>CM060974.1:76059856-76102356 GCA_030765045.1 Tenodera sinensis | reverse complement strand
ACCAAAAAGGTGTAGCTTGCCGCTGAAAGTGTTCCTTGCTACAAGCGGTTCATGAGTGGTTTCTATTTTTACATTTCTGGTGGTGTATGAATACTTTTTCCCCTGTCGAATAGCGCCAGAATTGGGGTATTGCTAATTTTCCTGAAGCTATTTTATTTAATGTTGTCCCTAAAAAACAAATAAATGATGCTTTAAAACTTTTAAATTTGCAAGATAGAGCTATACAATTCACTTTGGAAACTGAAAATAATGGGTGCCTTTCATTTCTGGACTTAAAAATCAAAAGACATAACAATAAATTGAATTTTGGTATTTACAGAAAATCTACTCACGCTGATCATTACATAAAAAATAAATGCTTTAATCCTTTTGCACATAAATTTGCTGTTTTCAATAGTTTAATTTATAGGTTAATAAATATACCCCTTAATAAAGAAGAATTTAACACAGAATATAAACACATTATTAACACTGCAGTAATTAATGGTTTTAATACAGATTTTATACACAAAAAGATAGAAAAATGTAAGTATCAAAAAGCTGTTAAAGAAGTTTCTAACCTCAAAAAATAAAAGATAATTGTGCGTTTAAAAGGTTTACTTACCATCCATGGGCAAATAAAAATTTACAAAGATTTTTAAAGAATATGGAATAAATTTGGTCCCTCAAAATAAATTTAATATACAAAATTTACTAAATTTTCTAAAAAAGATAACATAGCAAATTATAAAAAATCTAGCATTTATCAATTTAGCTGTTTAGATTGTGATAAGGTTTATATTGGTAAAACTAAACGTCATTTAGAAACCAGAATAAAAGCACATTTTAGAAATATTAAATATAAACAAACTGATAAATCAGCTGTGGCAGATCATTTTTGGTCATTTAATCATGAAATTAATGCAGAAGTTAAATTATTAAAACAATTAGGTGGACCTATAGATTTAATGGTTTGGGGAAAAAAATTTTATTTTAAAAAACAGGAACCGTGTTATGAACTTTGAATTACTTTCTAAAGATTGTATTTATAAATTTTTGTTTTCAGAGATTGGTAATTAAAATTGAACATCAGAGTCTATGTTTTTTGTTTTCAGAGAAAAAAATGAAGGATTGTAGCTTTGGTAACGAATTTGTTTGTATGGCTTTGAGAATGACTTGGAGTCAACTCGAAACTCGAGTCAGTGTTTGAAAAAATAACTTGCAACATTACTAAGGCAAGTGAAGTTTGTAGTTTCTAATTTGTTCTTACTTTAGAATCTTGTTGCTTCACTGTTAATAGCTTCAATTTCCTTAATTACCTCAAGGCTATATTACCATTATACTGCCTATTTAATGTTTTAATCCTTCTAGTCAAAATCATAACTCTTTTATTTAATGTTATATAGGTATCAGTAATCATTTTTAACTGTAGCACTGTATGACTGTAAGCATAAATAATGCCAACTGCCTGCTACTTATGGGCTATTTAGTTGTTTGGTTCCCTGGAAATTTACCCCTAATTTTAGTCTATATTAAACTTCTATTTCATCATTCTCTCTCCCTTCCCTTGTGTCCTTCTTAACCATTTTCCCTTAACCCTCTCCGTAAACTTTTTTTCCCCACCTTTTTACCACAAGCATCTTCAGTGTTACTAAAAGTGCAGTTTTGTTCTCCCACTTTTCCCCACAATTCTGTTCTCCGATTTGCTAACTCTTTGCATTGTCCCAAGCAGTGCTCCACACATATTTCTTCTCCATATAGAACAGAGTTGTTAGGTAACCCCCTCTCATTAGAGCCCAGGCTAAACCCTCTCGCCTCCCCTTGCATATACGTATCTATATCATTTTGTATTTCCCAATGTTTCTTCGTTTTTAAATATGTATCTAATGATCTCTTGTTAAACAGGTTCCGCCACACGTCTTGCTTCTACATTTCGTTCTCCTTCTTGCCATATATCACCCATCGCTGTTTTCTCTAATTCTGTCTTTATATGCTACACTTTTTAATGCTGTAAACAGGAAATGGCCTTATTACCATGTGCGCTTATCCTTGATTAAATGCGCATTTTCCTCAAGCACAAGAGTATATAAGATGCACTATATACTAAGAGTATATAAGGCCAGAGGTCATTCACAAAGGACTTCATAACAGCAGCATAAGTGCGACTTCTGAGCAGCGTAACGTAAGTATCCTTGGTTCAATATACATGGTGGAAGGATTCTACACGATGAGTGTAACGAATATGTCCAATACAATTTTTATTAATAAAGAACCGTTTCGCCTAAAGAAATAATTTCTGTCAATCATTTGTAGCCATCTAGCTTTTTGATGAATGGATATAAATGGTTTATTATTTCACGAACTGTTGCACAAACATAGTGTGAACAAGGTTGCAATGCCTTTTAATCTTAATTCGAATGAATTTAGCCACAAGTTAATGTTAAAGTGTCATGCAAAGTTTAATTTCTACGTGAAGTATGGCAACCTCGTGGGCCACACGAAAAGCAGTTGTCGCGTGTCCGGGTAAAGGGGGGGGGGGGGGTATCGCGTGGCGTTTGGTGTGAAGGGGGTGGGAGGAAACGGGAGCGGTAAAGTACCATTGTCTGCAATACGAAAGAATTTGCCTTGTGAGCATGAATCCCTTCATATCAAGGGAGTACTTAGACATGTTGCTACTAATTTAAGGGGGAAACTCCCCTTGAGAATAAAATAAAGATGTACAAAAATAGACAAAATACAATAAAAACATAATATTGAGATCACGTAAATAAGGCACGATGTTCGCATTCTTGTCATCCCTATCTAGCGAAATAAGCTAGCCTTTATCTCCAACTCTTCTTTTAAAAAAACGAAGAACAACATAAATAATATCTAAAGTAAGAACAAATTAGAAACTAAAAGCTTCACTATACCTTCCAACTCAACGATGACGTCACTGCTTCTAGGCAGGCGCACATAGAGCAACTTCGTGACGGCAAGTAGTAGCGAAGTTGTTTTAAAGTGTTGTTCGAAGTGAAAAACTATATTGCACAAGTTAATAAAATATTAATAACATAATAATGATGATAAATAATAATAATAATAATAATAATAATAATAATAATAATAATAATAATAATAACAATAATAATAATAACAATAACAATAATAATAATAATAATAATAATAATAATAATAATAATAATAATAATAATAATAATAATAATAATAATAATAGTAATAGTAGTAATAGTAGTAGTAATAGTAGCAGTAACAGTAACAGTAACAGTAACAATAACAATAACAATAACAATAACAATAACAATAACAATAACAATAACAATAATAATAATAATAATAATAATAATAATAATAATAATAATAATAATAATAATAATAATAATAATAATAATAATAATAATAATAATAATAATAAAAAATTTATTTGCCTATGGATATATACAATATGTTTCAAGCATTGTCAGAATCTAAATTTCCTTTTACATACATGGAATACTTACCCACAGTTTTATCAAACTGTTTACAACGCATCGAGAACAAAATTCCTCCAAAATCAAATCCTCAAGAGACCAGATTTGTGTGAAAATCAACTTAAGAGCAGTGATTCTTAGGTTTTTGAGTCTCAAAAACATAGCATTTTCGTTAGCTAAGAAATTCTGCATAGTTACATAAATATACAACACCACTTTTAGAGGCAGTTCCTGAGGATGTTGTAATCCTCCCCTATCTAATTTCTGTACTAAAGAGTGTTCTTTGCCACATGCTAACTCTCTGTTTAGCACTAAAAATTCAGAACTGTCAGATCTTCTTGGCATTGATTTCATGACCTCTTACAAAGAAACTAACACTCTAATTTCTATTAATCACTATATACAAGACATCATATGGAATTTTTTCACAATCTATGTACATTACAATAACACAATATTCTTTAACAATAACTGACCATTTTTCACCAATGCTTATATTAGTTGGATTATCTACTAACCCTTTAAATGTTTTAAACGAATGTTTGTTGTTAAATTCACTCAATGTCTGTAAACTATTGTCAATAGCTACCTGTAAACTTCTTGCTTCTTCTTTTTCTTTCTTTTCTGATGGAGATGCTCGATGGAATGTGGAAGTTTTGCTCAAGTATGCTGGGCAGTTTCGAAGTCAGAGTCTTTCCACTTTTGGAATCTACAGCTTTTGATTCCCACAGAATATATGTTTGAATAAAATGTAAATGGCAGACCTGCACAACACCAATAAATTGCATTACCACTCAAGTACCTAGGTATATTAATTACTAGAAGCATTACTTTTGTTATCAGCTGTATTGTGCTGAAAACATATTAAAACCCAATATTCTATTATTAGTGCATACCATTATTTTTAAGAAATAAGTATGTTTTCATCAAAAAGGAATAATTATTTATTGAACAACCATGTCATGTTTCTTGAAGAGGTGAAAACAACTATATAAACTCTTTTACTTGGCTGCAGTGTAAAATAAAGCAATATAAACACTGCTTAGTGATGAATTTAGCACAAGAAAGCAAATCAATGTTGTTTTAATGAGTTTGAGGTTGAGAGGTAATTTTTATCCACCAGCTTGGGAAAAGCTGATATCAACCAAAGAATTTTTTTTACATTTTTCTCTGGATAGTGAAACCGAAATTATAATGTCAATATATATATTTGATAATCGAAAGAAACAAAAGGAAATTCTAGACAATAGTTAAGGGGAAGACGTAATAAAGCTGAATATGTTAAAGTCTCAAGAATGGAAGCCTAGGCAGATTTAAATGAGTGATAAGGTTACAATTGTTGTTTGTACTCAGCCTTAGTGATTCAGCGGGCTGATTCCTATCTTACCATGACGTGCTCTAAAGTTAGCCAATGGAAATCGCTTCCTTCGTGTTGCTCGCACAAAAACAAATGCAACGCAACATACACTCGTCTTGAATCGAGTCGAGATAACGCACGTGCAACTTGGGAGTTATACGTAAGCTAGCGCGTATACATAATTCGGCGGTTGCTAAAGGGTGACAAAGTTAAAGTGTTATAACGTTGTAGTTGAAGTTACATTCTATTTAAATTTCGTCGGCAGTTCTCTACAAATCTGGAAATTTACAAATAAAGTGATCTGTTGGTTAATTCTTCGTTTGGTTCCATTCCTACCATGACTCACGCACACCCTGCAGATTAGGACCTCTTGCTAGAGCTAGTTCGGACATCAAACACAAGATCTTATAGGTCTTAAAGTAGACGTCTTCGAAGGAGAGGAGCGTTTGCGTCAAATGGCGCCCAACGTGGGGCCCGATAAGACGACGAGCATTCGGCCAACGATATTCGAGAAGAAGAGGACCAGCAGAAGCTGACACGATAAGGATTGAGCCAACAAGATTCGAGAAGAAGAGAATCAACACAGACTGCGGAAATAATGGACCAGTAACATCAGGGACAGTGGCGACATCGGAGTGCAGCAACAATAATACGGTACTGAGTGTTAAACTAGTTTATCAGTGATATTTATGTAAATGATTCTTAGAAACGGCAAAATGTTGGAACAGTCTGTAGTAGATAGTAAAATTCAGGAGATAGAAGTTGTAAATAGGGAAACTGTAGATGTAGTAGCAAATGTAGGGGGAAATGTAAATGTATTAGATCAAAGAGAGCAACCAAGGGAAGGTCATTCTGGCAGGGAATGTCAAACACCAGTTGTAAATACAGAAAGTAACATGCTAGGGCAGATAATGGCAATGTTCAATAAATTGGAAATAAGTATGGAAAATAACAATAAAAGTTTAACTGAGGTTAGGAAGGAAATGGAAAGTAGCAATAAAAGTTTAACTGAGAAATTGGAAAATAACAATAAGTGTTTGACTGAACAGCTAGAAATGACCACCCAAAGTTTAACTGAAAAGATAGAGAAAGAGATAGAGAGTAGTAACAAAGTGTTGACAGAGAAATTGGAGAGTAATAATCGAGGCTTGACAGAATTAGCACAGAGAATAGAAAACCAACAACATGTGATAGAAATTAGAAGTGAAGTGGATAATTTAAGAATTGAGGTTAGGGAGAACAGAACTCAGATTGCGGGTGAGACAGAAAATGTAAAGAAAGAAATTAATCAAAAATTTGTTCGATTTGTTGAGAAATCTGAGAGAGAGAGAGAGAGAGAGAGAGAGAGAGTAGTAAGCTTAGGGAAGAAGTAGGGCAGATATTGAATAACGAGAGAGAAACAACCTGCAAAGAATTGGAAGACAATAAGGTTGGGTTACAGAATGCAGAAAAAGAAGGTAGGAGGTTAACTGTAAATGTGGAAGATTTAAATGAGCATGTAAAGGAAGTGGTTACGGAAATCCAGGGTGTAAAGCAAGCACTTGAAAATTTAAAATTAAATGATAGTCGTGCTAATTCTGCTTGTCCTAGTGTAAACATAAATCCTGGTGTAAGCGCAACTCCTAGTGTAAGTAATAATCGTAGTATAAGTACAAATCATCGAAACGAGGCGTTGCAAGGTGCAAATGCTGACATTTCGATAACCAATGTGAGTAGGTACTAGTACTTCAAATAATGTACCCTGTACTAACAAAAGTGGCGGTCCACAAAATCAATGGCCTAACCATCTAATACAGGAAATTACACCACTAATATTTGAACATGAGGAATCTGATGATCCAAAAGCTTTTCTAGCCGATATTCATGAGTACTTTTGCATCAAAATCATACCCGAGGAGTATAAAATGACTATAATTAGGAAATTTTCAAGGGTAATGCAGCTAATTGGCTCGAACTTTCGGTAGGGACAGATAATAACTACGGGACCTTTGTAGATTTGTTTTTAAATCGATACTGGGGTGCCGGTAGGCAAGCCAGTATTCGACTGGAATTAAGTAATGGCAAATACGATCCCAAGAAAAACCAGTCAATGGTAAATTATTTTATCAATGTTGCTCGCAAGTCTAAGATGTTGGACCCCCCCACAAGAGAAACAGAACTAATTAATCTAATCACTATGCACTTCCCTGAAACTATCCAACATTATTTAATAATAGCAAAACCCACAACCATTGCAGCCATGATAGATCTATTGATAGCTTTAGAGGGAAACAAAGCCAAACAGGGGTCGAACAAAGTAAAAATCAAAATCGAAGTGAAAGAGGTTTCCAAAATTTTTTCGGGCAGGGGGCAACCCCAAATGTGAATCAGAATTACGAGATTCGAGAGAGATATGGTGGTCTCATACCTAGAAATGACAATTTATGGGAAAACCAGAAAAGAGTAAACTTTAGAGATAATGGTTAGATCATTGAAATAATTGTGTGTTTGCCAAGAACGAGAAAATGTACAATATTGTAAATATAGTTAAGTTAGCATAATAGTGACTAAGTGAAAGTGTTGTGCAAATCAAGAAGAGAAAGAGTATCAAGAAACTAATAAATACCAAACCAAGGAACTTTTGAAAAATTATGTAACTTCCGAAGATGAAAAAAAAAATGTAAATAGTGTTTTAAGTAAAATTTAATCTTGTTTTGGAATGCATGTTTTAAAATGTTTGTAAAAAAAATGTATGTGGATGGAGAATTGCCGACCACGAGAATAGTATTCACTAAAATTAATCATTCGGGCAGAGCATAAACATTAACTTACTATGTAATAATAAAATAATGTTTATGGGGGCATTTGAAACCGAAATTATGTCAATATATATAAATTATATATTATATATATTAATATATATAAATATATATAAATATATATAAATATTATTATATATATATATATATATATATATATATATATATATATATATATATATATATATATATAATTATATATATAAATTATATATTTGATAATCGAAAGAAACAAAATTGAGATTCTAGTCAATAGTTAAGGGGAAGACGTAATAAAGCTGAATATGTTAAAGTCTCAAGAATGGAAGCCTAGGCAGATTTAAATGAGTGATAAGGTTACAATTGTTGTTTGTACTCAGCCTTAGTGATTCAGCGGGCTGATTCCTATCTTACCATGACGTGCTCTAAAGTTAGCCAATGGAAATCGCTTCCTTTGTGTTGCTCGCGCAAAAACAAATCCAACACAACACACACTCGTCTTGAATCGAGTCGAGATAACGCACGTGCAACTTGGGAGTTGTACGTAAGCTAGCGCGTATACATAATTCGGCGGTTGCTAAAGGGTGACAAAGTTAAAGTGTTATAACGTTGTAGTTGAAGTTACATTCTATTTAAATATCGTCGGCAGTTCTGTACAAATCTGGAAATTTACAAATAAAGTGATCTGTTGGTTAATTCTTCGTTTGGTTCCATTCCTACCATGACTCACGCACACCCTGCAGATTAGGACCTCTTGCTAGAGCTAGTTCGGACATCAAACACAAGATCTTATAGGTCTTAAAGTAGACGTCTTCGAAGGAGAGGAGCGTTTGCGTCAATAGTCCACAGTTCCTAATTTGCTGCATATAAATTATTAATCTTACATAGTAAAAGAAAAGTACTTAAATGAAACAGGTATGATATTGACCATCAGTTCTAATGTTCGGCAACTATTAACAAGCTATAAATTTCTTCTTGTGAACAATTTACAACACCTCCACTGGTTCAAAATATGCACATGTGAAAATTGATCCACAATATGGAAATGTCACTTTTGTGGTTTTTCTTTTTATTTCTTGTTTTAGAAAGCTCAATGTTTAAACTATCATATTCCATTTTAATTTTGCTTGTTACTAAGTCAATGGCTCATGTGATTGTGTGTGTCTGTGTGCAGGGGGCATGGTTCTATTTAATGCAATTGTGTACCTAACTCACTAAATGTGTTAAGTTTTATCCCATAAGGCTGAAATTTGTGCAATATACCACTACATCAAGTTTGGTGCGCCTGTGATATTTGGTTTGAGAGAAAAAACGTTTACTTGTAAATTTGTTGGTAATATTTGCCTCAATTATGAGCATTTCAATAAAACTGAAATTTTTTATTACCAGCAACTATATGACAACGGTCACTTCAATATATTTTGCTGATCTTTAAATGTTAAATAAGTCATTTCCAATGTGCAAGTCTAAATTTTAAAATTCTTATAAGATCCTAATGTATAATTTATTTACTGCTTATATATACAATAAACATGCATAAAAGAAATTCTGGGCAAAAAAAAAGTGTTATGAGAGACGTACAGAGTGTTATGACAGAAGGGTGCTAAAACCACTAGCAGCAGACTAAAACTGGTAAAACTTTCAGCACAACAGAAGAAGACGGCTGCAGAGGGTCCAAGGTATTCAGCAGAGCAGTTTTGAGCTAAGCAAATTTAAAAAATTTTAAAAAACAAATTGAGTAAATGTTTAAAGCTTATTTCCTCAAAAACTATTTTTAGCATGTTCAGTGTACAAACTGTGCTACACCATGAGGTTTTCAAAGAATGCTTTAAAACTGCCATAGTGAAAAAATTCACAATAAACCTACAAGGCAATAATGTATAGTTATTTTCAGCAAGAAGTGCAAAAAGAATACAGACTGGAAACTTTTAAGAATATTAAGAACTATGGCAAAATAGAATATGATTATTGCCACTATTTCCTTTAAATCTTTATTAGACACTCGATGTGCCTTCCAAGTGCTTGAAGCTAGGTATGTATCAAAATTAGCGTAATACTTTAAAAAAAGAAATTAGTAATTCTTAAGTAATTGCTCCCCATATAACATGCCAAGATTTAATGTCATATCAAGTAATAGGTAAATTATTTCTCAAGGATAGATAGGTACCTACATTCTACAACAGCAGTACTTTGCAAATTTCTATTTCTTTATGCAGTCCCTCTTACATTATGCATGGCATTAAAAACCATGGTGACATAGTCACAATGGAAGTATGTTTTAGTTATAGGTGTGTGGTAGTTGTGAGTTATTAATGCTGCTTAGTATGCGTTTAGTTCCTAAGCACACAGTTTTCTAAGAATGCTGCTCCTTTGTACTCCATTTGCTGACTGTAGCTTAAACAACCTAACCATAGAATGTAATCCTATAATCTTTAATGCAAGTAAATGTGAATGTTTTGCATTTTCTACTGTAATCAATACTGAAGTAATGGTTTAGATTCATTTCCTGGCACTGCAAAATAACCAGTTTATATTACTAATTATTGCTGGTGGATTCATAGCTTGACTAAAGGTAGCAATTCCAAAAAAAATTAACATGAACACTCTTACTATATTTCACATATGTATGTTCAGGAATCATTAATAGTATAGGTAACAACAGAAAAGTGCATAAATCCAGTTCTTTTCATGATTAAAGTCAGCTATCCTGAGTAGACACAGACTTACCTAACCTATATCTGCATGCATTTTCTGCTGCCAGAAGTTAATAACAATGTTCATTTGATTATTTTATTTATTAGAAAATTATATTCCAGACATGTTTTATACAGGCGTAATGTTATTTTGAGTACAGCACTATATAAACATACACAAGATCGTTTGTGATCGTTTCAAATGCATTGTAAGACCAAAAGCATTGCGTCACATAACCTTAACTAATCCAGCAGTTCTAACTGATTTCTGTGTAAAATGTAACTAAATATTATTTAAAAATATTGATTATATTAAAATGTAGTACTAGTATTAATACTCACCACTGAATTCTTAGTGGGCTCAAAGTGGTCTCTCTTGATTGCTGTTAACCATTTCTTCTCAGAGCTTCACTTTTTGGGAACTTAAAGACATGTACCTTGTTCTTAATATCGTAATTTCCTCTACAATTAGGGACACAGCATTTCAGAACCATTATGGGATTCTATAAACAAGAGTTCACATGTACTTTTATTTGCTTTTCACGCACTCTTCTTAACGCAACTAAACAAAAAAGCCAGATGCATTACGAAATACCACAATGGCTGCTGTTCTGTGGAGAATCGTCACTTGCCGATGACGTCACACACGAAGGAAAGATTAGCTGTATGGCCTTGTTATTTAGGAGGCATTGGACTAATACACTAGCAAAACTGCTCTCGCAGGACCTCGTGCAGTTCATCTCTCAGTGCGTGACCACCGGCCTCAATCTTCGAGAAGATAAGCGCGCCCCCTGATTGTTTGCCAGGCAGAGGGCGGGCACCATCCGCTCACGGACCAATCCCTCCCAAGCAACCTTTCAGAACCATGTGAATACCCCAGACACCACAACTTCCCAGTTCACTCTTCCCTAGTGGAACACCCCGTTAACTTCATCTCGCAGGTAAAGCCGCGTAACGGCTAAGTACTGCGCAAACAACACCCGAGTGGGGGAAGAACTCCCCGTTCGACTCGAACCTCTTCTGGGCTTCTCGTTCTCTCACAAAACTACGTGATCGCCAGCATTGGCAAAGGCGAGTCTAAGCACCGTAAGCGTACAAGAATAAAAATGTTCTAAACGCGGCACGGTTCGCCGACTAATGCGTGTCCGTGCAACCTCGCCCCTAGGCCACACATATCAATGTTACAAACTGATAAAACAAACACAAATATACAAACAAAAACTGATCTCGGTGACCTAAGGATGGTCACCGTATGGGGTTTTCGTGAAACCCAAAAGTCTAATTCTGTTCATACAAATAACTAAATAAATGTAAATTGTAGCCTGTAAGACGGGCACCTTGTACCGGCACCAGGCCAAAACTCAATAGTAAAGAAAATTGAAACGGTCTCATTCTTTTGATTCTGATGAGGGCCATGGAATCTACAATAGCCGAAACCTTATAAAGTTTATAAATCTGACACGGCTGATCACCTGCGAAGCCTTGATTAATAACGCTCGCCGTGAAATCTTTCAGTCTTACAGTAATAATGATGATCAGGAATAACAGTAGCAGTAGTGGTGGTGGCGCCGGTGGTAATAATAATTATAAATCTACTGACAGCGAGCTGCCGTTTTTAAGCACATTTAAAAACCATCGGTCTGGTTGAAATTGGAATCCGTGCGCATTAGGAATAACCTAACTAATGTGATTGATAATATCGGCACAGGCGAGTTAAAGCAGAAAAAAAAATGCGAGCATAAAAATGTTGTAAATGTTGCACGGCTCGGTAAGTAATGCGTGGCCATGTCACTCCGAGCCTAGACCACCTGCCGCGCAGAATAACAGCGGGAACTGCTCATAGTGTGATGATAGTGTATATAGCGAATATATATATTTTAAAACAAGGAGAAAACGAGCTCGCTCAAATGAACATGAACAATTGATAACACTTAAAACTGTTCTCGGTGACCTAAAGTTGGTCACTGTGTGGGTTTTGTGGAACCTAAAGGACAAGAAAGGTGTAAATAGCTAACTCTAGGGAAAATGATAATAGTAGCCTGTAAGCCGGGTCCACTGCACTGGCATCAGGACAACTATTTCTTGAATAAACAAATCTAATCTAACCTGTTTCACAAGGTGCCAAGGATGCCCTCCTTATTTTTCATGTTTCTGGCGTTAACATGTGTGGATTCCTTGTCACGTAGGTTTGCCGGGGAATGACATTGAGGACTTGGTAGCAAAGGCCGCAGCCACAAAACCTACTGTTAGCATCTTTCGTATTACTTCGGCAGACTTAAGGCTTGAAGTACGGAGAGCGATGCTGTCGTTCTGGCACGAAGGATGGTAAGTTCATTGCCGTAATACGCTTAGAGAAATGAAAGAACTTCCGATAAAGGGGATAACTTCCTCTCACGTACCTCGTCAAGAAGGGATGACTTTGGCTCGGTTACGAACTGACCGCTGCAATTTTATGCATGGCTATCCTGCTTCACTGTATACTGTGTGACCTTTTGTCGGCCCGTCACATGCTGCTATGGCGTGTTTCCCTAGCGCACCATCGAAACTCTGTGCAAGTACCCGTCAGCCTGGTCCCGGTGGGCGATAGACAAGCGGTGGAAAGGGTTTTGAAGCTTTTGGCAAGCCAGAAGGTATAAACCTCGGGTAAGTCTGACAATATAAAACCTTGCATATCGAAATTTAGATAACCTTTTTATAACTTTGTCTTAATTCTGACTTTTGAATCTTGTGTTGTATATTTATTTTCCTTTTTACTGGTACTTTTACTGCACATTGAAATTTATCTCTGGTGTTTGCCATGGTCCGCCTTTGGACTGCGCTGATGACTTGATATTTAGAGCCCTTAAATAAAATCAACCGGTTCTTGATGAGCAAAAGGGCCGAGTAGAAATACGAGCTACAAACACCAGCAAAAGCGTTGCCCAGAGTCAACAACTATGGTGCCATTGTTGATCTTAAAACTAGGCATTATGAACATTGAAACTTTGCCTGCCACACGACAGACCATGTTGTGAAATGCCAGAAAGCGGAGCCAGAAGGTCCTTCCACTGACGTGTATGAAATGGCCAGCTGTGGCGCGAGATTATCAAGCGTAGGGAGGAACCAAGATACCCGTAGCGCAATCCGAGCACGAACTGCCACCCGCGATTAGTGGCCCCACCAAGGGATCGGCAACCGCCTGTGTTAGCCAGACAGAGGGACAGCACATTCAACAGTGAAAATCATCACGAATATAAGGTGATCCACCATCTGATGAATATCTTGTCGAAAACACAAAGCTGGAATACAGAGCCAAATCGCTTTGTATATCTGCCAAATGTAAGAGACGATGTTATGTACCACTCAAAGCAATGTGCAAGCTGTCCGGAACAAACAGATAAGTGCAGGTGAGAGTGAGTGTCAGTAGACTAAGAAACAAAGTAGATTCACCACTGTTAAGAAGAGGAAGTTGATCCTGCGCAAAAGACCCACCAAGGTGCATTCCAGTTACGCAAGCCCAAGGTTATCACCAAAGAGGGCGGTGGACATTAAGCTCTCTATAGGAGGACACTGAGAAACTAGATTTGATCATGGCGAGGGATGAACAAGGCGGGAGATAAACGGAATAGTGAAAGAAAAGCCAGGTAAAGTTAGCGTAACAGCAACAGCTTGCAATGTGGTGGTGAACATGACAGGCTGGTAGAAAACGTCGCAGCGAATCTGAACTATGACAAGCCCATATGGAGTACCAGGTTCGTGTGGGAGGTCAAAGCACAACGGAGTGAAACAAAGAAACGTAAAGCAGTCCTGTTGACGAACCTTGGCTTCCTATAAACAAAGAATACTGGGAGATATCCATTTGGTGAAACATTGCAATTCGTCACTGATTTAGTATAATTTTTCAAAATTTTAAGTTTCGACCTTTTCTTTTTTTTTTTGCTGCCAGACACTTTTTTAATTTTAAATGTTTCAAATAAGAAAGACTCAATTGGTAGCCAACATCAATAAAAAATTATTCTTTAATTTAAAAAAATGTATAATATTAAAGCACAACATAAGTAAATTAAAAAACAACACAGCATTTTTTCCTTCACTTTAAGCTTTAATACAGGGGAGATTTAACATGAAAAATAATAGGTATGAATTTTCTATTAAAACAGCACTTTGATATAATTTTACACAACTCAATCCTACTTCAGATCGAATTACAATATCTGGCATGTTCTTGGTATATGTGAATAACATGGCACTAAGGAAAATCCTTACGCGCTAATTAAATCTTTTATTTGTACCAACATAGCATAACTCATCACTCATTTTATTCATCCTTTAAGTACATGAATTAAAGGACACGTCAGAAAGTATACATACATCTTTATATTTGCATATATATTTGCAACTTTATTCTCTTTGCCTTAATTGATTTATATTCCTTTAGACTATAAAAAACATTTTCTATTAAATATTTTTTATCATTTTTAATGTACATTTTTTATTTTCAATGATTTGTATTTCTTTAGGTAGCTTATTAAATAATTGTTTCCCCATACTTCTTACTTACATCTCGATTATTTAAAGTACCCCTTAATGTAGATCTAAGATATTCATTATTATTTCTTAAGGCATCTTCAGGGTAAGATGATCCAATGACTGCGCTGGTAAGAGCTCTGATGAGTGCAGACAATGGATTATCTTACCCTGAAGATGCGAACTGCAGTACCTGGCGAAACGTCGGTATCTTGGATGCCTTGTAGAGTACGGCCTACAAGCCCGGAAGAGAGTCACGACGCCGTCCGTGAAAGTCTAAGTTATGCAATAGCTTTCCTCACTGACTTGGCAGTTTTGAATGCACTTCCTCCATGACGTGGCCCGTTCTGTTACAGAACTCTAAATTCAATATCTTGGCCGGATTTGATGCATATTAATTTATCAACAGATACAGTACTTGATCTACTTTCAGTTTATAATAAAACTCACTTTTCAAAATTTTGTGACTTGGCCGGTTTTGATACTAGGCAAAAAGTTTATTCCGAGATAACTTAACCTAGAAGCGATTTAGAAAAATTATGTACCCCTTTAACTTAATTATCTAATGCAGATCCCCTCAGAAAGTTCATTTCTTACCCTCTCTTTAACATGTAATCAAATATTGGTTCCCGATTAGGTGCAAAATTCGCAAAATATGAAATTATACAGAATGTAAGATATGCCTGTCATTAATGTATTTGTTTAAAAATACAAATTAAACACTAATAACTTTGGATTCAGAATACAATATAGCTGTTATACAGGATGAAGGGTAGACTTCTCCCTCACTCTTCAATAGCCTCAGTCATTGTGAATCATTTAGTGTTGTGGAATGAATGAACTCTAATCACAGCTATTATACTAGTGTGTCCTTGTGAATCAGTTTGTTTGTTCAAATGTGATAACCGAGTGAAAGTTTTGCCACAAACGTGACACTTGTGTGGCTATATGCCTGCATGAGTCAAATTGCGATTCTTTATACGTGATAACTGAATATAAGCCCTGCCACAAATGTCACACTTGTGTGGCTTAATGCCTCCATGAATAAATATGTTTTTTTTTTGCAACTTTGATGAATCAGTAAAAGCCCTGTTACAAATGTTACACTGGTGTGACTTGATGCCTACATGGACCAATTTGTGTCTTTTCAAATCTGATGACTCAACAAAACCTTTATTACAAATGTGACATGTGTGTGGCTTTATGCCACCATGAATAAATTTGTGTTTTTTTCAAATTTGATGAATAACTAAAAGTCTTGTTACAAATGTTACACTGGTGTCGCTTTAAACCTTCATGGATCAATTGTTTTTTCAAATCTGATGACTCAGTAAAGTCCTTGTTACAAATGTGACATTCATGAGGCTTTATGTCTTTATGAATAATTAATTTGTGTTTTTTCATATTTGATGACTGATTAAAAGCCTTATTACAAATCTTGAACTTGTATGGTTTTAAGCCTTGATGACACAATTTGTGTCGTTTCAAATTTCATAGCTGATTGAAAGCACTGTTACAAATGTTACACTTATATGGCTTTAAGCCTTCATGACACAATTTGTGTCTTTTCAAAATTGATAGCTGATTGAAAGCACTGTTAAAAATGTTACATTTATATGGTTTTAACCATTTATTCATCAGTTTGTGTGTTTTAAAATATGATAACTGTATAAAAGCCTTGTTACAGATAGTACACTTGTGTGTTCTTCTTGCTTCATCAATCAATTTGTGAGCTCTCGGAGATGACAGGTGATTCAAACCATTGTCCCAAACATCACAGTTATTTGTTTCTTTACTGTCAAGAACAAATTTGTGTTTTCTAAATGGAACGGATATTTACATTTCGCAGAAGTGTCACATTCATAGGAATTCCTGTACTCGATTGACTTGATGTTCCCTTTATTGATATCCTGTTTATTTGTGTTGCACTGCTGAAGCAACTTACTTTGTTTTGAAGAGGAAGCCAGGCTCAAACTTTTCCCACCATTAAATATTTCTGAGCAAACACTTGTTTCTATTGAAGATCTAACAATAGCTGCACTTTCCTGACCTTGACATTTTCACTCACTTTCACATTCAGTATTATCTCTGTTTATATTGAAGCTTATGTCATTTTCTGAGCCTTCATTGAAGAATAAATCTGATATATAATTGAAAACATCTTCTTTGTATAAACTGAAGTATAAAAATAACTTGGGTAATATTACTAGAACTCAGGGATGAAAAAATAAGTGCAACTAACCGCTCATATGAATGCTCTAGGATGGAAATTTGTAAGTCACCAGAAAAGATAAGAGTCTAAAAATAATGTGACTGCCATGTTTAAATTTCATAACTAGAGCATGAAATAAAGTGTAACAAAATATGACATCCCAGAGACTACTTGGTGTAGATACATAATGAGGAGCAAATAAGCCAGAAATCTAAAGGGGGATAAGACTGCTGGATACACAAAGTAAAATCAATGCAGTAATACTGGTCAATAGGTTAATAAAAATGAAATGAGGAAGAAGAGAAACTCTCAGAATTACAAGCGGGCTTCAGAAAGGGGAAACATTATATAGAAAACATATGCATAAAAAGATTCAACTTAAAAATATTTAGTAGGAAAAGGTGTGTTCTCTAAAGATGGAAAATGCATTCATCATACTCCACACAAAAGTTAGCCTGGAAATTACGGAAACAAGGTGTAAGAGAGAGGTTCATAAAGACATAAATTTTGTTATACAGTGTCAACAAAGCAGAATTAGAATGCAGTATTGATTAACAATTCTGTCAATAATGGAGAAACCATAACAAAGGAACACAAACACAAAAAGTTTTCAGGGGTAAAGAAAATGGATCAGGAAACTAAGGACAGTTACCTATCCTACATTCAAATTAAATGAAATTATTTTGTTGTTTAGCGACGCTGTCAATTGCCAGGATCACATCAGTGTCGCCGGTGTGCCGGAATTTTGTCCCGCAGGAGTTCTTTTACATGCCAGTAAATCTACTGACATGGAGCTGTCACTTTTAAGCACACTTAAAAACCATCGGCCTGGGCCAGGTTTGAACCCGCGACCTTGGGATCAGTAGGCCAGCGTCTAACCAACTGAGCCATCCAGACCGACTATCCAACATTAAGGTAACCTATCCGAGAAATTTGAAAAATTGTCCAGTTTTTCTCAAATTTCGAATATAGACTTGTTGCTAAGAGTTGAAACAGTATTATGAGTTTGAACTTTATATCATGAATATTTCTTTTAAGAATTTTATTTTAATTAATTATTTTAATTTAATTTTAATTTCTTATGTGAAAAATGCTCCTTGGGGCATACTTTTCATCCAAGAACATTTAAACTTCTACAGCTAATCAATCAAATATAGTGCTACAACATTCGGCTGATGTTTTTTTTGTTTTGTCTTTTTGTAATTTATTTGTTTTGGAGAAAAAAAATTGAAAATTATAAAATCTGAGAATTTTACCAATTTTGCAATTCCTTTTTTGAAATAAACACTTTTGTATTAAGGTACAGCAAACATTTAGGCCCATGTTTTAATTTCTATAATTTAAATAACGTGTGTACCAAGTTTCAAGAAATTATCTGCAAGACTATGCACCAAGGAGCGTTTTGTACATAATCATGTGTCATAAACTGGAGTTAAGCTTAGCCATTATATAAGACAAATGTACTTGATTAAAACTGGCCTGTGCCATATGTAGGACCCTCACAGATCCCTTTAGCTTGCTCTTTGGCAGTTTTTTCAAATTTCAGTTGCTTCCTAGTAGTTCCGTAGCCACTTTTTGAATGCCTAGCACCATCCTTCGGCTAACTCTTAGCACTAATTTTACTTAATTTCTCCCCAATGGCATTGAAATTTCTACCTGAAGCTCATACTTTACATGCTGTGAAGCTTCACAACCCATATTATATTCACTAATTGCAGATATTACACCAAATTCTATTTTCTTTTTTGAAACAAGTATTGCGCATTGTCCTTTGGGCATTTCCTCACTATTCCTTCACAAAGCACCAAGGGGTTAGCACATTTTCCCTATAGACAAAACAAAGAACCCTGGAATTTTCCCAACAGATAGCTCTCATATAGCTGATCCTCAGGTTAGCCAACATGTTTCAGCAAATTTGTCATCAGAAACCACGTAATTCAAACCTAAAGTGAACGTATATTGAGTCGGAAAAACATTGCAAGCACTTCGAGTGTTTCTGGGCATTTAAATTGACATACCACCTAGCACATGGCCATTTAAATCCCTTTGGTGACATCATTTAAAGGGCAAGATGAGCAAACAAAACCATGAAAATGAAAGCCAAAGTTTTAAACTTATTTATGGCATAAAAAACCATCATTGAATAATTTAGTCATTTTTGCCCATTCTTCACAGATGGGTTACCTTAAGCAAACACGGGGAAACTGCTGAGCTGCTGGCAGATCCTCGTGTACTATTTTCTAATTATGTTGCTATTCTGTATGGAATTTTGGGATAATATATAATTTTGATGTACTGTAAGAAATTTTAGTTGAATTCATTTGTTTTATACTTGTTCCTTTCTTGGCCAGGAAGTCAGTTGTTTCATTTTCAATAATGCCACTGTGGGCCGGGATCCATTGGAAGCAAATTTATTTTTTCTTGGCTTTGTAAATATGTGTAGACTCCATAATAGTTTGTTGTTTGATGGGAATGAAGAGGCCACTGCCTAAATGACTGATATAATCATCTTGTAATCAGTTTTATTGAAGGTATTGATGTGGCACATCAACTGGAGCAAGGAAGTTCTTATGCCTTCTAGTTCTCCATCAACATGAAATATGAGAGGGCCCATGCAAATGTTAAAGTTAAAAAGCTTGCAACGGCCAGTTCCATATCTAACACTAACAGGGAATTTGACAATGTGTCTGGTGATACTGATACGTACCACTTAACAAGCAATTCCACAGTGATCATCAGGAATGAAACACAGTTCAACACTTAACACTGAAAGGGAATATGAGGAAACTAATAGATATAGGAATCTCTTGTACAATGGATCAAACAGATGGCTTACCTTGGTGGTTTTGTGGAATAAAAGTCTTCATGTGTTTCATTCTGTAACATTACAATTCACATCGACTGCTTAGCAAGTCATCTCTACAGAATAGGTATCTCAGCCTCACCAATATGTGTCCTGTGTAACGATCCAGCAGAAATGAATGAAGACCTCTTGAAGACCTGTGAAGCATTAAGATCAGAAGAAACTACAGTTCAAAAGTATTGGAAAGCACGAATGCTAATGGCTTCATTGCCAAATGCAAGGCACTAGAAAACAACAACATTACAATTCACTTGTGAAAGACATGATCTGCTTTAACCCCATGACTCAAATCTTCAAAAAGAGGAGAAACAAATTTAACATTCTTCCAGTAAAACACTTAAGCCAATTTATGCTGTGAATTTCAAAATATTTTGTTCATAAATAGCCAAAAATAAGTAATACATTCATTGCTTTTATCATTAATTGGGTAATTATATCTTTGCATTACATAGAGCTATTTTGAACACCGTATCTGGCCAGAAAATTCAATACTTTTAAACTAGAAGTTCAACTCAGTTGTGTGATCTATGAAATTATATCAATCTTTTGCAACTCTTAACTTCCATATTTATTATGTACAGTATTCCCAGTAATGATGGGTGAGGTTATGTTGGATTTGGGAAATCATGGACTATACGAAGCACTATAGGGCAAATCATAAAAGAGAAACCTAATTCATTAATCCAAGGCAAAGTTATTTATTGTTAGCGTTTCAAGTGTGTCTGTTTTATCTAGTAGGAATTTGATGAACGCATTTAAGACAACATAACTGTCTTCTATCCACTTTCCTGATGTATGTTTGTCCACAATCATGGAAGATTCTCAGCAATGCCTTTCTTAAAAATAATATTTTCTTCTAGATAGATAAATACTTAATTTTACTGCGTAGGGCATGGCCCGCTGGCAGTGCAGTCAATACAATACAATGTAATTTGATGTTAATATAATACAAATACAATATAATTATTACTGCCAAAAGGATTTGTGTAATATAGCACTTGTTTTTAGCCTCTCTTTAAAACTATTTACACTTTGAAGCAAAGTCTCCACTAACTCTGCAGTCAAATTGTTCCAGTCATCAATTGTTCTATTTATAAAGAAAAATTTACCTACATTGGTTTTCTGTTCCCTGTTCCTTATTTTTCTTGGGTGATCATTTCTCTCTTTATATGATGGAGTTAACAATCATTTTGTTGTCTTTCCATGCAGATTCCCCCTTATATGCTTTAAAAATTGGATTTGTACATATAACAAAACGAACATTAAAGCCTTATATGGAAACAAACTTCAGCACCTGAGTATAGAGTCATTAACCCTCTGGTATAATGGTTCAGTTATTTATAAATGAATTTGAATGATCTTGTTGTGTTTGGCTGTTTCATGTAGAGGAAAATAACAAGCTAAGCATATGAAATTTTAGTTCACACACAAGCCAATCCCTTTTGTTTACAACTCCTGAACTTAAATTAAAACTCCTTTAAGTTGTGTGAATATACCTTTGTCCCTCTAAAGGCCCTCACACACTTTAGAAGAGAGGTGGGGAGACACAAAAGTATGTAATAAATAAGTCAGCTGTACACTAGTTGTATATGGTAAAGAGTGACAGTTAAACGATGGTGGACCTAAAATTAAAAATGCTTGGATTTACAATAGTCTACCATACTTCATGAGCAAAATGAGCAAAGTATGCTTTAAAGTTTAAAATAAGTGACAGTAAATACAGAATTTGGTAGGTAATATATATCATAGGACTCCCTGAGGGACTTTTCAAGGGTTTATAGACTACACAGAAACATCTCATACATTTACGTTGAAATGCCAAAATAATAGGTTGTGGATATTTTAAAGTAAATACACCTATGTTGTAAAATGAAGACTAGCCTCACCTTCCTACTACACACATCTAACTTGGGATATATGATGCACTTTCGGACCACAATTCATATGAATATTACAACACTATACATCATGGTTTTCTAGGCTCAGAAACAGTTCCACTTCAGAATTTAACTCGAATTTAAAATGACATATCAGATCACAATGATCAGTATTCCTAGTAAGAGATAGGTTGATAATAAGAAAATAACAAGAATATTAATGAACAGTATACCTATAAATTTAAATTGGTGTTGAAGAATGAAAAGTAGACATGTCTATGTCAACACTTAGGTAAACAATAAATTTAATGATCAAGGAAAGAAAATAAAATAAAAATGATGCACTTTTAGCTTAATATTAAATAATCACACATAGCAGGAAGGTCGTTTACATATTTTCTATATTTTTAGACAAAATAAACTCATATTTATATTTAAGAGGTAGAACTGGAACTTAAAAAATTCAATGGCACAGTTGGGATTTGAACCACAGACCCTCCGCTTACCAGGCGGGTGCTCTAACCATTAAGCTACTGTGACAACCTACCAGAATGGCATTGAATTCTCAAACCAGTTTGTATTTTTCCTTTGAATTAGGAAGGTGTACATTTTTCTTGATGTTCCAAAATTCAAGACATCAAGAAAAATGTACACCTTTCTAATTCAAAGGAAAACTTCATATCTAAAGTCAATCCAACACATACATTACACATCACATATTATTTACACCTGACAGAAGAAGTTAAGAAAAGTGATACTCCAACTAGTGTTCTAAAATTATTGGCATTAGAGACAATCCATACTAGATTCCCAGAACATGAGTGGCTCCATATTTATACTGATGGATCATTGATATCAAACCAAGATGGAGCAGGTGCTGGAGTCACATGTCACCTCTTTTCCTATTACAAATCTTTAAGTTATGCAACTACTAACTTTGATGGAGAAATTGAAGCAATTCGAATGGCCCTACAAAATCTTTTGTACAGAATTTCACATTTTCAGCAAGCAGTTATTCTCTCAGATTCCAGGGCAGCAATTATAGCAATTACTTCCAAGTTGTCACCAAAAAACCAAACTATTATAGAATGTTGGAAGATGCTTAGCCATCTAACAGCACGTCAAAAACACCTAGTCTTCCAATGGATACTGGCTCACTGTGGACTGAGTGGTAATGAGATAGCTGATTTTCTTGCAAAAAAGGGTACCAGCGGTGTACAAAAATCTATAGTTAATCTACCATTTTATGCAGCTAAAAGATTAGTCAACTCTGAATTCAAAAAAATTATTGCAAAATATTACTATGAAAAATCAAAGAATAAAAGATGGAAACTACCACACATTCAAACTGTGATTCCTGAGTATCCTCGGAAAACAGCAGTTACAACCTTCAGGTTGATTACAGGACATGATTGTCTGGCAGAACATTTAAACAGAATTGGGATATATTCGTCACCACTCTGTCCTCTATGTGATCTGCAAGAGGAAATGTATCGAGACCACCTTCAAATATGCCCGGCCACTTCTAGTGCCCCATCCATCGGTGAAAAATATTGGAGAGCAAGAGGATTAATGACTTCATTATCAGAAATCCAGCATTAGCTAACAACATTTCTCCCTGTAAACCACAACAGTAAGTTTTTTGGCATAAATAAATAATCATATTTATATGTTAGTGCTACAAATTTACGAAAATAAGAAGGGAAAGAAAAATAAACCAGCTGCACTTTATCTGCAGAACTTACCTTAATATCATCATTAATATATGAATCTTGTTTTTCTCGCCACCAATCTTCTTGTTTAATATCTATCTTGGTTTCAATTTCGCTTTCTTTTATGGTTTTATTAAATCTGATCACATGGTGTTCCTCATTCTGTGAAGATGTGGAATCTTGAAGTTCTGGTTTGATATCACTGCCACTTGTAACAGTTTCTATCTTAACTTTCTTTACAAGGTCTTTGGAATCTTCCTCAGTCTCTGAACAGATGTCTGGGAAACAAGATTCTTCCTTGATATCCATTTTACTGTAATTGCTGTATTTGAACAGTTCTGCTGTGAAAATTCAGTAGCAAGTCTGTGGAAAAAGAAACACATTATTAGTAGCATCCATGTGTTTGCTTGCAGATAATTTAAACTTCATCATATTTTAAGACAGCTTAAATCAGTTCAAAATAATGTTGGTAATTTGGTGTAATATGTTAAGTATAACATTTTAACATACAAAGATCCACAGCTTCCTTCCCTATAATTATGTTAACCTGGATCAAGCGTGTATTATTATACTAAAACATACTTTGAATTTTACAGGATGTTTCAAAACGAGAATAGGTGTTTTAAGGCTTTGTAGCATCAATTACTATTAGGTTATAATTATACACCATATACAAAATGAAAGAGCATCTCAAACAGTTTTTCCTACAAATGTTCAATGTGAGCACCATTTGTCACACAGCACACAACGAATCGATAGGCAAGTTTTTCCCAAGCCTCGATCAGTGTGTCTGGAGTAAGTGTGGTAACACCTGCTTGAATCTTGTTTCTTAATTTCCATATGTCAAATGATAGCAGAGGCACATACACATGATCCTTTATGAATCCTGATGGATAAAAATTGCATGGTGTCATATGGAAGAATGCGTAGACCATGCAAAATAAGCCTTGTCAACGGGCCCCTTAGGGACATTCCAGAGGTTGGGTGCACTGTCACTGATCCAATTGCACACTGAGTGTTGCCAGTAAGGCGGCACACATCCTGCTCTCAAATAAAGATGTGTGGTTCAGCTTCTTCCAAATGAGGAAAGAGCCATAGTTGCAGTGCACCAAGGTAAGAAACAACAGTTAAAGGGGCTTCACTGAAAGTGAAAGGTACCATCCTCCTGCCAAATAAAAGTTCTTTGTTTTAGTTTCTTCCAATTGATGAAATGCACTTTGTGAATACAAGAAAACTGTTTTGAGTTGCTCTTTCATTTTACATAAGATTTACAACTGTAAGTTAAATATAATAAATACTAGACCACCTTAATTTCCCTCTATTTACTTTGAAATATCCTGTATTATTCCAAAAGCAATTTTGTAATCTTGGACACAGAAGAGCTTACAATGAGCCTTACAAAATTAACATGGATATTTTACACAATTTCCTGCTATTATTGTGCACAAACACTTGTCAACTTCAATTTTAAAGGTTATGCTCTTAAATTGTAGTCCATAAAATTAATTAACTAGATGATCAACAAGACCACAGTACAGTTTCATTCCCACGAAACAAAGAGACATCACTTATAAAGGTTCTGTGGCTAATACTTGTTACTCTCCATTTCTGTGTTGTGGTCCTGCACAGTCACTCAAATAAGTATTCATATAAACTACTTGTTTTGAATTTCTAACTTTTATGGTTTCCCATCTGAGTCAGGATTGAATATGGACCTATTCTTTGTTTCTTTTTGTTGTTTATGCCTGTTAACTGTAGAAGCATAGCTATTTAATATTTCAGATTTTAATACTTTACCATTTCAAAAGCACACTAGTATAATCTGCTGTTTTTCCTGTCATTTCTTCATTTTTCGATCCCACAAACTAAACTGTTTAAATGCAGCAAGTTTTCAAGATGAAAAAACATCCAATGCAGCACAAGTGCACCAGCTGAAGGAAGAAATGATCAACTGGGATGGTTTTGGTGTCAGTTGCTTTGCCAAGTGAATACTTGTTTCATGTTCTCTTTTTATAAACAGATAGTGGTTGTTGACAATTTGAACCCTTTTCATTAGTAAATAATTTCATTGTACATATAAACAGGATACACTGGAATCAAACCAACCTCAGTTTGCATGTGTGTTGGTCAAGACTGTCTTAGTTGGTTAGGTACTTGACTACCGACATCAAGGTTACAGTTTCAAACCAAATTGACCGTGCCCAATCTTAATCTATGTCCGACCTCCCATTCAATAAATGCACTGTTCTACATGTGCTGTAGAGTGGTGGTGTTTAAGGGCCCGTCGACAGCTCGGTCATTTAGGTGTGCTGTAGAGAGAGGAAATTAATGTGCTGTTAGCTACTGCTGTAACCTGTTGTGTTTTGCCATGTTTACAGAGCAGAAACAGTGATCTTGGCTGAAAACTCAATGTGTGCATGATTTTACAGCCCATCATGATGACCACTGGGGCTTGTAGGGAGATAGCATTGGTATAGAGGACTATGGCAAGGTGAATTAGAACCTTCAATGTGGAGTGCGACCATGTAAAGCACATGGCTCTGCTGGGTTGTCTAAGTGTTAGTGCAGCAGATATTTACTGGCAAGGAAATGAACTCCTGCTGGATGAAATTCCTGCAGAACAATGGTACATATATGATCCATGTAATTGCCAACATCATTAGGAAACAAAATATTTAAATTCTGACCCAAATATAAATGTAAGGGGTAGCCAGTAAAACTAAAGGCATAGGTGAAACATCAGTGTAACTAAAGCCCAATGATGTGGGAAACTAGTACTTCAGTTATGTTGGCACTCTCATTCCTGCATATACAGTATCCTACATATGCCATTTCAAGCTGTTGTGATGCAATATTTTTCTAGAGAAGGATGACTCTGAAATAGGAAGTGTAGGTGGTCCAAAGGACATAGCCATGGTAATATCTACTCCTTAAACACTTTTTCAAGGTATTCTTAGTTACTCTACCCATGTTTTTCACTATTTTTGAATGCGGGTTTGGTTTGGTTTGGTTTGGTTTGGTTTAAGGGCACTCAACTTCTAGGTCATCAGCGCCCTATTGAATGCGGGTAATATAGCAAAGAATGTCCCATTCTTTTTATCACTTCTGAGGTTTAAGTTTTAGTAGTTTGCATCAATTAGAATTGTACTCATTATTGGGTAATGGTTTCATATCACAAATAGAAACCAGAAGGACTGCTCATGGGAAGCAACCACGCTGCAGGTTATGCCATTAGGAATATTTTTGGGGAGAATTCAAAATTTAGGGCATGCAACAATACTGAAGTTATAACAGGTAATGTAAACATATTTATTGGTATGTTTAACTGACTCAAGTATGTAACATTATTTGTATCTTTTAGTTTGCTAAGTTAAATTTTTGTATCAATAAATAAACAACAAAGATATATGGTATAGTATAATGTGGCCTATATAAAATTAGGCATAACATTATACAGGAAAAGCCAACAACCCTGAACTGACTGCACTGTATTTTACCCTTACGAAGTCTCCAAACTCATTGCCATCTACCACTATCAGAGAAATGCACAAATGAAGCCATACAACAATCGTAACACTACTTTAAAGGCCTTACTTACCAGCTTTATGAAAGCAGATGCTGAAACTGGCCACTATCGTCCACACATTTTTGGCACCTCATGAGGAAACTACCAAAACTTGCCACAGTTCAGTTGAGAAATGTTGGTAATTTCCTGGTGGATATTTTATTTGATTCTTCCAGGCTCTGTGGGTTTGTTGTGTACATTTTAAGTTATCCAGAGACACAAATCTGTGGACTTTAAGTCATGAAACTGAGATGGGCACAAATGTCGACTAATAATTCTGTCTGGAAACATGCTTTCAATTGTTTTCATCGAAAGATTAGGCCAATTAATCTGTTGAAGAGGTTTGTTGAAAAAAGGCAAAATCATGCTTCCTTTCTGTTAATTATCTAGAAATGAGGGGCAATATCATATTCAAATATGTATGGGTGTGGACTGTTGAATGGAAAAAAATTGAACATATAACTTTCTCCACTAACTGCACACCATACACCAATTTTTTCATCATGAAGTGCTACTTCATGAACAATATTGGGTTTATCAAAGTTCCAATAGCCATTATATGTATACACACATGTCCATAAAGATGGGCCAAGCCTTGTCCATGAAAAATATTAAATGTGGGCCTATTTTGCTATTGTCTACACTATTGAGAGTCCACTCACAAAATGTGCACCTAATTACAAGATCACCTGGTTGAAGAGCATATGCTAAAGTTATTTTATGTGGTTTTAACTTCAGCAATTTAGTAGCTGTTTGTAAAGAGCCCTGCCTACCTGTTGTGAAAGAAATCTAAGTGATTTTTGGGGAGAATTCCCCAAAAACTGGCCAATGTTGTCAATGTTACATTGGTAAGAATAATACGTCACCTTTTAGAGTTCTTAGCTTAAAATTAGTTGCTGTATGCCCTGGAACTTTTACACCTGGAATTCCTTCTGCAAATCGCAATTTCACTTGATGAGCTGACTTAGTTAACACATACAAATCATAAATGGATACACTGTGCAGTAGAAAACCCATGCTGAGTCATAACTTAGAACATTGGTACATCTGTGTAATATATCCATTATTAGTGGAACCTTCCCAGAAATATTAAAAACTTCTAAAGTTATACCCCTGTATAAAAAAAGGAAACAAAACTGATGTATCTAATTACCGTCCAATATCCATTCCATCTGTATTTTCAAAGATACTGGAAAAAATAATGTACACAAGAGTTCTCTCATTTACCGAAAGAAACAACATCATTACTAATGCTCAACATGGCTTTAGACAGAGACAGCAATATACTCATTTTTAACAGGTGTACTTAATGCCCTAGATAATAAAGAAAAAGCTGTTGGTATATTCTTAGATTTAAGTAAAGCATTTGATACTGTTGACCATAAACTTTTGTTAAATAAACTGTATAGTTTTGGTATTAGAGGAATAGCTTATTGTTGGTTTGAATCTTATCTTACAAAACGGAAACAAGTAACAGTGATATCATGTACAAATCCTAATACTAACATCATTTCAACAGCTCGTTCTAATGTGCTTGATATAAAATATGGAGTGCCACAAGGCTCTATCCTAGGCCCATTTCTGTTTCTTTTATATATAAATGACATAACTCATAATATCCAAACTAACAATATAATCTTATTTGCAGATAATACTAGTTTACTAATATCAGAAAGTGAAAACACAAAGTTAGATAAATCTCTAAATCATACTAGTAAGGAATTGGTGAAATGGGTAAATAATAACAACTTGGTTCTAAACACTGAAAAAACAGTTCATCTTAATTTTCATATTACAGATAGCGCAAAAGATTACATCCCTGAAGTAAAATTAGATGATAAAATAATTTCATGTAAAACAGAAACAAACTTTTTAGGCCTGTGTATACAAGGTAATCTAAAATGGAAAACTCATATTAAATAACTAGTAAACAACCTAAGCAAGAACATATACGCCCTAAGAATTTTAAGAGAAAATGTTAGCCTTAACATAGTTTTAACAGCATATTATGCACATATACATTCCATAATTAAATATGGAATAGTATTTTGGGGAAACTCTCCTGAAGCAAAAGAAGTATTTATTAAACAAAAGCAAGCCATACGCCTAATATGTAATGAAAAGAAATTATCTCCATGTAAACCACTATTTAGAAAGCTTGGAGTACTTACGTTAGCATGTGCTAACATACTGGAAACAACTTTGTTTGTTAAGAAAAACAGATGCAGTTTTCAAAACAATGGACATGTTCATGCACATTTTACAAGAAACAATCAAAATATTCACTTAACCTCCATTAGAACTACACTATGCAAAAATGGAGTTTTACATTCCTGTATAAAAATATATAATTCACTGCCTAATAACCTTAAAGATATAGAAAATGTTAATAAATTTAAATGCGGTGTGAAGGTTTTTTTGAAGGAACACTGTTTTTACACAGTAAAAGAATATTTGAAATTTAACAAATACTCTTATGTATAATTGTACAAGTATTTATTGTAAATAAGTTTATGTAATATAATTACTTTTGACGTATCCTATATCAGTGTACCATGTACAGTATCTGATTTTAAAGGACTAAATAATTACATAAATAAATAACACATCTTTTACTATGTACAGGACAAAATAGTAATTCACTCATAATGACTGAACATCACCTGTCAACTCAAATCCAAATCAGTGTGACTGTGTTTACAGCAGCAGTGGATTGTCATGTTTCCATGTGCCCAGCCAATTCGGCACTTTTTTGCTCTCCCATTAGGTAAGTATGTTAGATATGTACAGAACAATATGGCTTTACATCTATGCTTACTAGAAGTATATTGTGTATTTAGACAGACACATTGGGATACACTGAAATACCAAATGCAGTACCTACCGAATGGTTTATTTATAATTCAACACGTTCTCCAGGGAGACAGACCCCCTCAGCCCATTATTATTCAACGTGGCCACTTACAACATAAAGAAGTTGCTCCAGAGGTAAAGATCTACAACTACGCCGACGACATCCAATGGGAAATCATGATAGAATGGAACTAAAAACCGCTGTAGTAGTGAGAGATGAGCGGACAAGAATGAACTACAAATAAATAAGGAGAAAACAGAACAGAAAAGGAGGCTACACATCCCAGGAGGGCAAAATCTATGTGAAGAATGAGCCCCTGCAAACAACCAAACAAGTTAAATACTTCGGCGTAACCTTACAGACTACAAGGAATCCACACAAGACAAAGGGCAACGGCAGCCACAAAAGCAATACATGGCATCAGAGAACTGACAAAAATATCCCTGAAATCTGCGATGACACTCTTCGACACCAAAATAATACCTATGCTTACATATAGCCTAGGAGTGACATGGGACAAACTCCACACGAGTGATTTACTCACGCTGGAGGAAGTAAAAGTGCAGTTCTTGAAGGCAACACTGGGAATGTTGAAGTGCACTCTATTGAGATTGGTGCATCCATTAGTGAGAGAGTGAGTGAGTGAGTGGTGTTTAAGGGCCCGTCGACAGCTAGGTCATTTGGGCCCTTAGTGAGAGAGACCTTCTTGATAGAAGATCTATGGACAACACTCAACCTCACATGGACTGGTGCTAGATGAGAGAAGATATCTGGCCAGAATTCTTCATAACGGAAGCCATGGTAAACTGGACCTGGACTGGCAAGAACCAGAAGCTTAGACACTTCACAACATCGATGCATATCACCACAAGATACGTAGGAACAAGACTTTGCATATACCGGGTGACACCTGTGTGTGTGTGTGTGTGTGTGTGAACTGTGTGGTGATATATGTATGTGACAGATACCAAGTCTTAACATGTGCAAACCTGCAGAAATCAGTGATAAACTTTTCTAAAAACTCGTAGCAACCAAGCAATTGCACAACTTGTGCATGCTATTATGATGATGATTATTATATTCTTCTAGGATCATGTGATATCATGTCTTCGACAGCATTACTCAAGGCTACAGAATCTGAACAATTGTGTGATGACTGGAATAAAGTGAGAGGAATACCCAACAATGACTGCCAGTTTTATATTGGTAATACCCAGGAAATGTTATGGATAAGTATTCCATTACCAGTGCCAGGGAAAACAAAACATAACAATGTAATAAAAGTCTTGCCTGGTCCAACTCCAACGATAGAGAAACTTAAAGTTTTCTCAAATTTTTTGATACCGAGATGTTGTTGTGTTTAATGCCCGCTTTTACTACTATGGCACCGCAGGCGGTGACACTGATGATACGTGGAATGAAGATGGAGCACCGGTGGAATGAGATGGCGGGGGAAACTGGAGCACTCGCAGAAAACCAGCCCTAACGCTGCTTCGTCCACCACGAATACCACATGTGGGTCCCTGGGATTGAACCCAGGCCGCCTAGGTGGTAGGCGAGTGCGCTAACTGCTCTGTCACCGCGTCGCCTTTGATACTGAGATAATTCTGTTGTTGCAAACATGAACAGATAGATAAATAACAAGTAATAATCTGTGAATTGCACAAGTGATGGAGAGTGCAAAAATACTTCTGCTTCTGAAATAATGGCTCTTTAAGGAGTGCTGTTTCTCACTGCCATGCAAAAGGGAGCATGCACAAATTTATTAGAGCTGTGGGTATCAAATGGAACAGGAACTACTGCTCTAAGAGCAGCACTTAACTAAAAGTGCTTTCTACACGCTTTATATTACCTTCTCCTGTATGCATATAATGGAATTGTTTGACATAATTTTCCCCAACTTAAAAGTCGTGTGATTTGAAAATTTTCACACGTGTCAAGGACCAATGACAATACCATGTCTTTGTTCTAATGTCCTGACCAGGATCATCAGGATAATAAGGTGACCTTGCTAAATTTATCAACGTAACACAATTTTCACCAATTTGAGTCGTCTGATTGACTTGATAGTTTCCACACGTGTCAAAGGCTGAGGACCATAATATATCATGACTTTGTCCTAATGTCCTGAACAACGTCATCAGGAAAAACATTGCTAAGCTAAATTTATGGAGTGAGTGAGTAGGGTTTAATGGGCCCATTGTCAGCTAGGTCAATAGGGCCCCAAGTCAAATAGATAAAGAATGGAAAAACTCTACAATACATAGAACTCACAGAATTAAAATGTTAAAACAGGAAAATTAAAATAGACAAATGTTAAAACAGTTAAAACGTAAAACTGATCTAAAAAGGTAAGTTAAAACAGTTAAAACTTAAAAAATGATCCAGAAAGGTAAGCAGTTAAAACATGAAAACAAGATAGAATGTCCTAAAAGTTCAAAATGAATTCATCATGAAATAAAATACAAGTTAAACCTGTTTACTGAAGCATATACTGGCGACAAACCTCACACTATATTTACAGATACCAGGTCATCGATTAACATTGACTTTAGAGTTCAACTCAGGCCAAAGAACTGGCACCCACAAGTGTATGGTGGACAGTCAAAGAGGGCATGATAACAGAAACTTGAATGCTGCAGGTGGAACAGACAGACACCTGATCAACACTCAAAAGGTGTGTGACGTATTCTCAAACGAGTTAAAATGACTTCAGCCTGCCCGGTATAGTGAACATTGGGATTCCAATATGAACAACACTAGCAATGCCATTAATGGCAATGGCAAAAAGTGTTACACTGAGAATAGACCTCTGCGGTACACCAATAAATCGGTAAATGTTTACAAAATCAGCCATTCGAGAAAATGAATCAAACAGTGCAATGGATGCAGTTTTTATTACTGATTAAGATTTTGAAACTTTTATTTGCAGGTCAAGCTACATTGTTGATTTATAAGAAAATTCTGTACCTAAGATACAGCAGTTTTTATTTCACTTATGCGCCAGATATTTAGCAAATAAATGTTTATAAACGAGTATAATATATGCTAGAATGACTGATTAATGCATTTAAGTTGAAATTGTTGCATAAGCACTGCTCAAGTTGTCAATATTTCGACAACACAGGGCGCTGTTACCCTATTCATATACATACACTAAACCTAACCTAATACGGGCAATATTTTGATAACACAGGAGGCGGTTACCACACTCATATACACACACTAAACCTAGCGCAACACTGGCAATATTTTAATAACACAGGATCCTGTTATCACACTCATATACACACACTAAACCTAACCCAACACTGGCAATATTTTGATAACACAGGATCCTGTTATCACACTCATATACACACACTAAACCTAACCTAACACTGGCAATATTTCGATAACACAGGATCCTGTTATCACACTCATATACACACACTAAACCTAACCTAACACGGGCAATATTTTGATAACACAGGATCCTGTTATCACACTCATATACATACACTAAACCTAACCTAACATGGGCAATATTTTGATAACACAGGATCCTGTTATCACACTCATATACACACACTAAACCTAACCTAACACTGGCAATATTTCGATAACACAGGATCCTGTTATCACACTCATATACACACACTAAACCTAACCTAACACGGGCAATATTTCGATAACACAGGATCCTGTTATCACACTCATATACATACACTAAACCTAACCTAACACGGGCAATATTTCAATAACACACGACCCTGGTACCACACTCATATACACACACTAAACCTAACCCAACACAGGCAATATTTCGATAACACAGGATCCTGTTATCATACTCATATACACACACTAAACCTAACCTAACACGGGCAATATTTCAATAACACACGACCCTGTTACCACACTCATATACACACACTAAACCTAACCTAACCCGGGCAATATTTCGATAACACAGGAGCCTGTTACCACACTCATATACACACACTAAACCTAACCTAACACGGGCAATATTTCGATAACACACGACCCTGTTACCACACTCATATACACACACTAAACCTAACGCAACACGGGCAATATTTCGATAACACAGGAGCCTGTTATCACACTCATATACACACACTAAACCTAACCTAACAAAGGCAATATTTCGATAACACAGGAGCCTGTTATCACACTCATATACACACACTAAACCTAACGCAACACGGGCAATATTTTGATAACACAGGATCCTGTTATCACACTCATATACACACTGCACATAACCTAACACTGGCAATATTTCGATAACACACGACCCTGTTACCACACTCATATACACACACTAAACCTAACGCAACACGGGCAATATTTCGATAACACAGGATCCTGTTATCACACTCATACACACACACTAAACCTAACCTAACACAGGCAATATTTCGCTAACACAGAACCCTGTTATCATACTCATATACACACACTAAACCTAACCTAACACGGGCAATATTTCAATAACACACGACCCTGTTACCACACTCATATACACACACTAAACCTAACCTAACACGGGCAATATTTCGATAACACAGGAGCCTGTTACCACACTCATATACACACACTAAACCTAACCTAACACGGGCAATATTTCGATAACACACGACCCTGTTACCACACTCATATACACACACTAAACCTAACGCAACACGGGCAATATTTCGATAACACAGGAGCCTGTTATCACACTCATATACACACACTAAACCTAACCTAACAAAGGCAATATTTCAATAACACAGGACCCTGGTATCATACTCATATACACACACTAAACCTAACCTAACAAAGGCAATATTTCGCTAACACAGAACCCTGTTATCATACTCATATACACACACTAAACCTAACCTAACACAGGCAATATTTCGATAACACAGAACCCTGTTATCATACTCATATACACACACTAAACCTAACTTAACACGGGCAATATTTTAATAACACAGGACCCTGTTACCACACTCATATACACACACTGCACATAACCTAACACTGGCAATATTTCGATAACACACGACCCTGTTACCACACTCATATACACACACTAAACCTAACCTAACACAGGCAATATTTCGATAACACAGGGCCCTGTTACCACACTCTTATACACACACTACACCTAACTTAACACTGGCAATATTTCGATAACACACGACCCTGTTACCACACTCATATACACACACTAAACCTAACCTAACACAGGCAATATTTCAATAACACAGGACCCTGGTATCATACTCATATACACACACTAAACCTAACCTAACAAAGGCAATATTTCGCTAACACAGAACCCTGTTATCATACTCATATACACACACTAAACCTAACCTAACACGGGCAATATTTTAATAACACAGGACCCTGTTACCACACTCATATACACACACTACACATAACCTAACACGGGCAATATTTCGATAACACAGGGCCCTGTTACCACACTCTTATACACACACTACACCTAACTTAACACTGGCAATATTTTAATAACACAGGACCCTGTTATCATACTCATATACACACACTACACCTAACTTAACACTGGCAATATTTTAATAACACAGGACCCTGTTACCACACTCATATACACACACTACACATAACCTAACACGGGCAATATTTCGATAACACAGGATCCTGTTACCACACTCATATACACACACTAAACCTAACCTAACAAAGGCAATATTTCAATAACACAGGACCCTGTTATCATACTCATATACACACACTAAACCTAACCTAACAAAGGCAATATTTCAATAACACAGGACCCTGTTACCACACTCATATACACACACTAAACCTAACCTAACACAGGCAATATTTTTCGCTAACACAGAACCCTGTTATCATACTCATATACACACACTAAACCTAACCCAACACGGGCAATATTTCGATAACACACGGCCCTGTTATCACACTCATATACACACACTAAACCTAACCTAACAAAGGCAATATTTCAATTATACACGACCCTGTTATCATACTCATATACACACACTAAACCTAAACTAACACAGGTAATATTTCGATAACACAGGATACTGTTACAACACTCATATACACACACTGAACGTAACCTAGCATGGGCAAAACGAAAACGAAGCTTGACCACCAAATAAAAACTTTCAAACTCGTAATCAGCAATAACAATTTCAGCGTAAATACATTACTCAATCGTTCTAGCATATATTATAATCCCTCGTTTATAAACATTATTTACTAAATATGCCGATTTTATAGGCAATTACCAACATATGTTACAGTCGGTGGCGCTACCCACCCTACTTTTTAAGTGGCTTCAGTTTTTCAGGCACACATCTATATCTAGAACTAGATATATCAGTATAACTACCATATCCTGAGTGTGGATTATTGTCAATTGTGTATTATTACAACTTGTGGAATACGGTGTACGAAAAGCGATGTCAAGTGTTTTAGCAGACACGCAACGTTAACCAATAAAATAAATAGTAGATTACAAAACCCTTTCACATCCAGCCTCACTAAATGAAGTCTCATAAAACTAGTATTAATGAAATTAGCTTAAGAATTGCTAAGTATTCTCCCGCACAATTGCCAAGAATATATTAGTTTGTTGATACTACCTGCTAAGTAAATAGTTTACGTACCTGATCTCTGCAACAATTCAGTTATATCTTCAGATTCAGCGACAGCGGAAATAGATAAAATGTAATTTTCAACACAAGTCAAGATCTCTGAAGGTGTACAAATTCTGACGCCATCTTCGAAAGAGGAGCTGTGTAATCCATGCGGCCGTGGTGCGTTGTGCTAAGAATCATCTATTACTATTGTCTTTTCCGTGAGTATGCGAAGTGTTCTGTGGTATGCAACTGTAACAAATAATTTCGACATGTTTGTTCAAACAGAGAGGAGTGTAGTATTTACCACATGCATATTTAGCTTCGCAGTTCTTTTTGTATTTGTTACAGGGTCCAAATCCTTTGCTTTTCAATACAAATACACCAATAGTGGTGTATTTGAGAATTCTCATACGGGTTCTACAGGTTTATATTTTGTCAGAAGACCTTTCAGATCACTAGATAGGTTTGATAGCATTGCTCTTCTTTGTAGCTGTTGCGACAGTAAAGTTATAGATATTGCTTTCAAATACTCCTGCCTTGTGGAATATTTGTTTGGATTTCCAAGAAAGGTAGCTCTAGAATTAATAGCTGTAATATTCAGTAAGTAGTACAAAATTACCACCGCCACCACGACAACGACAATAATAGTAGTAGCCACAGAACACTCTATTAGCAGATAGAAGAGATAGTGTGAGCCACAGATTATACCAGATGATCGACTACTAGGTGTTCTGTGTGATCGACTCTGTGTTAGAGGATGATGTCACAAATGGCGCTGATGTCGCTACCTTTCACAACGGCACCGGCACGAACTAACGATCCGTCGATGATGCAGTACACCTCTATATCGACCGAGCAGTCCTACATCCATCCCTCCTTCGAGCCTATTCCGCGCCAAAATGAAATGCCGAATTTCTTTCTTTCGAAATCACAATTCGCGCACTCGTGAATTGGTTCCGGCACATGTGCTACATGATTCTTGTCCTAGTAGCTGATGTAATGCATATTATGCTAATATGTGAAAATTTGAAATGTGCTCTAAACAATTCATGAGTGCGCGAGATGTGACTTCGAAAGAAGTTCAATCAATTCCTGAATATAAGATTGGCAAGAAGAAGCCACTTCTAAACTATGTATGAATATTTATGTCTTCAATTAATAACAACTTTAGTAATCTGATGGAGAGTGTAATATCACACAAATTGTTGAGATTATGCAATATATTTTTATTTTATTTCTCTCAAGAATTTCAAAGCTTACAGCAATTATAAGTACACATTGGGTTAATGGCAGAGGAAAACAGGAAAGGATAGCACAAGGTTATGTTTAATGCAACTTTTTTTGTACACAGTAAATTAGTAATAATGTTAAAACAAACTTCTGAAACATAGCCTTAGTGACCAAGAAATAAAAAACTAAGTAGATTCTAAATGAACATATACCAACAACTATGTACAAAAAAACCTGCAGTATTTGAAATAGAGAACAAAGAAGTCATGTTAATGCCTAGGTTTAATGAGAGTTTGAAAAGCAATTACACTTTAATATGTACATTATTTTCTGCACAAGTGTATAAAAGAATGTATTAAGAGAAAGACCTGAAATTTGAGATTGTCTCTATGGCATTCATAGTTTATAAAATGTTTAAAATTAGTACATGAGACAGTGTCAGCAACCAAGCAGTATGAAAAATATACATAATACATATAACGCCATCCATGGTAGGTGCTGCCAAATCCAATTATGCTCTCCTGAAACAAACAACATGAAACAGTGCAAATAATTCATCAGTATTTCATATAGTTCATTTCAAAACGATTTCAAGTCCCATCGTAACCAAAATTTAGTTCGGTACAATTTCCTAGTCTGAGTGCGTATTCTATAGTACTACTGATCAGTTCAAAACATATTAAATTCTAGTTTCTAAGCCTGCTTGATACAACGCAGATTTGTTTCTATATTGTTGGTGTGACTTGGCTGCACACTGATTGTTGATTTTGTGTATGTGCCCTGGTTGTTTGAATGTGGCTGAGGGCGAGGATTTTCAGGCATAAAAATTTCTAGTACAGCTTCCTTCAGAAGGGAAGTATCCTGTGTTGTAGATATACAGCACAAATAAGGGCCTCATGCCCAATTAAGGAGACCTCTGAGCAAAATTGAGCAATCTGTCATTCCCAATGTAGTATGGGACGCTGAGAACTATATTATTTAAAGTGCATCCATAAAAGAAACTAAATTTTTCTTGTATATATCTCTAACACAAGAATAGCATTGTGGTAATTACACCCCAAACTTATAAATGATCTCGACCAAAAACAAACTGTCAAATAACTATTATACTTCACCTAGTTCAATTGCAAAAAGTATATTTACATTTAAATAAACATAACCTAACACAATGACAAACTTTCTGAATAAATTGAGCAATTAATAACTGTATATCTAAGATCATTGATTACTTATTAATTACACTTGTGGCTAAAATTCTGTTTCTGGGCCATATGAAAACTCTGTTTACACTTGTGCTGCAAATATAATTTTAAAGCAGCACGGAACCAAATACAATTGTAACATCAGCTGTATGAATATTGAAAAGAAAACTGTTTTCATTGGTCCAATTATATTTCAACATGTTTATATGAATGGCTAAACCGAATGAAAACATTTGGTTTTTATAGACTAATATAATTTAGCTAGCCCATCACTAACTATAAAATATCCTGATACTTTTAACACTTTCTCTCTTCATTCTCAGCAACTATTGTATGTTCATTACTCAGCAACAACACAGATCAAAACTTCTCTAAATGCAACATTGTAGTATCACTTATTTACCATAAACTTGTTTCTTTATTTCAATATTTTTACTTATGCCGATGTACAAGGTCCAACGCATTGTATACAACAAAAGAGCATCGTGAGGACATTGAGAGTTGGATACAATTTTGTTGCATACAATTTCTATCCTATTTTTTTATCCCATCTATTTGTATACAATGTGATTAAGTTCCATCTAATTTTTTCATCCAACAATCTGAAAATAGCCAACCAGGGCAAGTAACAAAGCAATATAACAGACTACACAGGCAACATGTAGTCAGCTGTTTTATATGTACAGCTCATGGTGCTTTTAATGTGATGGGTATTGTAATAAAACGTTTAAACTTTTTGTGGAAAATTCATCAACAATTTTTCATGACCATTACATAGCTAAATTTCATAAATTTCCAGTTAACAGGAGTTTAAAGTTTACGTTATGAAATGAGTTCAAATCTCCTGTCCATGTATACTAAGATTAAAACCATTAGAATTGTACCTTATCTCTTTTGCACTGTAATAGCTTGTCTCATATTTATGTCCTGGTGAGTAATATTGTCTTCTACAGGATGTAAAAGGTTGAGAAATAAAGCTTCGCCAATTTGTAGAAAATTGCCATAAATTTCCAATTCCTCTAACCTCAACTCAATCTGTAGCCGACCCAATATACCCTAGCCCACATCCTGTTCTCAAGACCGTGCCCACCAACGTCTTTTACTTGTAATACATCTTTTCTTCCTACACAGACTCGTGGAAATATATCGCAAACCTATACTTAATATAGCAATCACTAAATTAATATTTGCTACCGCCCTGTTTATTTTTCACACTTACTATGCCAACTGTCATTTGTATTGGATCAAAATTAATCATAGTGTGACATACACTGTGTCTTTGTGTACAATTCCATGGGATACAAAAAGGTTGGACCGTGGGACACACACCGGCTTTAATCTCATCTCAATGGTTCTTCAAAGAAATGATTTTCTTGTGAAGATACCATGAGCTATGTACCAGTAACATCACAACAATATTAAGATAGTGCTGCAGACTGAAACATCGCTACAACTTATGAAAACCAGACATTTTACCATATCTTTCTTTACTGAAGTTTGTAAATTTACATGATTTTCTTGATAAAACAGCAATGTGATTTTACAAAGAACTTTATCTCAGCATGTGATCCTAGGCCATGTCATAACGCTGAACCAACAATATTCAGATTGTGTGCACTAATCTCTCACAGTGACAAAATTGAAGAAAAGATAATTTACTAAAGATGTAGCAATGAGTCTGCCATTGGGTTATGGCAGCAAAGTGGAAAATGTATTAAATATAACTTACTTCAAATGATAAATGAAGAAAGTCTGTGCCACAGTCCTGAAGATGCACTTCTGGAGATGTCGAGCACTGCAGTAGTTCATTTTGTAATATGCACAGATCTGAAATTCAAAGAATACAAAAGTGAATTTAATATTAATGTTATAATTCTAAGCAGAGTAGATTCGAACTACAGCTGATTTGCAAAAAGTAATATTAGTCAAGTCCATACCAACATAGTTCTATATTGAAAATAAGTAATGAAGATACATTACAATTCAGGTTATGTCATGATTTAACTGAGATCATTTTACATTTATGTATTTAATACATGAGTCATACTTACCAACGACCTTGTAACAATATATTTGTTTCCTCTTGCCGCTCATACACTCCAGCACATATTTAAAATTTTGCGAGTTTTACAAATACAAGAATATTCTTTCCAGATGTACTTTCGCTCTGCTGCCGTTAATATCACAAACGTTAACCATGATTTCAAATCAAAATCACTTTTAAATTACGTCACTGCGTGTCGCATCGCCAACTTACACTCAATTAAACTACGAAGCTAGATCTGGCCCGCCTCGATAGCGTGATGGTTAGCGTGTCTGCCTCACGTTCAAGGGGTCGCGAGTTCGAATCTCGCTTAGGGTAAGTTATACGGGTAAGGTTTTTTTCCGAGGTTTTCCCTTATCCTGAGAAGACGAATGTCGGGTAACTTAAAGCTCCATGGACCTCGGGCTCATTTGAGCATCATTTCACCCGTTTCATTCACTCACCGTCCGATATGACGCAATGTTGGAGGACGTTAATTTAAAAAAAAACAGAAACTAGATCTGTAATGTATTCATATTTGCTATTGACTCAGTTCGGTCACTAGGCAATTCCTTTTATTGTATGATTTATTCCTTCGTTTTATTGTTTTATTCAGAATTTCCTATTAAATTGTTTCATAAAACGATACTCCCATAATAACGAATATTGGCATCACTGATACTTGCTCTACCTCCATTGACATCCGCCAAAAAGAGACATCTGTTGACAATACCTCGTTCTAAAATTGACGTGCAGCGCTCGAAATGTACCTTTCACCACGGTGACCTTGACAGAACGACGTAGAAGTGCCTATTCCAGTCGGCACCCACTGGCTAAGACAGCAGTAACATTTTAGTTTATACCTGTAGGTTTACATGAACATCTACAGTTTTTATGTTCTATATTTACGTCTATCTCTTTAAACGTCGGAGTTTTAATAGAAAATTCAATGGGAAAATCTGATGTCTTGCAATCGCTCACATGACTTTCTCTACTCTTGTACTAACCATTCTTACAAACTCTTATTGTTCTATCTTCTTCGTGTTAGTTGAGATAAACACTTGCAGAAATTATCTTATTGCTCATTTCCTTGCACGTGCAACGGGAATATGGGAATACAGTAGACTTTGAGCGATAGTCGAATCACTTAAACCTTTCAAATTCCTCTCTCTTTGCACGCCTAGCATAAAAAGTGAATAGCAATCTTCCATTTGACAGAAGTATAAGTTCTCCAAAACTTCCAGAAATGCTGCACTCTAGAAAAAAAATTATTTGGACATAAATTGTGTGTTTTTGCAAAATCTACATGTTTTGTGTAGTAAGTTTTGTTCTATCTCTTACGATTTACCAGTTTGCAAAAGTTATTCAAAGTAAATAGGACTTCACGGCCTATAGCCAGAAAATTCAAGATGTAAATTTCATTTGTCATAAAAATATCTCAAACATACGGCATTTTAATCAAAATCGTTACAGCTATCTTTAAAAAAAATCAAAATTTTGGAAACGTTTCCCATGTAAAGG
>CM060974.1:75639856-76057356 GCA_030765045.1 Tenodera sinensis | reverse complement strand
CAAGTCGTTAGAATCACCTAATGGTCTGTGATTTTTACGCATGCTTGGATTAAATGTTATCATGCTAGACTTCTTGTCTGCCCTAGGCAGGCATGTCTTGTATAAGCGTTTGTCCTGGTCGCCCCAGACCTAGTCTCCCAGCGGGAGAAAATCCCGACGCCGGTACCGGGAAGAGAACCCGGGTTTCCTGCATGGTAAACAGCAGCGTTACCTACCACCAGGCTAAGCAGACGACCGGACATACAAACACATATTCGTGTAATTTTCCAAAAATGTATTCTTGCACTCAGCGGCCTCCAAACGTGCATTTCTCATGAAATCTCGGTAGCTCATTTATGGGTGGAATGTAGAAGGTACCTATATTGTCTACATGAACACGACATCCAAAGCTTAACATACGGCTCAATGTACAAACAGCAGAAATGAAATTCCTTACAGCTGCTTATGCAACACTAGGCACAAAATGAAACTATCAAACACGACAACAATTAAAAGTAAAAGATTTCAACTAAACAACAGTTCAATACAGAACCAATTGGAAACAAGCCTTAAATAGAATGAAGGAAAATAGAATTCTCAAAATAACAATTATTGACTCTCAGCCACATGGACGACCGAGGAAAAGGACAAGACTTTGGAGCCAGCCGAAACAGGCTAAATGGTCTAAACTGTGTTGGAGAAGAATAAATATTAAATAAATTCATTCTTCATTACTAACCACACAGTGCAAGTTTATGAGAACAAGTGAGAACGACAATGAAATAAACTGATGTCTGTATGTAAATCTAATTATGCAATGGAGCATTTCTTAATTCTGTGCAACACAAACAGAAAATGAACGTTAATGTTGATATCTTGGCGTATAGAAACATTACTGTTACACAATTGCAAGGTAAAGTGAGCTAGGAATAGTGAGGTTATGTATTTTCCTAACACATCAAGATTAATGCTTCTCGTTTACCCTATACCCTGTAGCTCTGACACGTTTTGGGGTGAAACATGGCCAACTCACACAACTAGTTCAACTTGATACTTTGGAAGTGACGTCATTCGGAGCTATGTAGCCACTGTTTTTTAAAAGTAAGTAAGGATTGCTGTCTAATTTGCTAATATTGCCGAATATAATTTTTACCTAACGTGGTACTTTAGATGCCATGATTTGTATTTTTTGTGCTTAAGGTGTTGTCTTAAATTTTCATGTAGAATAATGATATTCTATATGTTATTTCTTTCAGAAAGTTCTCCAATGAGGATTATCGTGAAGAAGGGAATAGATTAATGTAAAGAACATTTGCCCATTAACCTGGCAGCTGCACATTAACCTCTGGGTTAAAGAGCGAGAACGCTGACCACTACACCACAGAAACACGCTCACATTGGTTCACAGCCAGCGGGCAACTGTAACCAGAACGGGAAGTAAGGCAGCACGGTTCACAACAGCTCGGGAACTAGAATGGCAATGTATATTATCGATCAGCTTATCGATAGAAAATGGAGGTACATAGATATTGTGCATTGAGAATTCATTTGTTTCTGATCAATGACACTTTTACTTTCTCTACTACGTATAGTAAGTAGCGGAATTATTGTATTCCACCCAAAAATTCGGTGCCGAGATTTCACCGGAAATATAGTTTTGAGGCCCCCTGAATAAAAAGAAACCAGGTCCATGTGTGTGTGTGTGTGTATGTGTGTGTGTGTGTGTGTGTGTGTGTGTGTGTGTGTGTGTGTGTGTGTGTGTGTGTGTGTGTGAGTGTGTGTCTGTCTGTCTGTCGGCTTGTGCACAGAATAACTCAAAAACGAAAAGTGGATTAAAAACCAAAGTTGGTATTTAAGTTTAAGGTCTTTCAAGGATGCGACACGAAGATTTTGAAGAAAATAGCCCCACCCTAAACTACCCTTTATATGGAGCATTTCTGACATTTTTGTTTTTCTTGAAAGTGGCTCTAACGATTTTGATGAAAATGCCATGTGTTTAAGATATTTGAATCGTTTAAAAATTATTTTGTTGTTTAACGACGCTGTCAATTGCCAGGATCACATCAGCGTCGCCGGTGTGCCGGAATTTTGTCCCGCATTGGTTCTTTTACATGCCAGTAAATCTACTGACATGGAGCTGTCGTTTTTAAGCACACTTAAAAACCATCGACCTGGGCCGGGTTTGAACCCGCGACCTTGGGATCAGTAGGCCAGCGTCTAACCAACTCAGCCACCCAGACCGACTTATATATATTTTGTATGTCAAATTAAATGTATATTTTGAATTTTTTGGCTATAGCCTATGTAGTTCTGTTTACTCTGGATGACTTCTGAATAACCTACAAGCCCTATGAAATAGACAAAACCTTACTCTACAAAAATGTAGATCTCTCTAACGCACACAATTTATGTCTGAACAAATTTTTTTGTAGAGTGAACCATTTCGGAGATATTCTTTGTTATTTGAGTCAGTTTCGGAAAACTTAAAACTTTCGTGAAATGGAACATTGTTGTTCATTTTATACGGTAACTGTGCAAAGACAACGGAATTTGAAAGCTTTAAAAAGTTTGACTAACGCACAAAGGCTGCTGTATTCTAATATTCCCCTTGTACCTACAAGGAAATAAATAGGTAATTTGTACAAATGTTTATGTTAACACGAAGAAGATATAGGAATAAGAGTTTGTAAGAATGGTTAGTACAAGAGTAGAGAAAGTCATGTGAGTGCAACACATCAGATTTTTTAACATCTTTTCCTCTCCTTGGCCGGTAGTAAATTGCATGGGCTTTGTTGCAGTTCCTAAGATACACATCTTTGATATGATCGACTCAAAACGTTACTCAAGGCATTTTGAAGTGCAGAGAATTTCTTAACAATCTTGTCATCACAGACTTGGAAGATGTTCAACTTAAATACTACCAACTTTGGCATTTAACCGCCTTTTGGTTTTGAATACGCTGTTCACAAACACACACATGGGCCTTTTTCTAAATAATTGTTATTTAGACTCTGTGTTTATGTCAAAACATAAACTACTGGTGAATTCTCGGTATTGAGTTTTGGATGGAATGAACGTAGTAAAGACAGTAATGACGTCACAGAAATAAGGAACATGTTCATACAGATTTAGGAAATACATGCATTCTACTACAGAATATGACACGGGATTGCTATCATACTTCAATGTAAAAGTGAACGCCTTTTCTCTACCTCCTGCCTGTGGTAGGAGATGAAGTGTTGTATTCCATGTCTGATATCCAGTTTACACCGGAAATATGCTCGTACATGATATGAGGGATCATGAATCCAACAGTAGGATTCAAGTAATAGAATTATTTCCTTGTGTGTATGTGCGTGTGTCTTTAAGAACATACGTAAATCAGAAACTATAATATGTATTGGTGTAAATCTATGTTGCTATCAAAGAGATGGCGATCACTACATGGCAGTTTCAAATATAAGTGAACAACATTTAACTGTCGGAGAGAGGGATACTTTTCACATTGGAGGTTTGTGCTTGAACTCCATTCTGAGAAAAATAGCACATTACTTACTTAGTTTCTACTGTAATTCTAAAACGAAACAGTAAGTATTCATAGTTACAAACGGTTCAACAACACCTGTACTAGAAAGAAAGTACCTAAAGAAGTATGTAAAGCCATTAAAAAGTACATTCCCTGTCAACTTTTTCGTAATCTTAGCCGTTTTTTACGCTGCAATATTGCTAGCTTGGACTTCTCCTAAGTTTGATCCAACAGAGGTAGGTACCTGAAAGTTTGACGTCACTGTCTTCCTTCTATTTGCATCTCACCGTTTAGAGAGTTTGTTACTAAGAATATATATTCTTTAAGTAGAAAATATGGAACAGTTCTAGTACCATGTTAGATGCATGAGTAAACTAACATTATAGAAGAATCACTTCCTCTTTCTCTGCCCCTTACATATTGTGGGTAGAGGAGGTATTGTTTTCCAAAGTCTTAATCGATATTACACCGGAAGTGCAGGTCTTGAGAGTCTGTGTCGCTCTGGGTGGCTCAGTTGGTTAGACGTTGGCCTACTGATCCCAAGGTCGCGGGTTCAATTCCGGCCCATACCAATGGTTTATAAGTGTGCCTTAAAACGACAGCTCCATGTCAGTAGATATACTGGCATGTAAAAGAACTCCTGCGGGACAAAATTCCGGCACACCGGCGACGCAAATGTGATCCTAGCAATTGACAGCGTCGTTAAACAACAAAATCATTTTTGAGAGTCTCTGAGTCCAAAGCAAATCCACCCACATGACCTTCTCCTCTAATTCTGGTACGAGCTAATGCTTGTTGTTTTATCGAGACAGATATTTGTAGAAATTGCTTTATTACAATGGGAATATGGGAATGCAGTATGTTTATGTGATCCTCAGATCTATTAAAGCGGGTCGTCCTGTGATGGTTTATTTGCATCAACAAGAGAGGAAAATCTGAATTTGAGAAAATTTTAAGTATTGGAAAATTCAATTTAATAACAATTATTAGTTTGCAAATGGTTAAATCAAGGAAACGGAAAAAAGTATGAGAACTGAGCTTTTGTATAGTAAAATTTTATATATCGCTTAGTGAACTTCAAGTGTTATTCCAGAGGGTTGTTAGCATTCGTTTTATTTTTCATAAAATTGTGTTAAACATAAACATGGTAATTTAATCAAAATACTTACAGCCAATTTTGAGAAAATCAAAACTTTGAATGAATAATTCACGTTGTTATAGTAGGGTAATAGTATGAATTCAAATATTGGTAATGGAAACATAATTGTTACCTATAGCAGAGTAGAATCATAGTCTGAATTCACATATTGGTAATGGAAATATAATTGTTATAGAAGAGTAGAATAATAGTATGAATTCATATATTGGTAATTGAAATATCATTGTTATAGAAGAGTAGAATAATAGTATGAATTCATATATTGGTAATGGAAATATAATATGTGAGAAATAGTTTTAAGCAGACGTATTCTACAGAAGTTGGAAATACTGGTATATGTGACTGTCTGGAACTTGACCTTCAACCTCAAGGGGGACCCGAGGATCGGTGTAGCATTCCCAGACGCCTGTCACATAACAGTTTATGGTTATTAGGGATAGTGTCTTACCCAGAGAATATTGTGGAACGATATATAAGCCTTAGTCACCATGGAAGGGATGTCTTTTGACCCGCCGTTGTCAACGAGTCCACATCGGATGGTGTAACCACTACCCATATTCCTTTAAGCTTGTTCCGTACTGTTTGTAAATAAATCCTTTAACACCAATTGTTGTGTGATTTCGAGTGGAATATCCAGGAAACCTCACCTACTTGCTCCCGCTCGGCACTCAACCAGACAATCCTATCTCACCTCACCTACGGGAGGGTGCTAGGTGCGAGAAGGATACAACATAAATTCTGGTGTCAGGTGTGGGGTTTCCTGTGATCAAATCCAGCTACGAGTAAAAATCACCATCGCCAAGGACCAAGAAGAAGGCAGCAGCTAAGGCAACACGCTCAACGCCCGAGAATCCTAGGAAGCAGAGACAGCAGCTCTGTGCAACTTCTGCACAATTCCGGAGATTCGAGGTTCGAGGCTCGAGGTGGTAGCAGCAGCCCACTGTGTGCAGTCCCAGATCCGTGAGGAAGACGGCAACCTACCCAGTACTGCGGTGATACTACCCTTGCTGTTACTGGTGGAAGGCCGTGTGCAGACTGTACGGTTTGAAGGTCCGAGGTTCGAGGCGACAGCAGCGGCCTACGGCGAGCAGTTAAACGTTCGAGGTGACAGATACGGCTTACGGCGAGCAGTTCGAGGTTCGAGGATCGAGAGGTCCAACCACGAGACGAGGAACGTCGAGCGCTGAAACGGCGCAATAGCTGGAGGACCAGGGATCGAGGATAGTTGGCGACGCGTCTGGACCTGGTGAACGGGACAGACAAGGTTGCGGACCGCAACAGACGATACAGCTCGTCCACTGAAGGCGTAGAGGTGAGTCCTTGCTACTACTATATGTAAAATGGCAGTGGATAGTAGAAGTAGCTGTTATATGTTACCCCACGAGGCTCTTAAACTAGTATCTTCTTTCAATGGGGAAAAGAATGAAGTTACGCAGTTTATCGTAGATGCGGATACTGCATGTGAAATGATAAGTCCTGAGAGATTAAATGTATTCTTTAAGTTGTTGCTTACTAGAATAAAAGGGGAACCCAGGAAGGCAATTATCCATAGAAAACTAGAATCGTGGGAGGAGGTTAAGGAATATTTAAGGCATTCCTATGTTGAGAAGAGAACTCTTGATTATTATAGCACTCAACTTTTTGCTGCTAAACAGGAAAAATCCGAGTCAATAAGCGGGTGGATTAACCGTATACAAAGGTTAACAGCAGAGTTTAAAGAATCAGCCTTAGAAAAGTGTAAGGAAACTGAGAGGGAAGAAATACTGGCAATTACAGATAAGTTGAGAAATATCTGTTTTATACAAGGTTTGGCTGATGATAGAATTCAGACCATTGTTCGCAGCCGGGGGCTGGAACAGGAATTCCAAGAGGTATGTAAAACCTCGTTGGACGAAGAAAGTGCCATTATTTCCAAACGAGAAAGGTATTCTAGAGTAGAACAGGTGAAATGCCATAAATGTGGCAGGGTTGGCCATATCGCTAGCAAATGTTATGTAAATGTTAAGAAAGAGTACAGTAAGGCAATTAATAGTGTTTCCACTGAAAATAAGGGAAAGTCGAGCATGGTAACTTGCTTTAATTGTGGTAAGGTCGGACACTTTGCTAGAAATTGTAGGAATCCTAGGAAAAATAAGCAGAATGAAAAGGATGAAAGAACTAAGGAGTCAGAAGACGATACAACAGTAGAATCTGTAGCTCATATTGGAGTAATTTCTAAAACAAAGCATGAGTTCGTAAGAATTAGTTCTCCTGCTAGTAAGAAAGGTGAATTTGTGATGTTAGTGGATTCAGGGTCAGATGTGTCGTTGCTTAAAACCCCTTCAGTTGTAGGAAAACTTATTTTTGATCCGGAGAAGAAAATGGTTGCAAAAAGCGCAAGCGGATCGTTGATAGAAACGTATGGGGCGCTAAATACCGAGGTTCATATAGGGAATAATGTTGTAAAGTACGATTTTCAGTTAGTGAAAGATCAAGTAGATATTCCCTGTGATGGAATTCTTGGAAGAGATTTCTTGGAGGCCACGAAAGCTACGCTAAATTACAAAGATTTAGAGCTGAGTGTTGTCGGGGAACGACTTAAACTATTAACCCAGAGTGCTATGGAGTCAGTTAGGACAATTAAGCTTCCGGGGAGGTCAGAGGTCATGGTTGAAATCCCTATAGAGAATGTTGAGCTGAAGGAGGGGTTGATAGAAAAATGCGAAGTACAATCAGGTGTTTATTTGGCAGATTCGGTTGTAACTGTTAGGAATGGAAGTGCTGTAACTAGCATGCTAAATACCAATGATGAGGAAGTTGAACTTAGGGTGACTCCGGTTAAATTGGAGGCAGTTATTAATGAAAATAATTGCGAAAAGCTGTGCACTATTACTAACACCCCACAGGCAGCTAATAGAGAAACAGAGGTAATGGCTCAATTGAGGCTTGAGCACCTCAACGAGGAAGAAAGGGAGGTGATTAGGGAAACATGCAGGTTGTATCAGGATATATTTTATTTGCCGGAGGATAGTTTGAGTTCCACTAGTGCAGTAGAACATGCTATTATAATGGAACCAAATATAGAACCGATTCATGTAAAGCCTTATAGACTACCCGAGGCACACAAACAGGAAGTAGAAAAGCAGGTGCAAAAATTATTGCAGGAGGGTATAATTGAAGAGAGCAATTCGCCTTGGAATAGTCCCTTACTAGTAGTAAAAAAGAAAATGGATGCAAGTGGCATCCAGAAATTTCGACTTGTAGTCGATTTCAGGAAAATAAATGAAAAGACAGTAGGAAATGCTTACCCACTTCCAGATGTTACGGAAATCCTAGATCAGTTGGGGAATTCCAGATATTTCTCTTGCATAGATTTGGCAATGGGATATCATCAGATACCCATGAAGGCAGAAGATAAGGAGAAAACAGCGTTTTCGACAAAACATGGTCATTGGCAGTACGTGAGAATCAGTGGCGGCTGGTGAACAAAATAAGGTGTGTGCTACAGTACCGCACAATGATTACACATTTTATATAATTAGTCCTACCTAATGGCGAAATATAAAGTCCATACAGCGCTCCTTCCCTGCTGCAGAACTTATCATTCACCCTGGTATTAAACCCCTCCATGTTAGAAGCGATGTTTTTCTCCATGGACAGCATTGCCAGAGCAGTAAGACGATCCTGTGACATAGTGTTTCTTAAGAACGTTTTTACGCGTTTTAAGCATGAAAAGCATCTTTCTGGCTCAGAAGTGGTCATTGGCGTTGTGATCAAAATTTTTAGTAAAGTTGTAACTTCAGAAAACTAATCTTACAGACTGTTAGAAATTATGTATTGCAATAGTTGCACAGTCCCGTCAATGTTTCTAAAGTCAGGTCTTGCATACAGAACGCTAAGTTGTGTCTTTAGCATTTTCTTGTTCAGTGTTGTATACGTAGTCACAGCAGTTTGAAGTTCATCCCCAGGAAACTGACTTAAAAAGCTGCCAAAGAATTTAGAGTTTAACAGCTTTGCTGCATCGAGATGACTAAGCGACTGAAAGCGACGTTTAGCTTCCTCGATAATGCGGTCACACACTTCTTTGGCTTCTATTTTTAGACAGTCTACCTTCTGGCGTTTGCTCATTGATTCAGATGGAATCACAAATATATCATCGGCTGCCTCTCGAATGTCACAGATGCACTGAATGAATGAAGACAGAGCATTTTGTACTTTAACAGCTTCAGTTGATCTTGATTGCAGTTGATTATAAAGTACATCAACATGAGGCATTACTCGGTGAAAGAATTTCAACCATGAAAGGAATTTGCTGTCTTCTAAATAACGCCGAAGCCCATTTGCTTCCAGACAAGTCTTATCATGGGCAGAATTTTCCAACTCCGAAAAGTACTGCAGCAATTCTTCCTGATTTTCATAAATGACATTAACAGTTCTGGATCTAAAATTCCACCTAGTAGCAGAACCAACAGGAACTCTTCTAGCCACCGCAGAATCCAGAGCTGCCAAGCGCTGTGGGGATCTCGAGAAAAAGGCAGGAAAAGCAGAGAGATTAAGAAAAAATATTCTGGCAGACTTATTCTGCGAAGCTGCATGTTCCATCACTAAGTTCAGTTGATGTGCATAGCAGTGAATATACTGCGCATTTGGAAACTGAGATTGTACTTTGGCTCGTACTCCACCAACTGCACCACTCATTACTGAAGCTCCATCGTAAGTTTGGGCAATAAGTTTATGACGTTTATCTCTGAATAGTTCATTAAGCACTTTTAATATGCTTTCAGAAATTGCTTCTGCGTTTTGTCTCTCTGATTGCAAAAAAACCCAAAATCTCTCATATGGAACACCCTTTTTCTCATATCTAAATACTAATACAAGCTGGGTCTGATGCGAAACATCTGTGGCTTCATCTGCCATAACAGCCACAAAATCAGCTTCTTGCATTTCCTCCAGAATCACCTCACGACAGACTTCTAACATACAATCCAAGAGTTCGTTTTGGATGGTTTTAGAGGTCCCTTTGAATATATGGTTTGAGTCCATGTGTTCCTTCACAGCACTATCAATGTTACTTACTAAATCTGTAAGTCCTAAAAACACGCCAGGATTTTCAGAAGATTCAGTCTCATCATGTCCTCTCAAAGCAAGCTCAAATGCACCACAAAACTTTATACAGTCAATTATGCGGGACAACACATACCTGTTTTTCTCTACTTGTAGATTATGCTTCAGCTTCGCCTCTTGATAAGCACGGCTTAACTGAGGCACAATATTTGTACTACCTAAAGCACTTAAATCTAGTACATTGTTTAAATGTTTTACATTTTGTTTGTGTTTGTTAATAAGAACATTAATATGCCCTAGGTCTGTCACTCCCGTCGTACTCCACGAATCACTGTTCCCAAAAAGCAAGCATGGAAAACAGAAAAGAGCATTTCTTTCCTGACATCAACATATCTATGCATGCTCATAAATTTTGAGGTTAAATCGCCTGGTGTAAGAATTATTTCTCCCTCCTTTTGCAGGTTGTTTGCCTCCCTAACTGCTTCACTTGAACTTTTTCTTCTAGAATCCTCCTAGAGAAAGGATAATTTACTAGGCTGTCCACAGAATTCACTTTAGCGTACACAACACAGATATTGCTCAGCACACGAAACTGACGTTCATAACCTGAGTTTATGGAGTATTTCGCGGTTATTTGTTGCTGTCAAAAGTAAGTAGTGCCAACAGAAATTGCTCCACATGTCCAACTTCTGAGGGTTTTATTCTCTCTGTTGCGTGCAAGGTCTATCACCGGCAACAGATAGTTGTCTCAACACCACATAGATGGCAGAAGTTGCATAACAGCAAACAAAGTCGTTAGATGACATTGCAATCCTGCTATCTAGCGACTTTGTACAGAAGCAGCATGAATTGATGTGCTCCACATCATGAGAGCACAACGCTAGGTAAATTCAACCAATAGGAGAACAGATTTCAAAATCGTACACCTATGTTTCGCATGCGTGGATTGGTCTACATTCCCTGCAAAGGACTGAAGAATTTTGTAGCACCCAACGCATCACCTATCTCGTGTATGCGAGGCGTGCATCATCTTCGCACACAATGAGCAAAGAACACTAGCGCGCGGGATATAAAATAGTGAAAGTGAAAGAAAATGTGCAATAATAATTGACTATATGTTTAACACAAAGAAGAAACTATTTTCTGCAAAGTAATCATTGTGCTGTAGCACTGTAGCACATATTGACGAGCCGCGCCTGGTGAGAATGCCATTTGGCTTAAAGACCGCCCCAGCCACGTTTCAGAAACTGATGAACACGGTGCTGGCGGGTTTATCGCCATCCAGGTGCTTTGTTTTCCTGGACGACGTAGTTATCTATGCAGGATCGCTTAAGGAGCATGATCAAAAATTGAGGGAGGTATTTCAGAGGTTTAGAAGGTACAACCTAAAACTGCAGCCGGAAAAATGTGAATTTTTGAGAAAAGAGGTTAGCTACCTTGGTCATGTAATTTCGGAGAATGGGGTACAACCCGACCCAAAGAAAGTGAAAGCAGTAGCAAATTATCCCATACCTAAAGGACTGACTGAATTAAGAGCATTTCTGGGTTTAGTTGGCTATTATCGCCGATTCATTCCTAATTTTAGCAAAATAGCCGAACCTTTGCATTTGTTGCTAAAAAATAACGCGAAGTTCACCTGGGGGGATGATCAACAGATAGCCTTTGATACTTTGAAGCAAAAGTTGTTGTCAAAACCTATATTGCAATATCCAGATTTCTCAAGGGAATTTATTTTGACAACAGGCGCCAGTCAGGATGGAATAGGGGCATTATTGTCGCAAGGCCCGATAGGTAGGGATTTGCCAGTAGCGTTTGCAAGCAGAACTCTGAATAAGGCAGAGAAGCACTACAGTACAATTGAGAAGGAATTGATGGCAATAGTATGGGCTTGTAAGCACTTTAGGCCTTATCTACTAGGGAAAAGATTTATTATTGTAACTGATAATAGGCCACTTAAATGGATAATGAGTGTCAAAGAACCGGGTTCGAGACTACTCAAATGGCGAATCAAGTTGGAAGAATATGATTACCAGATTGTTTACAAAAAAGGGTCGTTGAACGGAGATGCCGATGCACTTTCTCGCAGTAGAGTTATGGGAGTTGCAGAAGAAGGGGGGATAACGGAGGAACAAAAAAGGGTGATACTACAGGAGGCACACGACAGCCCTACGGGTGGTCACAGGGGTGTCACAAAAACCTACTGGGCGATCAGGAAGAATTATTAATGGCCAGATATGAAAAAGGACATAGAGTATTATATAAAGAAATGCGAGAGTTGTCAAAAGAATAAGCTTTTGCGGCCTAGGAAACGAGCACCCATGGAAATAAGTACCACAGCAAAATCTCCTTTCGAAAAATTATCTCTCGATATAGTGGGGCCCTTAACGGTGACGAATAAGGGGAACAAGTATATCTTGACCTGCCAAGATGAACTTACCAAATATATGGTAGCCGTGCCTCTAGAAAAACACGATGCGGTGACGGTTGCTGAGGAGTTCGTGGAAAACATTATTTTACGTTACGGAATTCCATTAAAGGTGTTAACAGATCAGGGTTCGGAATTCTTAAGTGATTTGTTCAAGAATGTCTGCAAGCTAATGAGAATAACCAAGTTGCAGACTACAGCTTTTCACCCACAGGCAAACGGTGGATTGGAGAGAAGTCACCGAGTTCTGGCTGAATATTTGCGGCATTATGTGGGGAAGGATCAAACAGACTGGGATGAATGGGTGAAGTTTGCTGTGTTTGTATACAATACTACTGTACATTCATCCACTGGTTATACACCTTTTGTGCTTTTGTTTGGGTATGAGTGTAGGGCACCCCTAACACTGAAAAAGGAACCAGAGATTAATTATTCCTATGATGACTATGTGAGCGAATTGAAAAGTAGGCTACAAAGTGCTCACGAGGTGGCTAGAGATAATCTAATTACGAGGAAATATAAGAGCAAGGAATACTATGATCTTCACAGTGAGGAAATTAAATACGAGGTAGGGCAAAAGGTGTTACTAAAAGATGAGACGGTCCGTAGGGGCAGATCAGGTAAAATTTCTAGCCAATGGATAGGCCCATATCTAATAGTGGCAGTTAACGGAGTAAACGTAACGCTGAAGAGAAGAAAAAGGTTGCAAAAGGTACATGTGAACCGGATTAAACCTTTTTATTAAGGTAAGGTTAGCCTTGGATAATTAGCGAGACCTATTTATTTTTAGATGACCTGGTGCCTAGGATTGGGAGAAGCCCATCCAGAAGTGGTGAAGTTCGAAACTCCGCCTGGTCTATACTATGAGAGTAAGGGTACCGCCCAGCTGTACAATAGTGTATGGAAGATAATTGTGTATGTAGATTTAGGTAATTTAGAGTACCAGGTAGATACTACAGAAAGTTATATAAAGCATACTTTGAGTGCATGCGAGCACGTTTCCTTGCAGAAATGGTCAGGGTGTACAAACTTTAAGAATAAAATACAGGATAAATTAGGCAAGTTAAGGAAAACCGAAGGGTTATTGAGGGAAATTACAGGTCGTCAGGAGACGCGTACAAGGAGAGGTGTAATCGATGTAGGAGGGCAGCTTTTGAAAATATTGTTTGGTACATTAGATAATGATGACGCGGAATATTATAATCAGCAAATACAGCATGTGGAGGAAAATGAAAAAGGCATTACAAATTTGTTGAAGGAACAAGTCTCTGTAGTAAAGGTTTCTCTAGGTTTGTTCAATGATTCACTTATTAATTTGGCTTTCAATGAGAAGGTATTGGAAGAGAATTTAGTTAGAATTCAAGACTTCCTAAACAAAAGCCAGCAGCAAGAAGTTAAGATGCTTGATGATCTACAAATGAAAATGACGGTTAGTAATCACTTGCTTAGTTTAAATAATGCCATGGAAACCTTATTTCGCAATTGTGACATACTAATAGATGGTATATTAAATGCTCAAAAGGGACTTATTCATCCACAGGTAGTAGCTCCTTCGGAATTACTGCATGTTTTAGAGAAAGGTGTTGCAAATTTGCCCTTAGGTACCTCCCTGCCATTTGCAGTAAGCAAGGATTCGCTTCATTTGTTAATTGCTATGTGTGATGTAGCTGTATTTGTAAAGGATGAAAAACTCACATTTGTACTATTTTTACCTTTAGTGTCACAAGGTGTTTATAATGTGTATCAGTGCCTGTGCTCATTGAACAAGGGAAATATGTGTTTGTGGACGTTCAGGAAGATCTTCTGTTTATTGATAAGAGCAGACAATATTATTTTATGAGTCATTTGTCTTTGTTGGAAAAATGTAAAACATTGGGAGATTCAAAATATGTATGTAAACAAACCCTTCCACTTAAGTTAGCCCACTATCATGACGATTGTGTTGTGAAAATGCTACAAAAACTTCGTAGATTACCTTCTACATGTGAAAAGAGGCTTATTGAATTACGCGAATCACTATGGACGCCTTTAGCAAATAATGAGTGGTTGTATTTTGTACCATCTGTAGAAAGTGTTACTATTTCATGTCCTGAGGAACAACCAAGAGATGTTATTTTAGAAGGGTATGGCAAACTTAAGCTTAGTTCAGGTTGTAAGGGGTATGGTAAATCCTTTGTAATTCAGGCAGAAGTTGTAATGTCCCAGGGTAATTTTAGTAATCTTGATGTGTTGTCCTCAATTAACATAGATGTTGATTGCTGTGAAGAATTAGTGGGAAAGTTAAAAAGAAATGAGTTAAAGCTGAACACAACTTTCAAACAAGTGAAAACACATTTTGACGAGTTAAAGGTTTCTAGCTATAAACTCTCTCAAGTGGAAGAGATGATTCAGAGGCAAGAGTGGCAAAATTCATTCACTGTAACACACGCCCGATATTCCGTAATTGTTTATATTCTTATTAGCATTTTGACACCATATTTTTGTTATAAAGTGTTTAGCTGTTACAAGAATAGATGTGTTCGGAGATTTAAAGTCCCAGCTATTGAGTCAGGTGGCTCAGGTAATATAGTGCATATTAACATACGTTCAAGCAACGAAAGTCTGAGTCCTGTCCCAGAGAAGATACCTCTCCGTGACTCTAAAGATAAACCTACCACTTCCACCAGGCACTCCGAACGCATAAGACATAAGTGTACGTATTAAAGAGTAGTCAAAATATAGGTGTAAATTTTGACCTAATTACGGCGGGAGGTGTTATAGTAGGGTAATAGTATGAATTCAAATATTGGTAATGGAAACATAATTGTTACCTATAGCAGAGTAGAATCATAGTCTGAATTCACATATTGGTAATGGAAATATAATTGTTATAGAAGAGTAGAATAATAGTATGAATTCATATATTGGTAATTGAAATATCATTGTTATAGAAGAGTAGAATAATAGTATGAATTCATATATCGGTAATGGAAATATAATATGTGAGAAATAGTTTTAAGCAGACGTATTCAACAGAAGTTGGAAATACTGGTATATGTGACTGTCTGGAACTTGACCTTCAACCCCAAGGGGGACCCGAAGAAGGGTGTAGCATTCCCAGACGCCTGTCACATAACAGTTTATGGTTATTAGGGATAGTGTCTTACCCAGAGAATATTGTGGAACGATATATAAGCCTTAGTAACCATGGAAGGGATGTCTTTTGACCCGCCATTGTGAACGAGTCCACATCGGATGGTGTAACCACTACCAATATTCCTTTAAGCTTGTTCCGTACTGTTTGTAAATAAATCCTTTAATACCAATTGTTGTGTGATTTCGAGTGGAATATCCAGGAAACCTCACCTACTTGCTCCCGCTCGGCACTCAACCAGACAATCCCATCCCACCTCACCTGCGGGAGGGTGCTAGGTGCGAGAAGGATACAACAACTGGCAAACCATTAGAGATACACCAAATCATACTGTACAAAAAATGTAGATCTTGCTAAAATGCACAAGTTGTGTCTGAATAAATTTTCTTGTAGCGTGAACCATTTCGGAGATATTTCTTGTTATGTGTGTTAGCTTAACATTTTCGTGAAATAGGTCATAGTTCTTCATTTTCTCATGTTAAGTATGCAAAGAGAACAGAATTTCAAAGCTTTAAAACATTTGACTATCATTCAAAGCCTACTGTATTCTAATATTCTCCTTGCACTTACATGGAAATAAGCAATAAGATAATTTATACAAATGTTTATCTCAACTAACACGAAGGAGATATAGGAATAAGAGTTTGTAAGAATGGTTAGTACAAGAGTAGAGAAAATAATGTGAGTGCAACACATCAGATTTTGTGTGTAGTAATATGCGGTCTATCTGTATGCAAAAGTCATCACGAGTAAACAGGCCTACGTGAGCTATAACAGAAAATTCAAAATATACATTAAATTTGTCTTAAAGAATATCTTAAACATGTGACATTTTAAGCAAAATCATAATCGCCATTTTCGAGAAATTCAGATCTTTCGAAAAATGTTCCACGTAAAGGGCAGTTCTAGGAAGAGACTTTTCTTCAAAATTTGTGTCGTCTCCTTGATGTATTTTAAACTTAAATATCAACTTTCGTTTCCAACAGACTTTGTGTATTTGTGCTATGCCGTTCCCACACACACATACACACACGCACACACACATACACACACCCACACACACACACACACACAAAACACACACACATACGCACACACACACATACACACACACCCCCACATACACACACGCACACCCACACACACACACACACACAAAACACACACACATAATAGCTTTTTTGGATTCAGCGGATCTCAAAACGTATATTTCCGGTGTAATCTCGACATCGAACTTTCGGGAGGAATACAATACCTCCCCTTCTTTCTATACTCAGTAGGGAAAGTTATTTTGACCTCGTGATTTTCTTAACTTTTTTGTAGTTAACCGTTTCTCAGGTATTCCTTTTCACTGGTTAGAACTTTCCAATGCTTACATTTTTGTATAACACGTGTGGGTTGTTTCCTATTTTATCTCTTGATCATACAAAAAGAACGGAATATGCCAGGTGGCCCACCTCATCCGGCATTGCGAAAAGTAGATAACCCTTCGTGCAATAAAAGAGTTGCTGCACGCACGGGGGTAAATCCAGTCAGAGAGACAGAGACGGCATTGGCGTGAGTGAACGTTGTTCTGCTTGTAACAGAAGACGAGAGGGAGAGGAATTCCCCAGGCTTCAACTATCGTATGTAACACGTGGTAGTAGGCAACAAAAGTTAGCATATGGCTAACCTCTACCCTGTGGCGCAGTTGGTAGAGCACCTGCCTGGTGTGCTAGGGGTCCCGGGTTCGATTCCCGGCAGGGGGTAGGAATTTTTCTCCAGCCAGGATTATTCCTCATCCTTCCCTGAGTCTGGAAATATGAATGAAAGTTTGAAAGTGTGAATGTGTTAAGTCAAAGAATAAATCCCCTAAAGATAGAAAAACCCAACGTAAACGTGTAACACCATTTGTCAATAGGCAAGGCCACCGATATGACCTCTGCAGTTAAAGGCGGGATATAAATGGAACAATTAAAAAAAAAAAAGTTACTATATCTTCTACTTTACTTAGGGGACTTGATTTTCAAGGGAACAAACTCATTCCTGTATAATTTCTGCTATTGTCTAACATTAGGTACCAATTATGTATAAATCGCAGAACAAAATCACGCAACCATAAGTGCACTTATTTGTTTTTTATTGATCTTATTTTGTATTTTGCCATTATTTTAGTCACTGTTATTATTACTATTGTTATTAGCATATTGTCATTATTATTTTGATCCCATCATCATCATCATCATCATCATCATCATCATATTATTATTATTATCATCATTATTATCATCATCATCATTATTATTTTATTATTATTATTATTATTATTATTATTATTATTATTATTATTATTATTATTATTATTATTATTATTATTATTATTATTATTATTATTATTATTATTATTATTATTATTATTATTATTATTATTATTATTATTATTATTATTATTATTATTATTATTATTATTATTATTATTATTATTATTATTATTATTATTATTATTATTATCATTATCATTATCATTATCATTATCACTATCACTATCACTATCATTATTATTATTATTATTATTATTATTATTATTATTATTATTATTATTATTATTATTATTATTATTATTATTATTATTATTATTATTATTATTGGTAAAACAAGTAAGACTTAACATTTCACGTCGGATAGAAAGTGGTGGTTTATCTGCTGCAATTTCTAGACTCTCTGTAGGACTAGTATGGAATGCCCCAAGTGCAATTCTTAGAGCTGTGGTTTGAACAGTGTCCAGTATTTTAAGACTTGATAGTTTAGTTGTGTTATAAACAACAGAACCGTAATCCAACTTGGAGAGGATGGTCATTCTGTAAGTGCGAAGTAGAACACTGAGATCGGCTCCCCACCCTTTGGCAGATAAGACTTTTAAAAGATTAAGCCGCCGAACACAATCAGCTTTAAGAAGTTTAAGATGGTGTATCCAAATCAACTTACGATCAAAGTGCATGCCCAGTATACGGACGGTATTTACCACTGGGAGTTGGCAGTTGGTAATGTTTAGTATAGGGTTTGGGCTAGGAGTTTTCAATCTGGAGAAAAGAATAGCTTGACTTTTTTGGGAAGAAAAAATAAGGCCAGTGTTTTGGCTCGAATTTTTAAAATTGTTGAGTGTTGATTGTAGTAGCTCTTGTGTAGTAGTAATATTCTTTCCTTTTCAATATATGGTCAGGTCAACAGCAAACAGTACAGCTTTTACTGGAGGTTGAAGACATAAAAATACTGAGTTATGGCCACTAAAAAAAGTGTTACACTCAATACTGAGCCCTGCGGTATACCATTGTCAAGGACAACACTTTGTGACAAGACACCATTGGTTCTCACACACATCCTTCGATCTTGAAGGAAGTTAACAATAAATGCAAGCATATTTCCTTTGACGTTGGCCTTAAGGAGTTCTAGAATGATGTGAGGACGTTTCACCGTATCACAGGCTTTAGCAATGTCGAGTCCTAATTTTGGTGCAGTTCCTTATATATCACGCCAAGATAATGCTCACCCCAAAGGGTTCCTTATCCTACCCTTCTCCCAAAGAATTGTTACATAACTTGAGGAGTTTAATGTGACTATTGCTTCTTTCATTTCCCCTACCTTCAACTTAAATGATATACCATGGATAATAAAATCACCTGTCATCAACACCACTTTGACAAAATATGTGAAGGCTCATACTCAAAAATCTTATTTTACCATGCTGCTCAAAGATGTGTGTGTCACGTATGCCAATTTTGAGCCAATTTATACCGATGGTTCCCGGTGTGACAACAATAATGGCTGTGCGGTGGTTGCTCCTAATCACACCATGATTTTTTTTTTTTAATTAGCGTCCTCCAACATTGCGTCATATCGGACGGTAGACCATGATGTATAGTCTACCAGACACTCTCACCATTTTCTCTAGTGAACTGTTTGCTATACGTTTCACCATGGATTATACGAGTATGGAGACTTCAAATCATTCATTATATACACAGATTCCCTTAGTGTATTAATGGTTATACAACAACGATCTCCTTGCCACACCTTGGTAAGGGAGATACGTGAATTAAACAGTGAGCTTATTTCATCAGGTAAACAACTGATCTTGAGATGGATACCATCTCACTGTAACATACCAGGAAATGATCTTGCTGACACTGCCGCAAAAGACGCTACCAAGCATCCCCCAAACTTGCCAGATCTTAAGCTACCACATGAAGACTATTTACCGCATCTTAAAAGAACTATCCTACACCGACGGAAGACAGATTGGACAACTACATCCAACAGCAAACTGCATGATATCTGTCCAATACCTAACCTGTCCACAACAATTAGAACGCTAACCCGGCAAGACCAGGTGCTAATAACCCGATTATGCATTGGCCACACTGCCCTTACTCATTCCTACATTCTGTCCCGTGAACTTCCTCCTAAATGTACTCTGTGTGATTCTACTCTTACCGTCCAACATCTGCTCACTGTTTGCCCAAGATACACTTACCAGCGACTTCAGTATGGAGTTCCTGAGAACCTTCAGCCAGCTTTGGGTGATCAACAATATCACAAGAAAATCATCAAGTTCATTAAGGCATGCAAAGTTAATGTTTAAATTCAATGTAAACTTCATGATTTGTTTCCTCCTTTTTTTCTCAAAGTTTAGTCGCGATATGACTTTTATGTTGAAGCGACTTCAAATAATAAATAAATTTTTTTAAAAATTATTACTATTATTATTATTATTATTACTACTATTACTATTAATATTATTATTATTATTATTATTATTATTACTATTATCATTATCAACATCATCATCACTATTATGTTTCTTACTATTATCACTATAATAATTATTACGTTTCTTATTAGTTTATGGCAATTATTTTATTAGTGTGTTTATTAGCGTTATTACATGTAGCATTACTATTGCTATTGTGTTTGAAATAATAATTATTATTATCATCTCCATTATTTTTTATTACTGCTGTTATTAGCTATTTTTATAGCTATTACAATTATCATCAGAATCACCATTATTGGTATCATAATTGTTAGTTTTATTTTAATTAGTTTTAGTATTATCATGTTCATTATTACCTTAATATTAAACATTAGTTATTGTTATGGTTTATTTAGTCATCGATATTATTATCATCAAAAGCAACTGTTATGGTGATTTCATTCATAGCGGAGCTGTTCAAAATGATGCCATGTTGATCGATACATGTTTTAACCGTCTCTTTGTGTCTCTATGGACGTTTCTGAGAACTGCGGCTGTGACAGATGCATTGGGGTTAGATCAGATGTTGCTGTACAAGGTACTGGGCCACCTAGGTACATCCAGTGTCCAGGGTACAACTAATTGGAATCGTCCTTTACACGCACAGAATAATCAGAGGTGCACCATCTCGTTTGAACCAGTGCACAGTGCTGTGCTGCCATATTACAGGGAACCCATCAAGAGAACCCTGAAGCTAACCTTATAGCAATTCCAGATACTGTGGTAGTCTAAGTCTGGTTGGGAGAAAGACTAAACCACCATCACCACTACTATCACCACCACTACCATCACCACCACCACTACCACCACCACCAACACCACTACCACCACCACCACCACTTCCACCACCACCATCACCTCCACCACCACCATCACCACCACTACCAATACCGCTACCACCACCACCATCACCACCACCTCCAACACCACCACCACCAACACCACTACCACCACCACCTCCACCATCACCACCACCACCAACATCACCACCACCACCACCACCAACTCCACCATTACCACTACTACCACTACCACTACCACCACCACCACCACCACTACCAGCACCACCACCATTACCACCACCACTACCACCACCACCTCCACCACTACCAGTACCACCACCACTACCACCACCACCACCATCACCACCACCAGCACAACTACCACCAACACAACCACTACAACCACTACACCTACCACCACAACCACCACCAGCACCACCACAACCACCACCACCGTCACCACCAACACCACAACCACCACCACTACCACCACCACCACTACCATCACCACTACCACCACCACACTACCACCACTACCACCACCACCACTACCACCATCACTAACACCGCCACCACCACTACCACCACCACCACTACCACCACTACCACTACCACCACCACTACCACTACCACCACCACCATCACCACCACCACTACCAGCAGCACTACGTCTACCATTACCACTACTACCACGCGAACGGCATCAAATATATTACATGCATGGTTAATCTGTATAATGTAGTTATCGTTTAGAACGGTATAAAGAACTGTATTATTTGCTTTCAAATAAAGAAGAAACTAGAACAGGAAGGACGTTACCTCGTTCTCATAATATATGTATATATGGTTAGTACTTACTTTCATGGGCTTTATGGTTTTGTATAAATTAAAGAAGGTTAGATAGATATATACTTTATTTCACTGCTTAGAGCATGGCCCGGTGGCAGCGCTGTCAATATAATATACAATTCTTTTCATTTACGAATAAGAATACATCGAAAGAGCATTAAGTAAAATTGAACCACAACTAAAGCCTTTAACATGTAATTAAAACAATATTTCTGTTGAGAAAGGTATTTAAAAATTCAAACTAGTGACAATTACTTCGGAAATGTTTAACTACAAAAAAGAAAAGAAAGGAAAGTAAAAACATATCAAGATCAACATTTTTCGTGCAGTGAGATTTTGTCCATGTCTCAGAGGACATTAGAAGCTGTTTGTACATAGCTGAACACATGCACTTCATTCCGAGTGAGAATATCTTAAACATACCTACGTATAAATGAAGGAAAGTGCTTAGAGCCATTTTTGTGAACATTTGAATTGGAGAAAAACGTTTTCCATGTAAATGGTAGTTTGGAACGGGGAGAGGTTTTTAAAAATATTCTTCATTCTGGGAAGATGCTGTAACCAAGTTTGTTATGGCTTTTGTTTTATACTGTTCACAGACAAACCCGCGCACACACATATATTCATACAAACATACAAACACATACACACAGACACACACATTCAGACATACACACTCATTCAAACATACACACAGACATACACAAACACACACAGATATGTCTAGCAAAATGTCTTATTGAGATTCAGGGACCAGCAAAACAGGCATTTTCGGTGAAATTAATGTAAGCATTGCAGGTTTTGGATGGAACACCTACACTGTTTACAGTAAGTACATGACAATCGATATGTAGCATATAACTGATACTAGATAAAGGTTTTTTAAATAATTGTGGGCTTTACAGTAGCTCGGGCCCAAATGACCTAGCTATCGACGGGCCCTTAAACCCCATCTCACTCACTCGCTCACTCACTCACTCACCTACACACTCACTCACTCTCTCACTCTCACTCTCCTTGTTATTTGTCCGTGGTTTGGATTACTCAATACTTTCGTGAAATGGAAGATGATTATTCAGTTATTTATATCTTAGCGATGCAAAGAGAACGAAATTCGAAAGCTTTAAACCATTGTAGTATCACTCAAAGCCTACTGTATACCCATATTTCCATTATACCTACAAAGAAATAATTTGTGCAATTGTTATCTCGACTAGATGAATGAGATAGAGGAATATTCCCACTTAAATCGACATTTTAATAAACATAAATACAAACACATAAATACCAAACACAACCGATATCTCCAATATAGCAGATGTAATGAAACTGTCATTTGAAATGTATTGTGTGTCTTATGGACATTCACACTTTCTACCCGAATGAAGAAAGCTCCACAAGTTACATCTAACATGACGACATAATGTTAATTATTTGAGGAAATTCGCGGCGTGAGCTGAGAGAAAAGAAGCGCTGAGACCGTCACTCTTTTCAACCAGGAATGTCGAAACAAAACTATCTGTGTGTGTGTGTGTGTGTGTGTGTGCGTGCGTGCGTGCGTGCGTGCGTGCGTGCGTGTGTGTGTGTAGTCCTAAAAGGACGCCTTAGACGGGATCCTTCCCTTCGGATGTGTGATTGTTGCATTGCAAGAACCCGAATGGCAAAGTGCCTGGGTATTACCACAGACAAAGGTCCCCTGTTCCGAGCACATGTCGCGGGTATAACGCACAAAGCTCACAACATCATGATGAGGAGCAAAATGTCCAGGCTTGGTAGAAACAATGGCACAGTGCCATATCATTCAGTAATACTGTAATGTGTTCACGTGCCAGCGCCTGCCTGGCACATAGAATGTACGTATCTATCTGAAACAACTGATGAGTAAGACCCAGAGGAAATGTCTGCTCCAACTGACAGGGACATTTTCTACCACCAGTCGGTAGACCGGTAGGTAATATTAGGACTGTTACCACTGTGAGATAAATAGCACCTTGTGTCGGAGTGGGACGAGTGTCACATTCTCCCAAAGTTAGAAGAAAGTCTCAAAATGAAGCACCTGCAACCGTCACCAAGACTTCTATAAACATACAGCCTTGTTAGTTCTCACTTTCAATTAAGGGAACGTAATGTGACAAACAATTGGTGCATCAAGTTTCCTAAACAGAATGCTTTGTGTTGTAAAGTTCATACAAATTTGGTTTAACCTTCAAATAGCATCCAAAGCTAAATTACATACAAAACTTGTGATTACATAAGATGTGAGTGTAACACTTCATTTTACTTAGAGCAATGATGAAGTAACTTCTAACACAGTCTCTCAGCAGATTCCACTGTTGTCTGGAATTAATAACAAAGCACGTTGAATGTAAGAGAAACAGTGATTATGATGCAGAGCAAATAACATTGAGGGACATGCAACGCCCACCTATGAGAAATAACAGAGTGAAAATGTCACAGAGTAAGAGAAAATTCTAAATACACTGACGCAGGTTATATGTACGTGAGGACCACTTATACTCCATTGTCTATACCGAAGTTAAATCAACAAAAAATTAAAGGAAACACCAAGATTTTTGTATCTTTATGTCTCGTCTTGCCCTCTCAAAGCATACTCGTAAACACACCAATCAATAATACCACAAAGTAGATATTGTTTTTCCCATATGCTGGTTGTGTTTCACATCAGGATAGTTACGACTAAATATTGTTGCAATATTAGCATTACCTAATGTATTACAGCCAAGTGTACTGTACTTATACTTACTATGTTACTTTATCTTTACTGCTATCTATAGCCTTTTGGCTCACGTTTAAAATTAGACGTTTACATAAATGTTTAATATCCCATCTCTCCTCCAAGGACCTACTTCAAAACTGTTCCTTTAATAGGTCATCTATAAAATTCACCAGATTTCTAGCACAACATAATACGCGGGCTTTCCAGCAAGAGAAACAAGGAAAATCCACTGCATACCATAACCTAAAACCTACGTTCGATCCTGGACCACCACGTAACATACGCAGAACATATAAGGCAGGATAATGCACATCAACACACGCGCACGCGCTAGGTACAGCAGCCCTATACTTACCTAACCCACTTCATTATTGTTTTGCACCTTATTTTACTACAGCGTGTAACATTTTTAGCTACCAACAACTTGGGCGTTTCCTATTTACGCATCGTTTTTTCTGTTGTGCAGTTGGTACCTCATATTGTCCATTAACACTCTCCACCGTAACAAGGCTGTAGTAAGGTTACCATTAACGAATTATTTACTACTTATCCATTGATATTCAGAGTATTCCTTTATACACTGACTGTTAAAGTTTTCATGACAATATACGTCACGACCTACTATGAGAAATACTCACGCACATATAGCGCCAGACATCGAAGGACGCAACTATAAACCCATTATAGTAAGCAAATAACCTGGACAAAGTATCAGATCAGTCAAACAGTTTATCACATTCTCAATTCAGTTTATTCCATCCCCAAATGAGCATTTACATTACCTTTTGTCCAGTTCGACATTCAAGATGACCAGAAGTCTTTCTTCTGAAGCACAAACACACCAGCAGTACCATGGAGTAATAATAGACTGGAGAAGTGATGGGTTTATTCCTACGCAAAAGCCGATATAATCGAATTTTGAATGTTCTCGAATAGCGTTACCAAATACAGTCTTAAAAAAGAGAGCCCCTTTCTAGATTCATACAAATATTTGCAAAAGTATTACAGTATACTCGACATTTACCTAGGTACATTAAGTTAAATTATAATTTTTACAACTACATTTTTATATCACGATCGATTTAGTGTGCAAAACCTGTGTGTCCTGAACAACTCGAATGTGAATTACAGCATTTCCAGGGTTGTTAAATATTTTAATTTTAATATATTTTCATTTTTTAATTATTCTATGTATTTTAATTATTTTAATATATTTTTGTTTGAAGAACGCAATCTGACTCTAAATTTGTGGTGGATAGTGTTTAGGAAATGGTGTCACCTGTGCTTCGGGGGAATGTGTGTTTAAATATGTATTCCACTAAGTAACCTGCAGAGTGTATCTTTCTTGTTCCGAAGGTAAGGATGAACTACTGGCAGCACTTTCTTTTATTCTAATTCGTATTATCTGAATGGGAAGGTTCTCTTGCTGCAGTTCATCCAGTGTGGCAGTACTTTAAAATTCAATGGAATGGTTTACTTGTTGGTGCTAGAAGCCTTTATCCTGAACTGCACCATGTGACTTCCAGCATTTAGATACTATTGTATCTATATAACTTGGATTACCCCAAAAGTTATAAAAATGCAGCAGTACTCAATTTACCGAAAAGCATGCATATTACCATCCAAAATACTTAAGAGTGAAGCCTACTACGTCCTCACAAATTGAAAATAATAACTGTCTGAAAAGTGAAACCTCACATGAGTGGGATGGAATAGGACTAAGCTGTTAAAAATGCCTCTCAAGTGATTTGAGTAAACCCATGTCACATTTGTAACTGTTCCCTCTTGTGGAGAATTTTTCCAGATTGTATATTAAAGTTAGCAACAGTTCCGCCATTGTTTAAAAAGGGTGATGAACAATTACCCGCTAATCACAGACCAATCCCACTGCTTACCTCACTGTCAAATATTTTTGTGAAAGCAATGTAGAATCTTATTATGAAACGTCTTGAGGAAAATAGCATTCTAACATCCTGTCAGTTTGGTTTTAGGAAGAGATTGTCTACCAACAATGCCACGTATAGACCTATCAATGAAATATCATTTGGCATGAATAACAAGGAATCCATCATAGGAATATTTCCTATCATTTGGCCAATTCCTTTCATAGTCTTAACCATAGGCTGATGCTACGGCCTGGATAAGCTCTCAATAGCCCCTTTAAATCCTATTTGACGAACAGAACACAAAATAATATTGTCAACAATAACGAATCAGATCCATGTACAATCAAACTTGGAATTTCTCGGGTTTCAATATTCTGGTTTTCATAAATGATTTACTCTGTTATCTCAAGGAACATTCCAACACAATATCTTTACAGACGACACCAGTGTGCTTATATATGAGAAGTCTGCAGATGAACTCTTAGATATAAGTACAACTAGATTTAAGGGGTTGAACATTTGGTTCAAAGCCAATAAATTAATTCCAAGTTATGATAAAAATGGGACACGCAGTTCAAAACTAGGAATAAAATTATTCCAGAATTTAGTATCGTGTTTAACAATAAATACAGTAGGAGGTAGGAACCTTCTGGGGTTAGAAATAGATGGAGAGATGAATTGGAAAAGGTATACACACAGCTTCAGTGCATTTTGATGTAGCAAAGTAGATTTTGAAGAAAATTCTTCACTCTAAACTACCCTTTACATGGAAAGTTTATTGAAAATTTAGATTTTCTTGAAAATGTCTGTAACGATTTTGATGAAAATGCCATATGTTTGACATATTTTTATTACAAATCAAATGTATATCTTGAGTTTTCTAACTATAGCTCCTGTAGTCGTATTTACTCTGGATGACTTTTGAAGAACTGGTAAACCATAAGAGAAAGACCAAATCTTACTGTAGAAAAATGTAGATATTGCTAAAAAACACAATTTATGTCTGAATAAATGTTTTTCTAGAGTGAACCATTTGGAGATGTTTCTTGTTATTTGTGTGAGTTATAGATAACTTGTACCTATTTCAAATATAACATCATTATTAATTTTTTTAAATATGTTAATTGTGCAAAGAGAACGGAATCTCAAAGCTTTAAAACATTGGATTATCGCTCAGTCTACTGTATTCCCATATTCCCTTTGTACCTACAAGGAAATAAGCAATAATATAATTTGTACAAATGTTTATCTCAACTAACATAAAGAAGATATAGGAATAAGAGTTTGTAAGAATGGCTAGTACCAGAGCAGAGAGCCATGTGAATGCAATTCATCAGATTTTTTCTTTACTTTTCATTTTTTCATATGTTTAGATTTTATTTATGTTAAATATACATACTTGTTTATTAATATTATCTTACTACATATACCAGCTAATATACGAATACGGCAGACACAATTTGCATTGCAACACATATAAAGAAAATAAATTGCAACTTTCAGATACCTACACAACTTGTAATTTGAATTGTTCAGTTACTCAGTATCATCTATTACTTCTGTGTTTTCTGTGAGTATGCAACTATAACCAATAATGTTGACATGTTTGTTCAAACAGAGGGGAGAGTAGCATTTACCACATGCATATTTAGTTTCCTTTTCAATACGATTGGTGGTGTATTTGGGAATTCTTATATGGGTTAATCGGGTTTATATTTTGTCAGAAGACCTTTCAGATCACTAGATATGTTTGATAGCATTGCTCTTTGTAGCTATTGCGACAGTAAAGTTAGAGATATTGCTTTCAAATACTCCAGCCTCGTGGAACATTTGTTTGGAATTCCAAGAAAGATTGCTTTAGAATTAATACATGTAATATTCAGTAAGTGGTACAAAATTACTGCTGCCACCGCCACCGCCACCACCACCACCACCGCCACCGCCACCGCCACCACCAACACCACCACCACGTCGGTCTGGGTGGCTCAGTTGGTTAAATGCTGGCCTACTGATCCTAAGGTCGCGGGTTCAGATCCGGCCCAGGCCGATGGTGTTTGAGTGTGCTTAAAAACGACAGCTCCATGTCACTAGATTTACTGGCATGTTAAAGAACTCCTGCGGGATAAAATTCCGGCGCACCGGCGACGCTGATGTGATCCTGGCAATTGACACCGTCGTTAAAGAAAAAAGAAACCACCACCACAATAATAGTAGTAATAAAATAATAATAATAATAATAATAATAATAATAATAATAATAATAATAATAATAATAATAATAATAATAATAATAATAATAATAATAATAATAATAATAATAATAATAATAATAATAATAATAATAATAATAATAATAATAATAATAATAATAATAATAATAATAATAATAATAATAATAATAATAATAATAATAATAATAATAATCATAATAATAATAATAATAATAATAATAATAATAATAATAATAATAATAATAATAATAATAATAATAATAATAATAATAATAATAATAATAATAATAATAATAATTGTGTGAAGGCCGGAGAGCCTTAGAAATCTCATTACCGCGCCGTCTACTGCTTTCGTGAGAGTCTTGACGTCAGGCATTCCAACATTACGACATACCCCCTCTGGTTGTTCCCAAAATATTGGTAATTTCTTTAATGCTAAAAACGGTACTACCCTTAATACCGTTACAAACTGCTCAATGATTAGAATACCGATGACAGATCAATAGTCTGATTCTTCTATCCATATAACTTTACTCACAATTGGGCATAATTTAAAGTTAAAGAACACATGCTTTGTTACAACATGGGAGGACAGTAGTTCCTGCGAATAATTTGTAGCAAAGAAAGAGGGAAAAGCAAGATTTGCAAGCTTTAAAGCATATCCATTAAATGGTACTTGACTTGGAATATTTCATTATGAAAGTGGGACTCTGAAACTAAAAGTAGAGAGAAAAAAGTATAAGAACATGTAGGTAGTTGTCAATAAACTTCAGTGAATAAAAACGTAGCAATAGCAGTTTTAAAGTTTAATACTAATACTACCTTTGATAAATTAAAAGTGAATGTTTTAATTTCATGGCAGTTAATACAGCGAACTAGTACAGGCTAGCATAATGTGTATATAAGCAAATTCAAAGCATATAGTATTATGTACATGTGTAACACAGTATGTAGTCAAATTTATTAAAAACAAAATATTAAATAGTATCAAAATGGCTATGGAAAGTTTAATTCACAGAACATTGATAATACAGTAATATATAGTTTTCCAGGAGTAAGTTTATACCTATCCTTTAAGCTTTCCTTGTGACACAAAGGTCTACAAATTTCAATCAAGTACAAAAGAGTACTTTATAGGTTCTTTACACACACAAAAAAAGACAAAAACATTGTGCTATCAGTTTACTCAGACATACAGAGCTAGTGAGGAATTGAAGCCGAGTTGTTTCAAAGGAATATGGATGCCATATGTAACCAGCTTTTTGTATAAAAGGGTCTTTCGCTGGTGTGTATAGATGTCTTGGCATCTTTTTACCCTACTGGCTTAGAATCAGTCGGAGAGCTTGAGTTTTCTTATACTTTAATCTCGGGGACAGTACAGATGTATTTTAATTATGAATGAACTAGGATTGTTTTTGAAAGTATCTTCCACCCTTTATTTACACACACTGACATAGTCTTCATACAGTTCATTTTACAGAAATTCTCACTAAACAATGGCAGAATTTGTCGTAAATGAGAACGAACAAACACAACTAATGATTGTATAGCCTACATAGCTGTTTAAGCTTATAACAAATAATTGATTTAAATCAACTCCATTTGAAAAGTAGTTTTATTCATAAGCATCATATAAATCATAGTCCTAAGTGCTACATGGTTATGATATTACACGCGTAGAAATGACAGTGAAGTCAGTCCGACAGTTAGGCCTGATGTTAAGTAGATGTAATACAGATAAATGTATATTACCAATCATTTAATTTTGCATTTCATGTCAGTCTTGCAGTCCATGAAAGTGAGTTTCGAGATATTTGAGATGAGTCCGCGAGTATGTTGGTGTTTACCTGAGTGAGTCAGGGAATGAGTAATGCAAAAAGCATTGATGAGCAGGTCTGTGACAATGCTTGGCACTGGAGGCAGTTTGGACTCGACTCCCCAAAGAATGAACCTTCTGGAACAAGAGGTAACCATGGCCACACTTCATTGATGTAACTACATCAATGTGAGTCCTACAAAATCTTTTGTATAGAATTTCACATTTTCAGCAAGCAGTTATTCTCTGAGATTCTAGGCCAGCAATTATAGCAATTACTTCCAAGTTGTCACCAAAAAACCAAACCATTATAGAATGTTGGAAAATCCTTACCCATCTAACAGCACTTCAAAAACACCTAGTCTTCCAATGGATACCAGCTCACTGTGGACTGATTGGTAATGAGAAAGCTGATTTTCTTGCAAAAAAGGGTACTAGCGGTGTACAAAAGTCTCTAGTTTATCTACCATTTTATGCAGCTAAAAGATTAGTTAACTCTGAATTCAAAAACGCTATTGCAAAATATTACTATGAAAAATCAAAGAATAAAGGATGGGAACTACCAAACATTCAAACAGTGATTCCTGAGTATCCTGGAAAAACAGCAGTTGCAACCTTCAGGTTGATTACAGGACATGATTGTCTGGCAAAACATTTAAACAGAATTGGGATATATTCTTCACCATTGTGTCCTCTAAGTGATCTGCAAGACGAAATGGACCGAGACTACCTTTAAATATGCCCAGCCACTTCTGGTGCCCCATCCATCAGTGAAAAATATTGGAGACCAAGAGGATTAATGACTTCGTTGTCAGAAATCCAGCATTAGCTAACAACAACAACGACAACAACATCATCAATGTGACTGAATGTCATGGAAAAAAGTGATCTCGCAAAACTGTCAGTGAAAATCGAACCAGATAATTGTATGAGAGTGAAAATTGGACAAGGTCACAATAATACTGAGTGCTTCCTGAGAATATGTCCACTCAGATTTAAGCCACTTCCTCCTTTATATGAAATGGGCATAGAAGCTTTGCATTAGCTTTCCCTTAGCCATATTGATGAAAAAGTTTCACTCTATTGTCTACATCTAAAGCTTTTAATCGCTTTTTCCCTATCATCTCAAAAAGAAAAACAATTCCACTGGGAATTTAGGATTTTTACACAGTAGCATTCTTGCAAAGTGACATTATAAGCAATGATTATTTCTAAAAAGAACAATCTAAGAATTGATTTATAAAACTAATTGTATAGATTGCTGACACCGAGTTGACAAAAATTGCTTTACCTTAAACTCATCCAAGAAAATTAAGGAAAATGAAGCTATTAACAGAGAAGCAACAAGATTCTAAAGAAAGAACAAATTAGAAACTAAATACTTCACTTATCTTAGTAATGTTGCAAAAAGAACTTGCAACATTACTAAGATAAGTGAAGTTTTTAGTTTCTAATTTGTTCTTACTTTCGAATCATTCAAGAAAACTTTGTTCTAAAGCGATGGCAAAATTGCTATTTTCTGAATATACAAGGTGTTAGGGGTATGAGTGCGCAGACTTAAAAGGCAACTTCCTGACGTTAAACGGAAACATAAGTTCCTGTACAATTTTCCTCTACAGTGCATGGTTTCATAAATTGAAATTAAGACTGGTCAAAAGTGTGATTGCGAATGTCACCATTTACTTCTGCAACTAGAACAGTGAGGTAGAGCTACAGAGGATACGTTATCTATGTCTTTACCATATGTTGCTAAAATGATTCGTTTAACCACAAAATGATATGAAAGGACAGGATTCCAGCGGGTCTAATGGAATAAAGACGTGAGCCTATGCTTGGCAACCCCGCAACATTAGCGCACCAGAAGAGCAGATGTTGAGCGAATGTTGACAGTACAACTATCCCCGTGGCATCCGTGCACAACAGCAGGTTCTGTCAGTGCTTCAAGTGCGTTAAATGCATTCAGAACTATAGCAGTCTTTACAAATCAAGAGTATTTAGATATGCTTCCTGCTTAGGGCGAAACCAATTGCAACACACGTGAAGCGCAACACTTAATGATCTTTGCACATGTGTATTTGAAGCAGCGCTAGAGATTGGCCAGAACACAGAAGCTCTAACGAGGGTAGGGCAAAAGATGCGATTCCTGCGTAGATTCTCACGGAGCACATTTTGAACATCTACTGTAAAAGACATCTTGTTGAGTTTGCAGTTATTGACCATTAATAATTTTCCTCTTCTGCTGTCTTCTTCTTCCTCTTCTTCTTCTTCTTCTTCTTCTTCTTCTTCTTCTTCTTCTTCTTCTTCTTCACGTCTTAGAGCATTTAGCCTGTTCCAGCTGTTAAAGTCATGTTATTTATAATAGATTTTCCTGTTTAGAAAAAGGTGACTGTTATTTAATTACACAATTACACGAATGGGGTATTTCCACACTTAGCATTTGAAGTTGCTCTCGTAGCCTCTTACGCAGGCTTTAGTTTAGTTCTTGAATGAGAGGCAGACATGCTAACCCTAAGATACTTCCACAGAGAACATCTACCGCCTCGGGGTAGAAATATTAATGTCTTCTTGACACGTCTCCTCAGGCGGCCGAGAGGAACTAGTTCCAGTAGAGTAATGTGGTTCATCAACACTCTTCTTACACTCATCAACTAAATGTCCTGTCAAATGTGACAACGGAGAAAAGCTCGTCACAAGTTTTACACTGGTGTGGTTTTTTACCTTTATGAATCAAATAGTGTCTCTTCAAACTTGACGAGAAAAGCTCTTGTCACAACTTCACACTGGTGTGCTCCATGGACCTCGGGCTCATTTGAGCATCATTTCACCCGTTTCATTCACTCACCGTCCGATATGACGCAATGTTGGAGGACGTTAATTAAAAAAAATTTACACTGGTGTGGATTTTTACCTTCATGAATCAAATAGTGTGTTTTCATATTTGACAACTCAGTAAAGCTCTTGTCACAAGTTTTACACTGGTGTGGTTTTTTACCTTCATGAATCAAATAGTGTCTCTTCAAACTTGAGTAAAGCTCTTGTCACAACTTTACACTGGTGTGGATTTTTACCTTCATGAATCAAATAGTGTGTTTTCATATTTGACAACTCAGTAAAACTCTTGTCACAAGTATTACACTGGTGTGGTTTTTTACCTTCATGAATCAAATAGTGTCTGTTCAAACTTGACAAGTGAGTAAAGTTCTTGTCACAAGTTTTACACTGGTGTGGTTTTTTACCTTCATGAATCAAATAGTGTTTTTTTCAAATTTGACAAGTGAGTAAAGCTCTTGTCACAAGTTTTACACTGGTGTGGTTTTTTACCTTCATGGATAAAAAATGTGTTTTTAAATGTGACTACTGAGTAAAGCTCTTGTCACAAGTTTTACACTGGTGTGGCTTTTTACCTTCATGAATGAAATAGTGTCTGTTCAAACTTGACACGTGAGTAAAGCTCTTGTCACAAGTCTTACACTGGTGTGGTTTTTTACCTTCACTTGCTGTATTCTTACTTCTGCAAAAAAAAAAAAAAAAAAAAAAAAAAAAAAAAATATATATATATATATATATATATATATATATATATATATATATATATACGAGCCTCTAAAGTAATTATCTTTTAATTTATACGCAGTATAAGCAGATGGCCGATGTGAAGACATGGTCTACTCTATCGGCTTTATTTTCAATTTATCTCCAAGGATAACTAAAGTTGAACAGTCAACAAATACAAAGTGGTTTCTGATTCAGAGATTGCTGTTAAAGGTGAAATAGTTTAAAAAGGAAATACAAGACTTGCAAAATTGAAAAGCAACAATACACTTAAAAACCTACGGGTTCAATGCACGTGGGTAAGAAAGAAGCATAATAGAGCTCATCAATGACAGGTTTGATGTTGTAAATTCAAGAATACCAGTGAATCAAAACGAGCCTATGACCTTAACCTTCGGAGTCAGAAGAAAACACTTCCTGCAGTATGTTCCACCATGCACTTTGGGAAAAAGGAAAGATTGCTGCCACTCCTAAAAGACTTCATTATTTCCATAAAATTCCTGTTTGGACTTTACGCTGATATCAAAAGCTAGGGTCACTTACATCTTTATTTTCAGACTGAAACAACATTTAATTCAAAAGGTGAGTCAATTAATAACACTAAACAACACTTACAACATAAGTCTTCGGAATGCGAAAAACACGTTTTTTTCTAAAATTCGTGGTTTGGACGTGTTTTACCATAACCCAACATCCTTTAAATGAAAAATAGAAGTTTCCTGCTAATATAGACAGAAAACATTATCTTGTCTGCAAATGTGTCTGTTACGGAAGAAGCTAATGAACTGCCCTCTCATGTTTCCCCTACAGAAGAAACTGGAGGATACTCAGCAATATGTATCACAGTGAGTTAATAAGGCGGCACTGTGGCCAAGCGATTAGACCTTTTGCCTACTACCTAAGTGGACCGGATTCGATCCCAGGGACCCGCATGTGGTATTCGTGGTATACACAGTGACATCTGGGTTCCCCCACCACTCGTTCCAGCAACTGCTCTATCATCGCCTTTCCATGCATCAATTTCGCATCATCCCCTTTCTTACTCTCATACTTGGTGGACCACCCACTTCCAGGTCTTCAATCTCTCTGATCAATAGGTTCCTCTGCTCCCCAAAAGGCATGTGACCCTAGGCATTGATTTGTAAGTTCTAGGGGGTGTAGGTTCTATATAAGGGAGTAGTAATCAGGTAAAGAAGAAGTAAAGAGTTAATATGTACTAATGTAACAAGAAAGATGATAGCCGACTTAGACTTCACTGAACATGAAATATACCTTTTGCCGGAGGCCAGTGAGGAACCATTAACGTGGAATAACTGAATCCCAAGATGCACTGAAATATTTTGCAGGCTACATAGCGCTGAAGTACAAGAATATTTACTGCTGCTTGGGCTGACTTTCAGAGATGCTTCTTCGGGACTACTCGACTGTTGCGGCAAAAATGACTGGATTGGCGTAACCTCCTTACTTCTCCGTCTGGAACTAATATATTATAATTAAACCAGAAAATTGTAAATTTATACATTTTGGTATAATCTAAACTGAACTCCTCCATAAATTCTCTCCCTCACTTCATCCCTTCTGTTGAGTATTTTTCATGTAACTTTCCAAAAATAGCTCCTGTATGACCAAATTGGTATAAATTGCTTTGCTTATGAAACAAGGAGCTGCAGACACGCCCGCTTCAAACTTCTGTCATTTCCCTTTGTCTTTGAGTTCTCGTAGAGATGATACTAGGATGTGTTCAATTTCTTCCTGGTTTTGATGAAGTTTCCGCTATATGCCAGCACACACTAGAAGTGGTCAGCAGGCTTCAAGTGGGTTTTCTGACATAACACAAGTGGGACGCATACTTCTTAGAAAGGGTTAAACTATCACGGTAAATCAGCATTGTTGATGTAATGAGGGATAATCAATAGCAGCGCGACTGGCCGTATTGGCCTACCTCTCTATTGCAGTTGCCCTGTATCTGCCAGAGGGGTACACGTGACGATGGTACATAGTGTGATAGCAAGCTGGTAATACATGGAAGATCATCGCTAGAGAAGATGTCAGAAACAATGTCCGTTTTAAAGTGATGTGCAAACAGCTAAGTCCAGGTGAGAGTGAGTGCCCGTAGAATTAGAAAAAAATCTGTGTTGCACTTAATTGACTTTCTCTACTCTTGTACTAACCATTCTTACCAATATTCCTGTCTTCTTCGTGTTTATTGAGAAATTGTTTTCTTGCTTATTTCCTTGTAGGTGCAAGATTATGGGAATACAGTAGACCTTGAGCGACGGACAAAGCTTTTAAAGATTTAAGACTCCATTCTCTTTGAATGGCTAAAATATAAAAAATGGATAACGATCTTCCATTTGATGAATGCGTATATATTCCAAAACTGATACAAGTAAGAAGGAATATCTCCAAAATGATTTGCTGCACAAAAAACATTTGAATATAGCTTGTGTGTTTAAGAACGATCTACACTTCGTTTAGTAAGATTTGGTCTATATCTTACGGTTTACCACTTATGCAAAGGTAATTAAGTAATCAGGACGACATAGGCTATCGCCAGAAACTTCAAAATATATATTTCATTTGCTACAAAAATGTATGAAACCAATGGCATTTAGATTTATATTAGAGAAATTCATATTTTTAAAAAGATTTTCTATGTAAGGGTAGTTTGGTGTGCAGGAATTTTCTTCAAAGTCTTTGTGCGACATCCTTATAAAAGGTTAAAAATTAAATACCAACTTTTGTTTTTAACCCACATTTCATTTTTGAGTTATTGTGTTCACAGGTAGTCACAAGTACAGATGCGAACTCACATGGTCCTTTTTCTAAAAATTCTATTCTTTGTATTCAGGGCACTTCTTAGGTTAATCTGCTAACCCTCATAGAATCAAACAAAGAAGCGTTAAACTTCTTTTCCCGTCCCATCGAATATAGGGTAGGCATAATGTGCAACATTGCAAACTAAATTATACAGAACATTCTTACGGTTTGCTCTATTCATAAACATTAATTCAAGCTTCACGTTAACAGAGAACTCTGCATTCACAAAATAAAAACTGCTTTCTTTATAAGTGAGAAAAGAGTGATACACTTCTCACATTCCTCACTCTCCTGTAGACTTTGTGATTGTGAATTGATGAGTTTTGGGATTTAACAGCCAAGTTTACGCTACTCAGAAACATTATGTTACTGTGGCTCATTGTCCCGGTGAATTAATGTCTTTTCAAGCACTATAACCTAGAAAACGCCTCTTTACGAAGGTCTCAGTTATATGATTTGAAGCTTTCCTGGCGACGAACTTATTCAAGTTGTTCTTGGGCTTCGAGCCAGGTGATGAATGATTTTTTTTTTAAATTAACGTCCTCCAACATTGTCATATCGGACGAATGAATGAAATGTGTGAAATGATACTCAAATGAGTCCGAGGTCCATGGAGCTTTAAGTTACCCGACATTCGTCTTCTCAGGGTAGGGAAAGCCTCGGAAAAAAACCTTCCCCGGATAACTTACCCTAAGCGAGATTCGAACTCGCGACCTCTTGAACGTGAGGTAGACACGGTAACCGTCACGCTATTGAGGCGAGCGGATGATGATTCATCATCCTGATGATGGGAGAGATGTACATTCCCGAAATGTTCATCACTACACCTGGCTCAAAGCCCGAGAAAAACTTGAATAAGGTCTTACTTGTGTGGTTTAATGCCATCATGAATCAATTTGTGTCTTTTCAAATGTGCTAAATGAGTAAAATCCTTGTTACAAATGTTACATTGATGTGGCTTTATACCTTCATGAATCAATTTGTGGCTTTTCAAATGTGATAAATAAGTAAAATCCTTGTTACAAATGTTACATTGATGTGGTTTTATACCTTCATGAATCAATTTGTGGCTTTTTACATGTGATAACATTGTAAAAGCCTTGTTACAAATGTTACAGTGATGTGGCTTTATACCTTCATGAATCAATTTGTGGCTTTTCAAATGTGATAAACGAGTAAAATCCTTGTTACAAATGTTACATTGATGTGGCTTTGTACCTTCATGAATCAATTTGTGTCTTTTTAAATGTGATAAATGAGTAAAATCCTTGTTACAAATGTTACAGTGATGTGGCTTTATACCTTCATGAATCAATTTGTGGCTTTTTAAATGTGATAACTGAGTAAAATCATTGTTACAAATGTCACACTTGTGCAGCTTTATACCTTCATGAATCAATTTGTGTCTTTTTAAATTTGTTAACTTTGTAAAAGCCTTGTTACAAATGTTACAGTGATGTGGCTTTATACCTTAATGAATCAATTTGTGGCTTTTCAAATGTGATAAATGAGTAAAATCCTTGTTACAAATGTTACAGTGATGTGGCTTTATACCTTCATGAATCAATTTGTGTACTTTCAAACTTGATAAATGAGTAAAATCCTTGTTACAAACATTACACTTGTGGGCTTTTTTCCCCACCTCAACCAATATATGAATTTTCACAGAGCATAGCTCATTCAAACGCTTGTTTGAAATGCTACACTCATTTACTTTTTCACTGTCCAGAACCAATCTGGAGGTTTGTAAATGGGACGAGTATTTCACGTCACATTTGTATGACTTTCTGTATTCACAACTTGAGATTGACTTGTGGCTCTCATTACTGATATCCTGATTATTTATGTTGGTCTGCTGCAGCAACTTACTTTGTTCCAAAGAGGAAGCCATGCTGACAATTGTCTCTTCATTAGATTTGTCTGAGCAATTACCTGTTTCTGTTGAAGATATATCAGTAGCTACACATTTCTGACCTTGACGTTTTCTGTCACTTCCACATTCAGGACTATCTTTGTTCATATAGCAGCTAATGACATTTCCTACGTCTTCAGTGGAGAATAAATTTAATGTATTACTGGAAACACCTTCTTTGCATAAACTGAAATATAAAAATAACATTATCAGAAACCACTAAACACCGGGATAAAAGCTACCAAATTAAAAGGATAGGGACGGATATTTTTATATGCACATGATGAGAGAATGACATTGAAAAAGAGTTGGAACTATTTGGATGTTCAGTTATGGGATTCAATTAGAAGTTATATGGAATTATTAATTTGAAACATTATAGTAAATGTAGATGTGAGTCCATTCATCAGCTGGGTATCTTACATTTATGGTTTCAAGGGCACATGTTTTAGCTTCTATAGATGAATTTCCTTTCTTTTTAAAATCTGCAATTAAATAATGTAATATCCTAATTATATTCACTGGGTTGTTAAGAGGCATGGGAGCTTCTATTACACATGGGTGATCTAGCTCATTTCTTAGTTTCTAAGACTTTCTTAGTAGTTGAACTTTCTGTATGAACCCTGATTGAGTTTTCAAGTTGAATGTAGATGTGAGTTGTTTTAGCCATTTATTATTCTCTAGAAGTCTTAAAAGTAATATGTTAAAAGTGCTTGCATTTCTAAATCTGTCATTATGGGTCTATTACCTGTAAATACTTGTAAGGTTATTATAGTTGTTTTAATAGCACCAGTAATTAATTTAAGAGCTTTATTTTGTGTGCACTCAAGTATAGCAAACGTTGAAGGTGAATTTCTGTCCAATGGACAGAAATAAACTAGAAAAAGCATGATATTATACACACTGTTAAATCGGACTATAACATAGTAAGGTCTGGGGTACCGCAGGGATCAGTACTGGGACCTACACTATTCTTGATCTATATAAATAATTTACCTGAACCGGAGAACAGCAAGGTGATCTCTTATGCAGATGATACATCTATATTATGTTGGAATAATAGTCGAGAAGGCTTAGAAGAAAAAATGACAAGTGCAGTCTGTGAAATATCACAGTACTTACTAAATAATGGGCTAAAGTTAAATATAGGGAAGACAAAAGTCATGACATTTCAGAAAGATAATGTGAATATAAACATTAAAAATATTGCATTAGAACAAGTAAAATGTTTTAAATTATTGGGAGTACACATAGAAGATGATTTAACCTACAATACACACATAGAAATACTCTGTAATAAAATGAACTCAGGGCTGTACCTATTGAGACAGTTAGCAAAATATGGTGACATTAATATTCTTAAATCAGCTTATTATGGCATTGTTTACCCGCATTTAACATATGGAATTGAAATTTGGGGGGGGGGGACGAGTAAAACCAGCATGGACAGATTATTAAAGATACAAAAAAAATGAATACAAACTATATACCATCTTCATTTTCGACAACCCTGTCGGGAAACATTCAAAACTCAAAATATCCTAACTGTGATCTCACTTTATGTGTTCAGAACTATTATGCTTGTTAAAGAAAAAGAGAAGTTTAACTTTTTCAATAAAGACTGCCATAAATATGACACAAGAAGTGCAAATGATTACCATAGGGTGAGCACGAATAAAAGTCAAACCAATAAGGACCCATATAAAATAGGAGCTATATTATATAATAAATTACCATTAGCAGTTAAAAATAGGACAGACTCAAAATTTAAAGCTACTCTAAAATCATTTCTAATAGATAAATATTTGTAGAATATTGCTGAACTATAACGAATGTTGTATTTAGATGTAAATATTTAATGATATATCTTGTAATAACCAATGGCATTGTAAACTACATAAATGATACAAGGTTGTACTATTGTATTTTGTATAATAATTATGTATTAATTATAGTCTGCTATATATGATATATCCCATGTCATGTAAAATGATCAGTGGATGAATAAATCTATCAGTACATCTCTACAATATTTAAGAACAGGCTTTATGTATGCATTATATGTAGCATTTAATGTAGATCTTGAACCCCATTTAGATAGTGCAAGTCTTTTTAATATTTTAAAACGATCGTTTGCTTTGTCTTTAATTTTTTCTATGTGTTTTTTCCAGGTTAACCCCTTGTCAAACAGTACACCAAGATACTCAGCATTTTCTGTTCTGGTTAATTTTGTATTTTCATAACTGAAGGTAATATTAGGTTGTTTCTTTTTTAGGAAAAAGCTGAAATTTTCTTTTTGCAGTGTTTACTTTCAAGAGATTTTTAGAACACCATTGTTTAAGTGTATCTTGAGAATTTTTAATATTTGTCTTTAGAGTTTAAAGTTTGTCTGATTTTAGTGATTTCCAAATTACTAAGTCATCTGCACGCAATGCCGTGTTGATGCCTGTTTGTTGAAGTTGTTTGGGCAGATCATTTATATAGATATTGAACAGAGTGGTGCTAAGCACTGCACCCTGAGGTAAACCCAGTTGAGCTTTTTTTTTAATCTGGATAATGTTAAACCATAAGAAGTTGCACAATGTCCTTCTGAGACGAATTCTGATATCCAGTGAATCATATTATCTTTAACCCCCATCTGTTGTAGCTTCCTGATAAGATAAGCAGATTTAAGATCGACGAATACAGCTAGGGTATCTTCTTTTCCATTAAATCGCTCTGACTTTAATTACTTGTTCACTGGTTGTATGATTTTTGCGAAAGTCAGCTTGGCAGGGTGTTAGAAGATTGTAGTGCTCAAGATGCCAATTTAATCTGGCTCAAATCATTCTTTCCACAATTTTTTCTAGTACATTTGTTAATGATACAGGTCTATAGTTATTTATATCATCCGGTGGTTTACCTGGTTTGAGTTTTGGGATAGTTATAGCTATTTTCCAATTGGATGGAACCTAAGATTTCAATACATGGCTGTAAAATTTGAGTAATGCATCTTTAGCTTTTTTGCCTAAATATTTTACGAATTCTGGATAAATTTCGTCTGGTCCTGGAGCTTTATAAATAGGTGTTTTAAAGATTCCTATATCTAGTTCAGAGGTTGTAAATTCACAGTAGAATATTTCATCTGTTGAAGCTAAATGATAAGGTTTACTTTTTTATTTTCCTTTATTTCCTTCATTACGTTCTTCTCCAATTTTTTATACATTTTTGGGATTTTAGCTGATCTAAAATTTGAATAAGATGCATTGGCAATTTTTTGGTTATCAGTTAATTCTTTATCTCTATATATAATAGGATGTTTAGGAGTCTTATCATCTTTATATTGTATTGATATGAACTAATGTATATATAGCTTTAGCTTTTCTATAATCAACAGTACCCAAAACTTTATTATGAGTTCCTTTTAGCACAGAGAATTTCCCTTTCGAATTTTGCAGCTTTGATTTTCCAGCTGAGAATACTTTCAGGATCTATGCTGGTTTCAGCTAACTTTATAGCCAATTCATGTTCATTTTTTGAGGTCTCTAAATCTTTAGACCAAAGGGTTTATAAGTGTTAACTTTTCATTTACGGATGTATTTTTTGCAATGTTTAATGTATTAATTGTGTTAGAAGAAACATTATTAGTTTTGATCATACAGGGCATTAATTTTTGTAATTCCAATTGGTATTCCTTCCAATTAGCTCTCTTGCAATTCCAGGACTTTTTATTGCCAGTTTTTGCGTTTATTCAATGTTATTTTAACAATTGTAGCTCTATGGTTAGAGCCCATACTTTCAGAAATACTATGTATCGTTCTATCTGTCAAGTCTGATGAAACAAATAAGGTATCTGAATTGTATGTGGAACCATTATAATGGATGTATGTACCAATATTTTTCTCACTTTACTCAGGGGTCTCCGTCTAGGAGATATGTGAATGGCAACCACAAGGTACCCAAGCTGAGCAGAACATTACTTCCACTTACTGGTGTTTTGCTCATAACTGTAACTTTTCTATTTGACCTTACCTTGGTCATCTCTTGTTCTCTTCCGACCCCGATGCTATTAGGGTTCTCTATTTCTCCAACCTCTCCATTTCTCTAATTTCTCTATAAAATATTAACCCCTAACATGCTGACCTATCATGGCATGTAATGCGTCCTCTGATTGGTAATCAGAGGACATGGTCGGTGAATTTATTTTGATAATTCTGCCGGTCAGGTTGGGAGCCAGCCAGCTTTGAGCCAGTGGTGAGCCAGCTTGCGTAGCGACAGGTCGTCTCTCTCCGTCAATCTTGGGCACCAGTACGAGCAGTGGAACACGGCGAACAGGTACAAGAGCGGGGGAGTTGATAACAACCACAGGCGAACGGCACCAGTGTGAAGAAAAGATCAGCGAACCTTAAGTGGTTAAAGCGGTGAGAGGTGTAGTCTCAAGAAGTTTGGCAAGCAAACTGAGAGTACATCATATAGGCCCTTTTACCCAAAAGCCCCACCTCACCCTAGTCTTCCTAAACCACCAATCCTTTTGGTGAGGTTTTGTGACACTCCTGAGCCCAGTCTCAGCACTCCCAAAGGACGAAAGTCCTGTAGTCCGAAGGGGCTACACTTAGGCTATCTGAGTGTACAAAACCGCGCTTTTAAGCAGCCACTCCCAAAACCTACAACTTTCCCAGGGCAAAGATGGTGAAATGCCAATCTGCGCCCAAACCACCAAAACCCCCAGATCCCGAACCAAACCGCCCCCTCGTCCAGACAGAGTCACCAAAGTCTCCACTTTTGCCAAAGCCACCCGCACAAAGATCTCCGCTACTTCCTACGCCTCATTTCACAAGAACACAAACTCATGCACCGTACCAAAGAGCCACACCTTCACCTACACATACACAACAGACACACATACCAATACCATCCACGAGCAGAACTCACACACAACAGACATACACACCAACACCATCCACAAGTCAATCACCCACACAACAGACAAACATACCAAAACAATCCGCAAGTAAACCACATGAGCTCCAGCTGCAGCTCAACATCATCAGGATCAAGCAACTACGACACCAGCTTCGAATCCACAACACGGCTAGCCCCAAGAATAGGAGCCCTAGCCAACACAAACACAAACACACAACACTACACACCAACCACTTTCATACCCCCTACACCACACGGCTACTTCACATTATATATTGTAAACTGCAGCCCCGAAAAGCAAAACACCTGGCTCATAAGAAGCCTCATGGCAAAAACACAACTTGACACAAACACACTTTACCGAGCACAAAGGATCCCCAAAAACACTTTCGCCTTGACCTTTAAAAATCAGCAACAGGCTGTTACTTTTTCACAGACAATCCCCATCACAAACTTCGGTACATACGCACACTACTCTAACACTCTCCCACAAAACACAGAAACACCACAGAGACCCAAACAAACACTAACGGCAGTCCTTAAAGGAATCCCATATGACATTACTGACGACGACATCCTCCACAGCATAAGACAGACGTACCCCGAAATCACAAGAGTGTCCCGAATCATTTGCAGAAACAGACAGACACCGCTCGTGAGGATCTTTTCCAAATGCGTAAACACGATCAATTCAATCCTCAAAGAAGGAGCAATTATAGAAAGACAGATCTTCCGAGCGGAACCCTCACGACATACGGAAAGACATATCCCCTGCCGAAACTGCCACCAATACGGACACCAAGACGACCGCTGCACCGAGCAAGCAGTTTGCTTCCATTGCGGCAATAACACAGACACAAGACGTTGCACACACCCCATCAGACACACCACCCCCTTCTGTGCCACATGCAGAAACTCTGGGCACTACACCGGACAAGTGAGATGTCCGATGTACCCCAGAGAACCCCCAACACTCCCAGAACAAACTGCAAAATCACACATTTTCCCACACAACATACCCTCTCCCCCAAAACCACAACACATAACACAATGGCCAGAAATTAAATATCCACAAATTCCAAACACAAAAAAGGACATGAAAACAAGGGAAACAGTAGGAACATTTAAACACGTAATCACACAATCTGAACAGCAGATTAAATCACTCCAACAACAAATCACACACATACAAGAAAACATCACAACATATGTACGTGAAATTGCAAACAACACAATCACACAAATCCTTAGTACACTTATCCCCCCCCATATACGACATCACACCACCAGCACACAGAGCCAGATTCTTACACAACATCACACAAACAGCACACAAAACAATGAAAATGGCAGTTAACACAGCCAGGGTAGGTAACCAACTCGCCATTTTCATACACGAAAACACAAGATAAACACACAATAAAAACCCGCATTCTTACATATAATTTACAATGGCAATCACTACAGCACAAACAGACTCACATTACAATTTAAAATTACTACACATAAACATAAATGGTATTAGAAATAAGCGACAACAATTACTACATCTCATGACTCAGCACAAAATCGACATAGCAACAATCAACGAAACGGAACTTAACGGAAATGCAAACGTAAACTTTCAACCGTTACACACTTTTCGGAACGACCAATCACAGAGCATCAGTGGCGGGGTCATGATTTTGGTGAAGGCTGAGCTAAATCCCATCCTCATGGCCACGCCACTGGTTTTCAAAGACCTACAGCTCCTATTGGTCCAAATCAAAATTCAAAGAAAGAAAATTGTAATAGCCACATTATACGTCCCTCCCAAAGACCCTTTCCCTTCCACACTATTACGATACCTAAACGACAATTTCCCCGACCTAATACTAGCAGGAGACCTTAACGCCAACAGTGAACACTTACTCGACGAAACCACGAACGCACATGGACGCGAATTGACTAAAGTACTTCGACAAACAGACTTAAGACTTGTAATGACACCAGGACCGACGAGAATAGGGACAGGAAACCAACAACCGACTTCACCAGACAAAATACTAACTTCCAAACGGACATTTACACAAGTCGAAGATATTACCACAGACGCACCTCCAGATACAGATCACATTCCACTCATACTAGCACTTAGAACACACCCATGGCACACACAAGCAAACAGGACAATAATCATAAATGACTATAAAAAAGCGGACTGGAACATTTATAAACAAACAGCGGAACGACTAACACAGAACACAACACTCACACCACCCACAACATGGCATGACATTGATATGTATGCCACAACACTCACAGACATAATTACACAAGCACGGAAAGCTTCAGTGCCAGAGAAAACAATTAACATAAACCCTTACAGCAGACCACTACCACAACACATTATACAAATCATAAAAAACAAAAGAAAAGCACACAGACAGTACATAAAAACACACTCTCCAGAAGACAAACACATACTAAACAAACTACAACAAGACGTAAAAGATGCCATCTCAAATTTTAACATAGACAAATGGAATACTTTGCTTGATAAAATGACAGACACACACCACAGAGACCCAGCCAATTTCTGGAGATTGGTAAAAAGTACAAGACAAAAAACATATCCACAATACCCAATTAAACAAAATGGACAGACCATACACGACATCACACAAAAATTAGAAATTTTCAGACAACACTACACAAACGTATTCCAAACTCCAGACGACACAAAATTTCACAATACACATTTTCAAACAGTTAATACATACATACAACGCAACCAACACCTTTACACACCACAAATGGACACAACAGAACTAGACGAAAATGACGAAACTGACAGACCAATAACAGCACAAGATATTAAAACCATCAGACATAAAACAAAAGCACAGCACCAGGACCAGACAACATTACGTACGAAATGATAAAACAATTACCCAACAACACAATGGAACTACTTGCTACAACATACAATCACATGTACAGACACGGTTATCACCCACTACAATGGAAGTGCGCACACATACTACTCTTCGAAAAACCAGGAAAAGACAAAACGGACCATAGAAACTACAGACCGATATCCCATATCTCCACCCTTTCCAAGGCTTTCGAAAAGATTGTAGCGTACAGACTAACAAACATAACAACACAGAAAAAACTCATACCATCGACACAAGCTGGCTATAGAAGTGACATTACTATACAGGACCAACTCGTACGTGTACTTTCTAACTTACACGACTCATATAACAGAGGATTTGTCACAGTAGCGACATTCCTCGACGTACAATACGCGTTTGATAAATGTTGGACAAACGGACTACTTTACAAACTTACGGACTTCAAAATTCCTCCACGGATTGTACGTTGGATAGCCAGCTTCTTATTAGACAGGACAGGACAAATACGGATCAGTCAACAACTATCTAATACCATACACATGAACGCAGGAACACCACAAGGGAGTGCTATCTCGGGCCTCCTGTACATATTATACACAGCTGACACACCACAACCGATACACAAAAACATACATCTAGCCCAATATACTGCATATTGGAGTACACACGCCACACTTCTAGGAGCCAGAGGCAAACTAGGAAAACAATTAAACACTTTTCTACAATGGACACAAAAATGGAGAATAACCATAAACATACAAAAAACACAAGCCATTGTAATTAGAAAGATACGAAAACACACATACAGAACATGCACACTCAATTTCAACAAAATAAAATCCCATGTAAAAATACAGTCAAATACTTAGGGGTACACATCAACAATAAACTAAGGATAAAATCACACTATACAGAACTACTCAAAAAAGCACGTCCCATACACTCAACACTAAACTATCTGGCCAGACTCAACAAAAGAGGACTCACACCACAAATATTACACAAACTCTACACCACACTAGTCAGACCACAACTCACATATGCAGCCGTAGCCACAGTGCCCCTCATCACAAAAACTATGATGGATAAAATTAAAGCATTTGAAAGGAAATGCCTACGGACTGCTCACAAACTCGCACCATCATTTAAATCCAACATTATACATCCATACAAAAACACAAAACCCATAGACTCACACATAGCACAACAATTCATAAAATACATACATAACGCATACACAAGAAGCTACAGAAGAACATTACCCCCAAAAGACTCCACCTCACACTTTACCCCCAGTCACCACTTCAAACATTACCCCACTTAAACCCAGTTCACACATTACCCCACCAGTCTCCACCTCACACATAATGCCACTACACCCCACCTCACACATTACCCAACCAGCCTCCACCTCACGCATTAAACCACCAGTCTCCACCTCACACATAATGCCACTACACCCCACCTCACACATTACCCCACCAGCCTCCACCTCACACATTACTCCACCACACTCCGCCACACATTTCCCCACCACACCCCACCTCACACATTAACCAACCAGCCTCCACCTCACGCATTAAACCACCAGTCTCCACCTCACACATAATGCCACTACACCCCACCTCACACATTAACCAACCAGCCTCCACCTCACGAATTAAACCACCAGTCTCCACCTCACACATAATGCCACTACACCCCACCTCACACATTACCCAACTTGCCTCCACCTCACACATTACTCCACCACACTCCGCCACATATTTCCCCACCACACCCCACCTCACACATTAACCAAATAGCCTCCACCTCACGCATTAAACCACCAGTCTCCACCTCACACATAATGCCACTACACCCCACATCACACATTACCCAACCAGCCTCCACCTCACGCATTAAACCACCAGTCTCCACCTCACACATAATGCCACTACACACCACCTCACACATTAACCAACCAGCCTCCACCTCACGCATTAAACCACCAGTCTCCACCTCACACATAATGCCACTACACCCCACCTCACACATTAACCAACCAGCCTCCACCTCACGCATTAAACCACCAGTCTCCACCTCACACATAATGCCACTACACCCCACCTCACACATTACCCAACCAGCCTCCACCTCACGCATTAAACCACCAGTCTCCACCTCACACATAATGCCACTACACCCCACCTCACACATTAACCAACCAGCCTCCACCTCACGCATTAAACCACCAGTCTCCACCTCACACATAATGCCACTACACCCCACCTCACACATTACCCCACCAGTCTCCACCTCACACATTAACCCACCACATCCCACCTCACAAATTACGTCACCAGCCTCCACCTCACACATTACCCCATCTGTCTCCACCTCACACATTATGCCACCACATCCCACCAGTCACCACCTCACACATTACCCCACCAGTGTCCACCTCACACATTACCCATCCACACCCCTCCTCACACATTACCCCACTAGTCTCCACTTCACACATTATGCCACCACACCCCACCAGTCACCACCTCACACATTACCCCACCAGTGTCCACCTCACACATTACCCATCCACACCCCTCCTCACACATTACCCCACTAGTCTCCACCTCGCACATTATGCCACTACGCCCTACCTCACCCATTACCCCACCAGTCTCAACCTCGCACATTACCCCACTAGTCTCCACCTCACACATTATGCCACTACACCCTGGCTCACACATTACCCCACAATTCTCCATCTCACAGATTAGCTCACGGGTCTCCACCTCACACATTACTCCACCACACCCCATCCCACACTTTACCCCACAACAGCCCACCTCAAACATTACCCCACCAGTCTCCACTTCACACATTACCCCACAAGTCCCACCTCACATATTACCACACCAGTCTCCACCTCACACATTATGCCACCACACCCCACCTCACACATTACCCCACCAGTCTCCAATTCACACATTACCACACCACACCCCAACTCACATATTACCCCACCAGTCTCCAATTCACACATTACCCCACTAGTCTCCACCTCACACATTACCCAACCGGTCCCCAACTCACACATTTTCCCTTCAGTCTCCGCCTCACACATTATGCCACTACACCCCACTTCACACATTACCCCACCACACCCCACTTCACACATTACCCCACCAGTCTCCACCTCACACATTATGCCACTACACCCCACCACACACATTACCCCACCACTCCCCACCACACACCTTACCCCACCACACCCCACCTCACATATTACCCCACCAGTCTCCAACTCACACATTACCCCACTAGTCTCCACCTCACAGATTACCCAACCGGTCCCCAACTCACATATTTTCCCTTCAGTCTCCGCCTCACACATTATGCCACTACACCCCACTTCACACATTACCCCACCACACCCCACTTCACACATTACCCCACCAGTCTCCACCTCACACATAATGCCACCACACCCCACCTCACACATTACCCCAACATTCTCCACCTGATACATTATGCCACCACTACCCACCAGTCTCCAACTCACAAATAACCGCACCACACCCCAACTCACACATTCCAACACCAGTCCCCACTTCACACATTATGCCTCTACACCCCACCTCACACATTTCCCCACCAGTCTCCACCTCACACATTACCCCACCACACCCCACCTCACACATTACCCCTCCACTCCCACTTCACCCTTTACCCCACCAGTCTCCACTTACCACATTACCACACCAGTCTCCACCTTACACATTACCCCACATCACCCCTCCTCACACATTCCCTCACCAGTCTCCACCTCGCACACTACCCCACCAGTTTCCACCTCACACATTACCCCACCACACCCCACCTCACACATTACCCCCACAACATTCCACTTCACCCATTATCCCACCAGTCGCCACTTCACTCATTACCCCACTTAACCCCAGCTCACACATTACCTCACAAGTCTCCACCTCACACATTACTCCACCACACCCCACCTCACACATCACCCCTCCACACCCCACCTCACACATTACCCCACCAGTCTCCACTTCACACATTAACCCCCCAGTCTCTACCTCACACATTATGCCACCACACCCCACCACACACTTTACCACACCAGTCTCCACCTCACACGTTACCCCACCAGTCTCCACCTCACACATTATGCCACCACACCCCACCTAAAACATTACCACACCAGTCTCCACCTCACACATTACCCCACCAGTCTCCACCTCAAACGTTACCCCACCGGTCTCCACTTCACACATTACCTCACCAGTCTCCACCTCGCACATCACCGCACCAGTTTCAACCTCACACATTACGCCACCTGTCTCAACTTCACACATTTTCCCACCACACCCCACCTAACATATTACCCCCACAAGAATCCACCTACACATTACCGCACAAGTCTCCACTTCACACATTACCCCAATTAACCCTAACTCACACATTACCTCACCAGTCTCCACCTCACACATTACTCCACCACACCCTGCCACACATTTCCAACCCACACCCCATCTCACACATTAACCCACCAGCCTCCACCTCACGCATTACCCCACCAGTGTCCACCTCACACATAATGCCACTACACCCCACCTCACACATTACCCCACCAGTCTCCAGTCACACATTACCCCACCACACTCCACCTCACAAATTACCTCACCAGTCTGCACCTCACATATTACCCCACCTGTCTCAACCTCACAAATTATGCCACCACACCCCACCAGTCACCACCTCACACATTACCCCACCAGTGTCCACCTCACACATTACCCAATCACACCCCTCCTCACACATTACCCCACCAGTCTCCACCTCACACATTACCCCACCAGTCTCCACCACACACATTATGCCACTACACCCTGGCTCACACATTACCCCACAATTCTCCACCTCACAGATTAGCCCACCAGTCTCCACCTCACACATTACTCCACCACACCCTATCTCAGGCTTTACGCCACAACAGCCCACTTCAAACATTACCCCACCAGTCTCCACTTCACACATTACCCCACAAGTCCCCACCACACACATTATCACACCAGTCTCCACCTCACACGTTATGCCACCGCACCCCACCTCACACATTACCGCACCAGTCTCAAATTAACACAATACCCCACCACACGCCACCTCACACATTGCCCCTCCAGTCTCCACCTCACACATTATGCCACCACACGCCACCTCACACATTAACCCTCCAGTCTCCACCTCACACATTATGCCACCACACCCCACCTCACACATTACCCCGCCAGTCTCGAATTCACACATTACCAGTGCACACCCCAACTCACACATTACCCCACCAGTTTCTACCTCACACATTACCCCACTAGTCTCCACCACAAACTTTATGCCACCACGCCCCACTTCACACATGATCCCACCAGTCAACCACCTCACACATTACCCCACCAGTCTACACCTCTCACATTATGCCACTACGCCCCACCACACACATTACCCCACCATTCTCCACCACACACTTTACCCCAACACACCCCACCTCCCATATTACCCCACCAGTCTCCACCTCACACATTACCACACTAGTCTCCATCTCACACATTACCCCACCAGTCTCCATCTCACACATTATGCCACCACAACTCAGCAGTCTCCACCTCACATTTTACCCCACCAGTCTCCACCTCACACATTTCCTCACCACACCCCACCTCACACATTATCCAACCAGTCACCACATCTCACATTAACCCACCAGTCTCCACTTCACACATTACCCCACCAGTCTCCACCTTACAGATTACCCCACAACACCCCACCTCAATCATTACCACACCAGTATTCACCTGAGACCTTACGCCCAGTCTCCAGCTCACACATTACCTCACCAGTCTCCACCTCGCACATTACCATACCAGTTTCCACCTCACAAATTACACCACCAGTCTTTGCCTCTCACATTACCCCAACAGTCTCCACCTCACCCATTACCCCACTAGTCTCCACCTCACACATTACCCCACTAGTCTCCACCTCACACATTACCCCAACAGTCTCCACCTCACACATTACCCCACCAGTCTCCACCTCACACATTACCCCAACAGTCTCCACCTCACACATTACCCCACTAGTCTCCACCTCACACATTACCCCAACAGTCTCCACCTCACACATTACCCCACTAGTCTCCACCTCACACATTATGTCACTACTCTCCACCTCACATATTACCCCAACAGTCTCCACCTCGCACATTACCCCAACAGTCTCCACCTCACACATTACCCCACTAGTCTCCACCTCACACATTATGTCACTACTCTCCACCTCACATATTACCCCAACAGTCTCCACCTCGCACATTACCGCAACAGTCTCCACCTCACACATTACCCCACCAGTCTCCACCTCACACATTACCCCAACAGTCTCCACCTCACACATTACGCCACTAGTCTCCACCTCACACATTATGTCACTAGTCTCCACCTCACACATTACCCCACCAGTCTCCACCTCACACATTACCCCAACAGTCTCCACGTTACACATTACCCCACCAGTCTCCACCTCACACATTACCCCAACAGTCTCCACCTCACACATTACCCCACTAGTCTCCACCTCACACATTATGTCACTAGCCTCCACCTCACACATTACCCCACCAGTCTCCACCTCACACATTACCCCAACAGTCTCCACCTCACACATAACCCCACTAGTCTCCACCTCACACATTACCCCAACAGTCTCCACCTCACACATTATGTCACTAGTCTCCACCTCACACATTACCCCACTAGTCTCCACCTCACACATTATGTCACTAGTCTCCACCTCACGCATTACCCCACCAGTCTCCACCTCACACATTACCTCAACAGTCTCCACCTCACACATTACCCCAACTGTCTCCACCTCACACATTACCCCAACAGTCTCCACCTCACACATTACCCCACCAGTCTCCACCTCACACATTACCCCACTAGTCTCCACCTCACACATTACCCCAACAGTCTCCACCTCACACATTATGTCACTAGTCTCCACCTCACACATTACCCCACTAGTCTCCACGTCACACATTATGTCACTAGCCTCCACCTCACACATTACCCCACCAGTCTCCACCTCACACATTACCCCAACAGCCTCCACCTCACACATTACCCCACCAGTCTCCACCTCACACATTACCCCAACAGTCTCCACCTCACACATTACCCCACTAGTCTCCACCTCACACATTACTCCACTAGTCTCCACCTCTCACATTACCCCACTAGTCTCCACCTCACACATTACCTCACTAGTCTCCACCTCACACATTACCCCACTAGTCTCCACCTCACACATTATGTCACTACTCTCCACCTCACATATTACCCCAACAGTCTCCACCTCGCACATTACCCCAACAGTCTCCACCTCACACATTACCCCACCAGTCTCCACCTCACACATTACCCCAACAGTCTCCACCTCACACATTACGCCACTAGTCTCCACCTCACACATTATGTCACTAGTCTCCACCTCACGCATTACCCCACCAGTCTCCACCTCACACATTACCTCAACAGTCTCCACCTCACACATTACCCCAACTGTCTCCACCTCACACATTACCCCAACAGTCTCCACCCCACACATTACCCCACCAGTCTCCACCTCACACATTACCCCACCAGTCTCCACCTCACACATTACCCCAACAGTCTCCACCTCACACATTACCCCACTAGTCTCCACCTCACACATTACCCCAACAGTCTCCACCTCACACATTACCCCAACAGCCTCCACCTCACACATTACCCCACCAGTCTCCACCTCACACATTACCCCAACAGCCTCCACCTCACACATTACCCCACTAGTCTCCACCTCACACATTACCCCAACAGTCTCCACCTCACACATTACCCCAACAGCCTCCACCTCACACATTACCCCACCAGTCTCCACCTCACACATTACCCCAACAGTCTCCACCTCACACATTACCCCACTAGTCTCCACCTCACACATTACCCCAACAGTCTCCACCTCACACATTATGTCACTAGTTTCCACCTCACACATTACCCCACTAGTGTCCACCTCACACATTATGTCACTAGTCTCCACCTCACGCATTACCCCACCAGTCTCCACCTCACACATTAGCTCAACAGTCTCCACCTCACGCATTACTCCACTAGTCTCCACCTCACACATTACCCCACTAGTCTCCACCTCACACATTACTCCACTAGTCTCCACCTCACACATTACCCCACTAGTCTCCACCTCACACATTACCTCACTAGTCTCCACCTCACGCATTACTCCACTAGTCTCCACCTCACACATTATGTCACTAGTCTCCACCTCACACATTACCCCACTAGTCTCCACCTCACACATTACCCCACTAGTCTCCACCTCACACATTACCCCAACAGTCTCCACCTCACACATTATGTCACTAGCCTCCACCTCGCACATTACCCCACTAGTCTCCACCTCACACATTATGTCACTAGTCTCCACCTCACGCATTATGTCACTAGTCTCCACCTCACAAATTACCCCACTAGTCTCCACCTCACAAATTACCCCACTAGTCTCCACCTCACACATTACCCCACTAGTCTCCACCTCACACATTATGTCACTAGTCTCCACCTCACAAATTACCCCACTAGTCTCCACCTCACGCATTATGTCACTAGTCTCCACCTCACGCATTACCCCACCAGTCTCCACCTCACACATTACCCCAACAGTCTCCACCTCACACATTACCCCAACAGTCTCCACCTCACACATTACCTCAACAGTCTCCACCTCACACATTACCCCAACAGTCTCCACCTCACACATTACCCCACTAGTCTCCACCTCACACATTATGTCACTAGTCTCCACCTCACAAATTACCCCACTAGTCTCCACCTCACACATTATGTCACTAGTCTCCACCTCACGCATTATGTCACTAGTCTCCACCTCACACATTACCCCAACAGTCTCCACCTCACACATTACCCCACTAGTCTCCACCTCACACATTATGTCACTAGTCTCCACCTCACCAATTACCCCACTAGCCTCCACCTCACACATTATGTCACTAGTCTCCACCTCACGCATTATGTCACTAGTCTCCACCTCACAAATTACCCCACTAGTCTCCACCTCACACATTATGTCACTAGTCTCCACCTCACAAATTACCCCACTAGTCTCCACCTCACACATTATGTCACTAGTCTCCACCTCACACATTATGTCACTAGTCTCCACCTCACACATTACCCCAACAGTCTCCACCTCACACATTACCTCAACTGTCTCCACCTCACACATTACCCCAACAGTCTCCACCTCACACATTACCCCACTAGTCTCCACCTCACACATTACCTCACTAGTCTCCACCTCACGCATTACTCCACTAGTCTCCACCTCACACATTACCCCACTAGTCTCCACCTCACACATTACCCCACTAGTCTCCACCTCACACATTACCCCACTAGTCTCCACCTCACACATTACCCCAATAGTCTCCACCTCACACATTACCCCACTAGTCTCCACCTCACACATTACCCCACTAGTCTCCACCTCACACATTACCCCACTAGTCTCCACTTCACACATTACCCCAACAGTCTCCACCTCACACATTACCCCAGTAGTCTCCACCTCACACATTACCCCACTAGTCTCCACCTCACACATTACCCCACTAGTCTCCACTTCACACATTACCCCAACAGTCTCCACCTCACACAGTACCCCACTAGTCTCCACCTCACACATTACCCCACTAGTCTCCACCTCACACATTACCCCAATAGTCTCTACCTCACACATTACCCCACTAGTCTCCACCTCACACATTACCCCACTAGTCTCCACCTCACACATTACCCCACTAGTCTCCACCTCACACATTACCCCACTAGTCTCCACCTCACACATTACCCCACTAGTCTCCACCTCACACATTGCCCCAACAGTCTCCACTTCACACATTACCCCACCAGTCTCCAATTCACACATTACCCCACTAGTCTCCACATCACACATTACCCCACCAGTCTCCAATTCACACATTACCCCACTAGTCTCCACCTCACACATTACCCCACCAGTCTCCAATTCACATATTACCCCACTAGTCTCCACCTCACACATTACCCCACCAGTCTCCAATTCACATATTACCCCACTAGTCTCCACCTCACACATTACCCCACCAGTCTCCAATTCACACATTACCCCACTAGTCTCCACCTCACACATTACCCCACCAGTCTCCAATTCACACATTACCCCACCAGTCTCCACCTCACACATTACCCCACTAGTCTCCACCTCACACATTACCCCACCAGTCTCCAATTCACACATTACCCCAACAGTCTCCACCTCAAACATTACCCCATCAGTCTCCAATTCACACATTACCCCACCAGTCTCCACCTCACACATTGTTCCACCGGTCTCCACCTCACACGTTTCCCCTTCAGTCTCCGCCTCAAACACTATGCCACTACATCCTACCTCATACATTACCCCACCAGGCTCCACCTCACACATTACCCCAGCACACCCCACTTCACACATTACCCCAACATTCTCCACCTCATACATTATACCACCAAAACCTACCAGGCTCCAACTCACAAATAACCGCACCACACCCCAACTCACACATTACCCCACCAGTCTCCACTTCACACATTATGCCCCTTCACCCCACCTCACACATTTTCCCACCAGTCTCCACCTCACACGTTTCCCCTTCAGTCTCCGCCTCAAACATTATGCCACTACATCCTACCTCATACATTACCCCACCAGTCTCCACCTCACACATTATGCCACCACATCCCACCTCACACATTACCCCAACATTCTCCACCTCATACATTATACCACCAAAACCTACCAGGCTCCAACTCACAAATAACCGCACCACACCCCAACTCACACATTACCCCACCAGTCTCCACTTCACACATTATGCCCCTTCACCCCACCTCACACATTTTCCCACCAGTCTCCACCTCACACATTACCCCACCATTGTCCACATCACACATTACCCCACCACTCCCACTTCACACGTTTCCCCACCAGTCTCCACCTCAAACATTATGCCACCACACCCTACCTCACACATTACCCCACCAGTCTCCAATTCACACATTTCCACACCACACCCCAACTCACACATTACCCCACCAGTCTCCCCCTCACACATTACCCCACCAGTCTCCACAACTCACATTATGCCGCCCACCCCACCTCACACATGTTCCCACCAGTCAACCACCTCACACATTACCCCACTAGTCTCCATCTCACACATTACCCGCCCAGTCTCCACCACACACATTACCCCACAAGTCTCCCCCTCACACATTACCCCACCAGTCTCCACCACTCACATTATGCCGCCCACCCCACCTCACACATGTTCCCACCAGTCAACCACCTCACACATTACCCCACTAGTCTCCATCTCACACCTTACCCGCCCAGTCTCCACCAAACACATTACCCCACCAGTCTCCCACTCACACATTACCCCACCAGTCTCCACCACTCACATTATGCCGCCCACCCCACCTCACACATTTTACCCACCAGTCTCCACCTCACACATTACCCCACTAGTCTCCATCTCACACATTACCCGCCCAGTCTCCACCACACACATTACCCCACAAGTCTCCACCTAACACATTACCCCACCACATCACACCTCACAAATTGCCCCACCAGTGTCCACCTCACACATTACCCCACCACACCCCTCCACCCACATTACCCCACCAGTCTTCACGTCTAACATTACCCCACCAGTGTCCACCTCACACATTACCCCACCACACCCCTCCACCCACATTACCCCACCAGTCTCCGCCTCTCACATTACCCCAACAGTCTCCACCTCACACATTACCCCACCAGTCTCCAATTCACACATTACCCCACCAGTCTCTACCTCACACATTACCCCAATAGTCTCCACCTCACATATTACCCCACCAGTCTCCACCTAACACATTACCCCACCACATCACACCTCACAAATTGCCCCACCAGTGTCCACCTCACACATTACCCCACCACACCCCTCCACCCACAATACCCCACCAGTCTTCACGTCTAACATTACCCCACCAGCCTCCACCTCACACATTACCCTACCAGTCTCCACCTCACACATTACCCCACCACACCCCTCCACCCACATTACCCCACCAGTCTTTACGTCTAACATTACCCCACCAGCCTCCACCTCACACATTACCCTACCAGTCTCCACCTAACACATTACCCCACCACACCCCTCCACACACATTACCCCAGCAGTCTTCACCTCTAACATTACCCCACCAGCCTCCACCTCACACATTACCCTACCAGTCTCCACCACACACATTACCCCATCAGTCTCCACCTTACACATTACTCCACAACAGCCCACCACACACATTACCCCACCAGTCTTCACCTCTAACATTACCCCAACAGTCTCCACCTCACACATTACCCTACCAGTCTCCACCTCGCACATTATCCCACCAGTTTCCACCTCACACATTACCCCACCAGTCTCCGCCTCTCACATTACCCCAACAGTCTCCACCTCACACATTACCCCACCAGTCTCCAATTCACACATTACCCCACCAGTCTCTACCTCACACATTACCCCAATAGTCTCCACCTCACATATTACCCCACTAGTCTCCACCTCACACATTACCCCACCAGTCTCCACCTCACACATTACCCCACCAGTGTCCACCTCACACATTACCCTACTAGTCTCCACCTCACACATTACCCCACTAATCTCCACCTCACACATTACCCCACTAGTCTCCACCTCACACATTACCCCACCAGTGTCCACCTCACACATTACCCCACTAGTCTCCACCTCACACATTACCCCACTAGTCTCCACCTCACACATTACCCCACTAGTCTCCACCGCACACATTACCCCACTAGTCTCCACCTCACACATTACCCCACTAGTCTCCAACTCACACATTACCCCACCAGTCTCCACCTCACACATTACCCCACTAGTCTCCACCTCACACATTACCCCACTAGTCTCCACCTCACACATTACCCCACTAGTCTCCAACTCACACATTACCCCACCAGTCTCCACCGCACACATTACCCCACCAGTCTCCATTTCACACATTACCCCACCAGTCTCCACCTCACACATTACCCCACTAGTCTCCACCTCACATATTACCCCACATAACCCCACCTCACACATTACCCCACCAGTGTCCACCTTACACATTACACCACCACACCCCACCTCACAAATTACCCCACTATTCTCCACCTCAAACATTACCATAGCAGTCTCCAACTCACACATTACCCCACCAGTCACAACCTCACACATTACCCCACCAGTCTCCACCTCACACATTACCCCACCAGTCTCCACCTCAGACATTACCCCACCAGTTTCCATCCCACACATAACCCCACCAGTCTCCACCTCACACATTACCCCACCAGTCTTCCCCTCACACATTACACCACCAGTCTCCACCTCACAGATTACCCCACCAGTTTCCAACTCACACAATACCCCTCCACACCCCACCACACTCATTACCCCAGCAGTCTCCAACTCACACACTACCCCACCAGTCACAACCTCACACATTACCCCACCAGTCTCCAACTCACACACATTACCCCACGAGTCTCCAGCTCACATATTACCCCACCAATATCCACCTCACACATACCCCACCAGTCTCCACCTCACACATTACCCCACCAGTCTCCACCTCATATATATCCCCACGAGTCTCCACCTCACACACTACCCCATCAGTCTCCACCTCACACATTACCCGCCACACCACACCTCACACAGTACCCCAGCAGTCTCCACCTCACACATTACCCCACCAGTGTCCACGTCACACATTACCCCACCAGTCTCCACCTCACACGTTACCCCAACAGTTTCCACCTCACACATTACCCCAGCAGTCTCCACCTCACACCTTACAGCACCAGCCTCCACTTCACACATTACCCCACCAGTCTCCAACTCACACAGTACCCCACCACACCCCACCACACACTTTACCCTACTAGTCTCCACCTCACACATTACCCCACCACTCTCCACCCCACACATTACCCCACTTAACCCAGTCCGGACAGCAGGTAATGGCTGGGCTGTCACATGGCAATCAAGAACCAAGTGGACTGACCTGGTGTAGTCAGGGCAGCAGGTAAAGGCTGGCCTGTCACACACCAATTAACAACCAAGGGGACTGACCAAGTGCAGTCATGTCGGCAGGTAAAGGCTGGGCTGTCAGATGGCAATCAACAACGAAGGGGACAGACCTAGTCCAGTCATGACCGCAGGCAAGGGCTGGGCTTTCACATGCCAATCAACAGCCAAGTGGACTGGCCTAGTCCAGTCAGGACAGCAGGTAAAAGCTGGGCTGTCACATATCAATCAACAAACAAGGGGCTGGCTTAGTCCAATCAGGACAGCAGGTAAAGGCAGGGCTGTGACATGGCAATCAGCAACCAAGGGGACTGGCCTAGTCCACTCAGGACAGCAGGTAAAGCCTGAGCTATCACATGGCTATCAACAACCAGTGCGACTGAGCTAGTCCAGTTAGGACAGCAGGTAAAGGCTGGGCTGTCACATGCCAATCAACAACCGAGGGGACTGACCTAGTCCAGTCAGGACAGCAGGTAAAGGCTGCGCTGTCACATGACAATCAACAACCAAGGAGGCTGGCCTAGTCCAATCAGGATAGCAGGTAAAGCCTGGGCTGTCACATGGCAATCAACAACCAAGGTGGCTGACCTAGTCCAGTTAGGACAGCAGGTAATAGCTGGGCAGTCACATGCCAATCAACAACAAAGCGGACTGGCCTAATCCAGTCAGGACAGCAGGTAAAGGCTGGGCTTTCACTGGCAATCAACACCCAAGGGGACTGGCCTAGTCCAATCAGGACAGCAGGTAAAGGCTGCGCCGCAACATGGCAATAAACAATGAGGGTGACTGGCTTAGTCCATTCAGAACGGCCGGTAATACCTGGGCTGTCACATGCCAATCAACAACCAGGGGGACTGGCCTAGTCCAGTCAGGACAGCAGATTATGACTGGGCTGTGACATGCTAATCAACATCCAAGGGGACTGGCCTAGTGCAGTTAGGACAGGAAGTAATCGCTGGGCTGTCACATGCCAATATACAATCAAGGTGACTGGCCTAGTCCATTCAGAACTGCAGGTAATACCTGGGATGTCACATGCCAATCAACAACCAAGGGGACTGGCCTAGTCCAGTCAGGACAGCAGATAATGCCTGGGCTGTCACATGCCAATTGACATCCAAGGGGACTGGCCTAGTGCAGTCACGGCAGCAAGAAAAGGCTGCGCTGTCACATTGCAATCAACAACCAAGGGGACTGACCTAGCCCAGTCAGTACAGCATGTGAAGGCTGGGCTGTGACACACCAATCAACAACCAAGAGGACTGGCCTAGTCCAATAAAGATAGCAGGTAATGGCTGGGCTGTCACATAGCAAACAACTACCAAGGGGACTGACCGTGTTCAGTCAGGACAGCAGGTAAATGCTGGGCTGTCACATGGCAATCAGCAACCAAGGGGACCGGCCTAGTCCAGTCAGGACAGCAGGTAAAGTCTGGGCTTTCACATGCCAATCAACAACCGAGTGGACTGGCCTAGTCCAGTCAGGACAGCAGGTAAAGGCTGGGTTGTCACACACCAATGAACAACCAAGGGTACTGGCCTAGTCCAGTCAGTACAGCAGGTAAAGGCTCGACTCTCACACACCAATCAACAACCAAGAGGACTGATCTAGTCCAGTCAGGACAGCAGGTAAAGGCTGGTCTGTCTCATGGTAATCAGCAACTAAGGGGACTGTCCTAATCCAATCAGGACAGCAAGTGAAGGCTGGGCTTTCACATGCCAATCAACAACCGAGGGGACTGGCCTTGTACAGTCAGGACACCAGGTAAAGCTGGACAGTTACATGGCAATCAACAACCAAGCGGACTGACCTAGCTTAGTCAGGACAGCAGGTAAGGTTTGGGCAGTCACACGCCAATCAACAACCAAGGGGACTGACCTAGTGCAGTCAGGACAGCAGGTGAAGGCTGGGTTGTCACACACCAATGAACAACCAAGGGGACTGGTCTAGTCCAGTCAAGCCAGAAAATAATGGCTGGGCTGTCACATGGCAATCAACAACCAAATGGGCTGATCTAGTCCAGTGGTGACAGCAGGTAATGGCTGGGCTGTGACATGGCATTCTCCAACCAAGGGGGCTGGCCTAGTCCGGTCAGGACAGCAGGTAAAGGCTGGACTGCCACATGGCAATCAACAACCAAGAGGACTGACCTGGCCCAGTCAGGGCAGCAGGTAAAATCTGGCCTGTCACACACCAATTAACAACCAAGGGGCCTGACCAAGTGCAGTCAGGTCGGCAGGTGAAAGCAGGGCTGTCACATGGCAATCAATAACGAAGGGGACAGACCTTGTCCAGTGATGACAGCAAGCAAAGGCTGGGCTTTCACATGCCAATCAACCACCAAGGGGACTGACCTAGTGCAGTCAGGACAGCAGGTGAAGGCTGGGTTGTCACGCACCAATAAACAACCAAGGGGACTGGTCTGGTCCAGTCAAGACAGAAAATAATTTCTGGGCGGTCACATGGCAATCAACAACCAAGTGGGCAGACCTAGTCCAGTCGGGCAGCAAGTAATGGCTGGGCTGTGATATGACATTCAGCGTCCAAGTGGACTGACCTTGCTCAGTCAGGACAGCACTTAAAGGCTAGACTGTCACACACCAATCATCAACCAAGGGGACTGAACTAGTCCAGTTAGGACAGCATGTAATGGCTGGGCTGTCACATGGCAATCAACATCAAAGGGGACTGGCCTAGTCCAGTCAAGACAGCAGGTAATGGCTGGGTCACACGCAAACAATAGCCACGGGGACTGGCCTAGTTCAGTGAGGACAGCAGATAACGGCTGGGCTGTCACATAGCAATCAAGAAGCAAGGTGACTGGCCTAGTCCAGTCAGGAGAGCAGGTAATGACTGGGGTGTCACATGGCAATCAACAACCTAGAAGACTGACCTAGTCCGATCAGGACAGCACGTAAAGGCTGGCCTGTCACACACCAATTAACAACCAACGGGACTGACCAAGTGCAGTCAGGTCGGCTGGTAAAGGCTGGGCTGTCACGTGGCAATCAACAACCCAGGGGACTGACCTACTCCAGTCGTGACAGCAGGTAAAGGCTGGGCTGTCACTCACCAATCAACAACCAAGGGGACTGGCCTAGTCCAGTCAGGGCAGCAGGTAAATGCTCGACTGTCACACACCAATCAACCACCAAGGGGACTGAGCTAGTCCAGTCAGGACAGCAGGTAATGGCTGGGCTGTCACATGGCAATCAACAACCAAGGGGAATGTCCTTGTCCAATCAGGACAGCAGGTGAAGGCTGGACTGTCACATGGCAATCAACAACCAAGGGGACTGACCTAGCCCAGATAGGACAGCACATAAAGCTTGGGCAGTCACATGCCAATCAACAACCAATGGGACTGGCCTAGCGCAGTGAGGACAGCAAGTAAAGGCTGGGCTGTCACATGGCAATCAACAACCAAGGGGACTGACCTAGCCCAGTTAGGACAGCAGGTAAAGTTTGGGCAGTCTCATGGCATTCAACAACCAAGGGTACTGACCTAGTCCAGTCAGGACAGCAGGAAAAGGCTGGGCTGTCGCATGCCAATAAACAACCAAGGGGCTGACCTTGCTCAGTCAGGACAGCACGTAAAGGCTGGACTGTCACACACCAATCATCAACCAAGGAAACTGAGCTAGTCCAGTCAGGACAGCAGGTAATGGCTGGACTGTCACATGGCAATCAAGAGCCAATTGGACTTACCTGGTCCAGTCAAGACAGCAGGTAATGACTGGGCTGTCACATGCCAACCAGCAACCAAGGACTCTGACCTAGTCCAGACAAGACAGCAGGTAATGGCTGGCCTGTCACATGGCAATCAACAACCAAGAGGACTGACCTGGTGTAGTCAGGGCAGCAGGTAAAGGCTGGCCTGTCACACACCAATTAACAACCAAGGGGACTGACCAAGTGCATCAGGTCGGCAGGTAAAGCCTGGGCTGTCACATGGCAATCAACAACGAAAGGGACAGACGTAGTCCAGTCATGACAGCAGGCAAAGGCTGGGCTTTCACATGGCAAACAACAACCAAGGGGACTGGTCTAGTCCAGTCAGGACAGCAAGTAAAGGCTGCGCTGTCACATGGCAATCAAAAACCAAGGGGACTGGCCGAGCGCAGTCAGGTTGGCAGGTCAAGAATGGGCTTTCACATGGTAATTAACAACCAAGGGGACTGACCTAGTCCAGTCATGACACAAGGTAAAGGCTGGGCTTTCACATGGCAAGTAACAACCAAGGGGACTGATCTAGTCCAGCCAGGACAGCAGGTAATGGCTGGGCTGTCACATGGCAATCAATTACCAAGGGGACTGACCTAGCCCAGTCAGGACAGCAGGTAAAGGCTGGGCTGTCACATGGCAATCAACAACCAAGGGGACTGGTCTAGTCCAGTCAGGACAGCAGGTAATGGCTGGGCTGTCACACACCAATTATCAACCAAGGGGAGTGACCGAGTGCAGTCAGGTTGGCAGGTAAAGGATTGGCTTTCACATGGTAATTAAGAACCAAGGGGACTGACCTAGTCCAGTCATGACACAAGGTAAAGGCTGGGTTTTCACATGGCAAACAAGAACCAAGGGCACTGGTCTAGTCCAGTCAGGACAGCAGGTAATGCCTGGGCTGTCACACACCAAATAACAACCAAGAGGACTCATCTATCCCAATCAGGACAGCAGGTAAAGACTGGGCTGTCACACACCAATCAGCAACCAAGGGGAACTGACCTGGTCCAGTCAGGACAGCAGGTAATGGCTGGACTGTCACATGGCAATCAACAACCAAAGGGACTGGCCTAGACCAGTCAGGACAGCAGGTAAAGGCTGGGCTGTCACACACCAATCAACAACCAAGGGGACTGACCTGGTCCAGTCAGGACAGCAGGTAATGCCTGGGTTGTCACATGGCAATCAACAACCAAGGGGACTGGCCTAGTCCAGTCAGGACAGCAGGTAGAGGCTGGGCTGTCTCATGGCAATCAACAACCAAGGGGACTGGTCTAGTCCAGTCAGGACAGCAGGTAATGACTGGGCTGTCACATGGCAATCAACAACCAAGGGGACTGGCCTAGTCCAGTCAGGACAGCAGGTAAAGCCTGGGCTGTCACATGCCAATCAGCAACCGAGGGGACTGGCGTAGTGCAGTCTGGACAGCAGGTAATTTTAACACCTGATAATCGCGATACAAGATTTTTAAATGCCTGAAATAATTCTGCTCTTGTGTGTTCCTCAAGTGGAATGACAACGAACACCTTACGTTCCTTTCATGTTGAGACAAATCATCAAAGTGCTATTCTAGATATCAAATTTAATACACGAGGAATAAATTCTATGAATATACCAAGACTTTAGGTTAAATCAACTAATATCCTTGAAGGTTATAAATAAAGAAGTTGGGACAGATGTAGAAGTGCAGGTTAATACGACAGGACAGTAGTGTGGCAGAGGGAGACAGTAAACACTGCTGCTCCTGACACGTCATAGTTGTGAGGTCTCATTGAGTACATGTTTGACGATGCCTGGTGTGGATAGACATTTAAAAGAAGGACAAGGCTTGTTTACTAATGCATCATTGTGTAGCATGTACATATATAGATGCAGCAGAAGCAGGATGACCCAAGTTGTCTCTCCATGTTGGGACTACTTCAGCTTCTTCTTCTGAAACAACGTCTCCTTCGAGAACATCTCCGACAGGCAGAATTAACAATTTTAAGATTTTTTAATGCCTTTATCATCTTTTTCCAATTCGGCGAGCATTAGAATTTACAATATTTATCCATAGGTTGTCCTCGTTTGGATTGTTCACAAGGGTTTATTTTATATTGTATATTTTATTTTATATATTTATGTATTCATATTTATTTATATTTATATTTTATTTATATTTTGTTGTATATTTCTTAGACAAACTTGTTTTTGCTGAGCAGTTCTGGATTTAACACTTGTCTTTTATGCATTTTGTTTGAATTCAGGCTTGCCCATGTTCAAAATTTTGATTCCAAATAGTATTCATGAGAAGAATTTTGAACGTATTGAAAATAAGATCTGTTGTTGATTAAATAAAATTTAAATTTGTCATGACGATTGCTCATTGTTTAGTATATGTTTCAAATTAATAACGGCGAGCGAAAATGAATAAATCGTGTGGGGGGATGCGGGGGTGGGGTGGGGGCTAATGTGTAAAAATTCAACTACCTAAAACATTGTGCATTTATAATGTAACTGACAATGTACACATAGCTTCAGTAATATTCACTGCACGAATGAGATGCAATGTGTGATTTTTATGACGAATATCTCCTTCCAACTTCAATGAGATAGAAAGTAATCCACGTTACTAGTAAACAATGAAGGTTTGGAAATCAACAATTTTGGTCAAATCGATTTCAGAATCAGGTAATTAGTGCTTTATTATTTGTTTGTAACGTACAGGAAAGTCAACTGAATGTTCCTAGCTGAGCTGTCGATCAGAAAGCTGTGTTGTATTCCTTGAACACTCCATAGAAGGCCTGCTACTTTCAAGCATCAAAGATGCTGTTCCACCTAGCAGGGGGTCTGGCATATGCCAAGCTGGATGTAATGATTGTGGTGAGGTATACGTGGGAAGAGCCAAAGGAAGTTTAGAAGTTGGATCCGGGGAGCACGTTGGGAACATCAAGAGTGGACAATTGGTGAAATCAGCAGTTGCCTTTCACTTTTGGACAACGGATCATGACGTGGAGCCGGAGCCGGAGCTTCTCGGACGCGTAGCCGGGGGGGCGGGAGCTGTCTACATGGGAACGAGTCTTCATTTTAAAAGGGGGTAACTCAGTGTTTAATTTCGTCATTCCTCAGAGGGATGTTTTCGGCACGTTCCTTGGACCGTTGCCGGAGGGGGCGTCGGGGGAGGCATTGCCGTCCGCACCATGAGGCGCCATGGAGGCACGGTTGTTGTCCGGTTGATGGTGGAGGGGGGTTGACCTTCGAGGCGCGTTCCGGAAAGTTGCATTGTGGGTGTTGTTTGGTGTTATTAATTGACTCACCTTTTAAATTAAGTTGATTATAACAACACTGTTTTCAAACTTCTATGAAAGGAAGATAAAAAAGCCATTGAATCTCTTTTTCACACTTTTCTTGGCTGCAGTCTAAAGAAATGTAGTGAAAACATAAATTGGTAGAAATGCGATGCAAAATTCACATAATCAGAATATAAGACCATTTACATGCCATAATATTAAGTCAAACACCTAAATGAAGTAAGGAAAAAATATAACATGAAAATTTCGGGAAAGAAAATGAAGGCAATGGCAGTGATAGGAAGAGAACAAAAAAGAATAAAAATCGTTATTGAGGAAGATATAATTGAACATATATCAACATTTAAATATTTAGGCTCTAAAATATCAATTTGGAACACAAAAGCAGATATTGAGGAAAATATAGAAACCTACAATAAACTAAATGGATGCATTAAAAGAAACTTCGGTAGAAGTATGAGAAAAGAAGTCAAAGATTACATAATATTGTGTCCAAACCAGCACTAAAGTACTCTTGCGAAACATGGGTCCTACGATCTAGGGAAAAATCCAGATTAGAAGCAGCCCAAATGAGACTTTACGACCACTATTGGGAGTAACAAGATGGGACAGAATGAGAAATACTGATGTAGGAGCACAACTTATGGAAGAAAATATAATTGAAGAGATTCAACGATATCAGAAAGAGTGGAAAGACCATGTTTTAAGGATGTCCTCTTTGAGATACCCATGGCAAGCTTTATTTTACAGACCTTCTGGACGGAGAAACATTGGATGACAACGGAGAAGATGGAGCGACCAATTTATTTAGCCTCGGAACAGGTCTAAAGGCCTAAACCTTGTCAGGAAGAAGAAGAAGAATATTAAGTCTATTGATTTTGCTAGCCATCGAGAAATATCAAAGCAATTTATATTTAACAGCTATAAAAAGGTACGAGAAACTAAACCCCCAGCACAACAGTCCATGAAGGGCCACTGCATCCCCCACTTCTGCCCACTACAGACATCATGAGTGGGGTGCAGTACTGGAGGGTGGGACGTCAGCACTGTCAGTCCTCCTGGTTAGTTATACAGCCTTCACAACCTGAGGATACTACTTCTCCATCAAGTAGCTCCTCAAATGGCCCCTCTGGGACTGAGGCTGAGTGCACTCCATGCCAGACTTCCCAGCGGGGGAAAAATCCCCATGCCTGTACTGCGGATCGAACCCAGATCCTATGCGCCAGAGGCAATGAAAAGGTAAGAACTTTAAATATAATAACCAACAGAGCATAAAGATATTCAAAGATGAAGTACTGAAAGACAAACATATTCTTATGGAAATGTTCACAGCTTTAGGCATACGAACAGGCTAAGTATGTTATGAAGCATTAGCCGTATAAACATAAGATTGCAAATTGCAGCATATTACAATAATTAGCACTCTGCATTGGCAGTATCATTAATCAGTGCAGGCCGCCCTTAGGATCCACTCGCCTCCTCCATCCTCCCGGGGGCTGCTCCGCCAGAGACATATGCACAAAAGATCGCCTTTCAGTGGAGGTGCTAAATGCCCCTCCGCAAGTTGCCATTGAGTCAAATACACTCAAGTAGGCAGTAAGTTGGTAAATTGAAGCAGACTTGAAGATCCATGATTCGATTGAATGTTCAAGTCTTCTGATTCAGTTATTTTCTAATATTGCTGTGAAATCTTATTCCTAGAAAAAAAGGGGTAAAATAATTGCATACAGAGACGCAATCAAGCCAATAAATCTAGGCTATGTACATGTAACTTTAAGTAATTTCGCGGCGCTTTTCTGTTTTCAGTTATAAAGTTCTCTTACACGTATACAAGGGGCGCTCCTTAAAATATCTCTTGGAGTGAAGCTTAAGAATAGTACAAAACATGCATTTTTTATGAAATCTTGATGTCGAAAGTTTTAAAATACTTACGTCCTAGTGCCTGCTGGACTTATGTATTACACGGCTAAATTCAATAATAGCTCCGCGGCCAAGATATAGAAGCAGATATTTCAATAATTGGTACCCTAATATGTATCCACTTCAGTTTGTGTTTCTTGCATCGCGAAATAAAACACGCCTGTTGTATAGACTATCCGTTTTGCCACACATCTATGTGTAACCTATTGGCCTAGGTATTGTGAGGTCATTGACCATAAAGAAATCATTGGAACTCAAACCCCGTACACCATTCATTATCACAAGACTACTCCGCGTCATTGCTTCTGTACCGTGCCTACTTAGAGCTACTAAATAATCTGAAAACATTCAACTCTGAATAAATAAAATTATAAGTTTGCAAACGAAGCAAATATTGAGTACAAGGATCTTAGTGTATTCCCTTTTCTTTTTCGAATCCAGCAGTTCATATGTTTCTTATTTGCCAGATGTCGACACTTCTACACGAACTAGGTTTAACATCAGCTATCGAAAGGCGGGGGTGTGAACAAGTGAAGGCGCGATAATCAACAAAGAGGTAAACAAGGGAATGTCTTGCCTTGACGGGAATGAGGAAGTAAGTATCTGCGAGGGTTGCCGACCTAGTCGGCGTGGCAGCACGAGACGGCGCGAACAGGGTGAGCAACCTGTCAGGCGTCCTTGGTTCGATATTAGGTCGATATTAACGTTCACAATATCGCTTGGCCACTATAGGAAGTATACTTCATATCGAGATGTCTCGAACTAGATCGTCGTTTTAATTTCTCTACTACGCATAGTAAATAGGAGATATAATATCTTCCACCCAAAAATAGTTCTGTCCGTTGTGTGTGTGTGTGTGTGTGTGTGTGTGTGTGTGTGTGTGTGTGTGTGTGTGTGTGTGTGTGTGCGTGTGTGTAAATGTTACAGAAAGTAAAAACAAAGAGAGCATGTGATAGAAGAAACATGACTGCTGGTTTCACAATAAATTATTTGCTACTTCACTTAGGTATTTGTTTTCGTGGAAGAATTTCGACAAATAAAGTCACCGTCCCAGTCTTCTTTCCACTTCAAGAACAGACTTTAAAGTCTGTCCGCCTCATACGCCATCCTTCCATGGCAATCTTGGTCTTCTTAATTAACTTCTAACCTTTGGAGTATAAAGATACGCATGTTTTGTTATTCTATTGATATCCGTTTTTTCAATATGGCCATACAACTTACCTCATAAATTCAAAAGGGTTCATTGCCTTAAATATTGTAGTTGAAGAGCACAGATCTAAGATAGCCAAGTAATCATTCTTATTGCAACCCAACAGTGAGGAATGGACCGAGTGAATTAAAAGCGGGGCATCCTGGTGTGTAAGACAATAGAGAACATTGTAATGCCCGAGACAACCACGGGAAGCTACCAAATCGATCCTTTTCCGCACACAATCCCCGCTCTCCGCCCCGATACAATAAAATTCCCAGGGTCTTCAACCCTTTAGCGGACAGGAATGCGGAAGTTCACGCAAAATGCAACCATATTACCTCAGTGGCCTACTTTATCGTTCCTGAAGTCAAGTCGTACACAGTATATCGGCCTCACAAAGTAGGTCAACAGCTGCCTGCCTATCCCAGTGGATGTGTTTGAAAGCATATGGGTACCTAATAACAGGGCAACTTGTTTACTTTCTCTACTATGTACCTTTAATAACTAGAGCAAGTAGCAAAAACCTGATATGGAAGTTTCACTAGAAACACACGTTTTGAGATTGCTGAATTAAGGGGGTTCAGAATGGTCATATTTGTTCCGATACCAGGTGCAGCATGTTAGATTCATATTGTGCGCATTATATGTTTTGCTGTGGAAAATAATCAAGGTGGCTGTGCCATAAAACAGCTGCTAGAGCTCTCTCTAGTTGCAAACTAGAAGAAATATCATTGATCAGCTGTTAGAAACTAATGAATTCCCAATGCGCAATATCCACCTCCATTCTCTAGTATCTTGTCGTTCTCATTCCCGGGCTGTTATGAACCAAAACATTGAGTGCTGCCTTGCTTGCTGATCCTTGAATTATTATGGTTCCCAATGTCTGGTGGTTGTGAACCAGCCTTAACCTGGTTGTTTGTTTATTAGTATCATAAATGTTGATTATTATGTTTCGATTTAATGTATATCTATTTTAACAGCACCAGCACTTAGTAATCAAGGCAATGAACAATGACAAATATATGAACTCAGGGGTCTCCGTCTAGGGGATATGTGAATAGTGACCACAAGGTACCCAAGCTGAGCAGAACATTACTTCCACTTACTGGTGTTTCACTCCTCACTGTAACTTTTCTATCTGACCTTACCTTGGTCATCTCTTGTTCTCTTCCGACCCCGGTGCTATTAGGGTTCCTGAGGGCTAGGGAGTCTTTATTTTTCCAACCTCTCCATTTCTCTAATTTCTCTATAAAATCTTAACCCTTAACATGCTGACCTGTCATGGCATGTAATACGTCCTCTGATTGGTAATCAGAGGATATGGTTGGTGAATTTATTTTGTTAATTCTCCCGGTCAGGTCGGTGAGACCCGTAAACCAACAACAGGTGTGGTCCTTCAGGCATTCTGGGGGTTGTGAGAGAGCGATGTGACCGCCAAAACATAAAAATATGGTGCTCTCTAAAAAATCGGTTACTATACTGCTATTGCTCTATCAATATATTAAATATTGGAGAGCAAGAGGATTAATGACTTCATTGTCAGAAATCCAGCATTAGCTAACAACATATTTATTGTCCTACGTAAATATTAACAATTGCGCATACAACATGGTTTTATGCTTTTATAACTAAGTCAAGTGAAAGTTAAGACGAGTGAATTGCTCATATTTCAATAAAGTGACGTGTGGCCAGGACCCTTCCTCAGTCCTCGTAACGTTCCATTTCATGTTGCAACCCCCGGGAAAATACCGGTATCTCAATCTCATATGGCACGTAAGCTCTTCTTTTCCAAATTCTAAAAGCTAGTTTCTTATCTTAGAGGGTTCCATCCATTGCAAATGATGTTGAATCCAGTTTTGCTTTCCCTATCCCTTATTTACCGCAAGTATTGTCCTCTGTCCAAAAACAATAGGATTGGGATTTCACAGGAAGTACGAATTTTGAGATTCCCTCATGCAAAAAAAGTAATTTTAGTTGCGCGTATATTCGTGGTACCTAATGTAACCAAACGTTAAATAAATAACTGACCCGATACTCAGGTTCGTCATGTTGCACGTGCTTAGATTTTGCATAAGTTGCCTATAGCGTGAATATCTTATTTAAATACCAAAATTGGTTCATATTTAGGTCCAGCGTCTTCCAATGATGCCATACAAAGACACTCAACCTCCCCCCCCCCCACACACACACACACAAATAACGTTTACATGGAACAGCTTCGTTATTTTTATTTTCTCAAAAATTGTTATACCGATTTTGATTAAAATGCCATTCTTTAAGATATTTCTGAACATTAAAATGTAGATATATGATATAAATTATAAGCAAATTAGAAACTAAAAGCTCCTCTTTTCTTATTAATATTGCAAAATGTTGAACCAGGCGCAGATACAGGTGGGGTGGCAGGGGACCAAGCCCCTCTGTCATTTCCTACTTTATTGCTATAAATGCTATATGTGTGTTACCCAGATAGCCAGGTGCATATACAGGTGGGTTGATATTATTTTTCTTTCATAGAAGTTTGAAAACAGTGTTGTTGTAATTAATTTAATTTAAAAGGTGAGTTAAATAATAACACTGAACAACACTTACAACGTATTTCTCCGGGACGCGTTTCGAAGGTAACTTTCCTCCATTATCAACCGGACAATCACTGGGTTTCCATGGTGCTTGATGGTGCAGATGGTGATGCTTCTTCTGTTGTTTCTTCTGGTGGCGGTTCGATGAACTTACTGAAAATGTCTCTCTGAGGAATGTCGAAATTAAATACTCGGTTTCTATTTTTTAAAATAAAGATTTGTTCCCATGTGAACAGTTCCTGTTTTTCGGTTATGTGTTTAAGAAGTTCCGGTTCTAGCTTTATGTCATGATTTTTTGTCCAAAAGTGAAATGCAACCGCTGATTTTGCTAATTGTTTACTCTTAATGTTTCTAACGTGTTCCTTGGATCTAATTTCTAAATTTCTTTTGGTTTTTCCTATGTATATTCCATTACAATCACTGCATTCAATTTGGTATATGCCAGATTTTTTGTTAGGTGGAATAGCATCTTTGATGTTTGAAAGTAGTAGGTTTTTTATGGAGTAATGGTTTACTGCTGCTAGCTCAATGTTGTATTCCTTGAACACCTTTTTAAATTTATCAAAAGCCCATGGATGGTATGTGAATTTTTTGAATATCATTTTTGTTTTTGCTGCTGTGAGAGTTGTAGTTTCTTTTAATATTTTTTTCTTTTCTGCTTGTTTTACCTTTTTATCTACTAATTCTTTGGGAAAGCCATTTTTTTGTGCTATTTCAATTATTTTGTAATATTCTGTTTTATATTCTTCTGCTGAAAGAGGGATGTTCACCAATCTATGTGTTAAACTATTAAAAATTGCTTGTTTGTGGCTTCTTGGATTGTAACTATTAGCTTTTATGTAGTTGTCTGTCTGCGTTGGTTTTCTGTGAATACCGAAATTTATTCTATCCTTGTTTTTGATTAATTTTAGATCTAAAAATGGTAATTTATTATCTTTCTCTACTTCCACTGTGAAATTTATACTTTTGTCCTGTATGTTCAGAAGTTTTAATGCGTCACTGATGTGTCTTTTTGGAACTATTGCAAATATATCATCCACATATCGCTGCCAGAGTTTGAACATCCACGGGAAACCTTTCGTGATCCTTATTTCCAATGAACTGATGTAAATATCTGCTAAGAATGGCGAGAGAGGGTTGCCCATTGCTAAACCTGAAGTTTGACGGAAATACTTTGTTTGGAACTGGAAGAAATTTTGTTCTGTGCATAATTTGGTGAGTTCTATGTATTCTGCAATTTCTGACGATGACATTCCAAATGATTTGAGCCAATTTTTGATCAGTGATGGGAGCTTTTCTATTGGTATACTGGGAAATAGTGCCTCTACGTCAAAGGAGACAAGGGTGTCCTCTTCTGTTAATTTGAAGTCTTTGATATGTTCTATTAGTTCATAACTGTTTCTTATGCTTAAACTTTCAAATTTAGGAAATGAGTTAAATTTATTGGATAGCCATTTTGCCAGTTTGTAAGTTGGTGAATCTATGCTGCTAATTATGGGTCTCATGGTATGGGTACCATGAGACCCATAATTAGCAGCATAGATTCACCAACTTACAAACTGGCAAAATGGCTATCCAATAAATTTAACTCATTTCCTAAATTTGAAAGTTTAAGCATAAGAAACAGTTATGAACTAATAGAACATATCAAAGACTTCAAATTAACAGAAGAGGACACCCTTGTCTCCTTTGACGTAGAGGCACTATTTCCCAGTATACCAATAGAAAAGCTCCCATCACTGATCAAAAATTGGCTCAAATCATTTGGAATGTCATCGTCAGAAATTGCAGAATACATAGAACTCACCAAATTATGCACAGAACAAAATTTCTTCCAGTTCCAAACAAAGTATTTCCGTCAAACTTCAGGTTTAGCAATGGGCAACCCTCTCTCGCCATTCTTAGCAGATATTTACATCAGTTCATTGGAAATAAGGATCACAAAAGGTTTCCCGTGGATGTTCAAACTCTGGCAGCGATATGTGGATGATATATTTGCAATAGTTCCAAAAAGACACATCAGTGACGCATTAAAACTTCTGAACATACAGGACAAAAGTATAAATTTCACAGTGGAAGTAGAAAAAGATAATAAATTACCATTTTTAGATCTAAAATTAATCAAAAACAAGGATAGAATAAATTTCGGTATTCACAGAAAACCAACGCAGACAGACAACTACATAAAAGCTAATAGTTACAATCCAAGAAGCCACAAACAAGCAATTTTTAATAGTTTAACACATAGATTGGTGAACATCCCTCTTTCAGCAGAAGAATATAAAACAGAATATTACAAAATAATTGAAATAGCACAAAAAAATGGCTTTCCCAAAGAATTAGTAGATAAAAAGGTAAAACAAGCAGAAAAGAAAAAAATATTAAAAGAAACTACAACTCTCACAGCAGCAAAAACAAAAATGATATTCAAAAAATTCACATACCATCCATGGGCTTTTGATAAATTTAAAAAGGTGTTCAAGGAATACAACATTGAGCTAGCAGCAGTAAACCATTACTCCATAAAAAACCTACTACTTTCAAACATCAAAGATGCTATTCCACCTAACAAAAAATCTGGCATATACCAAATTGAATGCAGTGATTGTAATGGAATATACATAGGAAAAACCAAAAGAAATTTAGAAATTAGATCCAAGGAACACGTTAGAAACATTAAGAGTAAACAATTAGAAAAATCAGCGGTTGCATTTCACTTTTGGACAAAAAATCATGACATAAAGCTAGAACCGAAACTTCTTAAACACATAACCGAAAAACAGGAACTGTCCACATGGGAACAAATCTTTATTTTAAAAAATAGAAACCGAGTATTTAATTTCGACATTCCTCAGAGAGACATTTTCAGTAAGTTCATCGAACCGCCACCAGAAGAAACAACAGAAGAAGCATCACCATCTGCACCATCAAGCACCATGGAAACACAGTGATTGTCCGGTTGATAATGGAGGAAAGTTACCTTCGAAACGCGTCCCGGAGAAATACGTTGTAAGTGTTGTTCAGTGTTATTATTTAACTCACCTTTTAAATTAAATTGATATTATTTTGTTTAACGACGCTGTCAATTGCCAGGATCACATCAGCGTCACCGGTGTGCCGGAATTTTGTCCCGCAGAAGTTCCTTTACATGCCAGTAAATCTACTGACATGGAGCTGTCGTTTTTAAGCACACTTAAAAACCATCGGCCTGGGCCAGATTTGAACCCGCGACCCTGGGAACAGTAGGCCAGCGTCTAACCAACTTAGCCACCCAGTCCGATAGATGCAGGTGGGGTGCCTGGGGACCAAGCCCCTCTGTCCTATCCTACTTTATTGCTATAAATGCTATATGTGTGTTACCCAGATAGCCAGGCGCAGATACAGGTGGGGTGCCAGGGGATCACGCCCCTCTGTCATTTCCTACTTTATTGCTATAAATGCTATATGTGAGTTACCCAGGTAGCCAGGCGCAGATGCAGGTGGGGTGCCAGGGGACCAAGCCCCTCTGTCATTTCCTACTTTATTGCTATAAATGCTATATGTGTGTTACCCAGGTAGCCAGGCGCAGATACAGTAGGGGTGCCAGGGGATCACGCCCCTCTGTCATTTCCTACTTTATTGCTATAAAGGCTATATGTATGTTACCCAGATAGCCAGGCGCAGATACAGATGGGGCGTCAGGGTACCAAGCTCCCCGTCATTTCCTACTTTATTGCTATAAATGCTATATGTGTGTTACCCAGATAGCCAGGCGCAGATACAGGTGGGCTGCCAGGGGACCACGCCCCTCTGTCATTTCCTACTTTATTGCTATAAATGCTATATGTATGTTACCCAGATAGCCAAGCCCAGATACAGGTGGGGTGTAAGGGTAATAATAATAATAATAATAATAATAATAATAATAATAATAATAATAATAATAATAATAATAATAATAATAATAATAATAATAATAATAATAATAATAATAATAATAATAATAATAATAAAAATCTGTATAATAAGTGTAAGGGTACCAAGCCCCCGTCATTTCCTACTTTATTGCTATAAATGCTATATGTGTGTTACCCAGATATCCAGGCGCAGATACAGGTGGGGTGCCAGGGGATCAAGCCCCCCCCCGTCATATCCTACTTCATTGCTATATGTATGTTACCCAGATAGCCAGGCCCAGATACAGGTGGAGTGTCAGGGGACCACGCCCCCCTGTCATTTCCTACTTTATTGCTATAAATGCTACATGTATGTTACCCAGATAGCCAGGCGCAGATACAGGTGGGCTGCCAGGGGACCACGCCCCCCTGTCATTTCCTACTTTATTGCTATAAATGCTACATGTATGTTACCCAGATAGCCAGGCCCAGATACAGGTGGAGTGTCAGGGGACCACGCCCCCCTGTCATTTCCTACTTTATTGCTATAAATGCTATATGTGTGTTACCCAGATAGCCAGGCGCAGATACAGGTGGGCTGCCAGGGGACCACGCCCCTCTGTCATTTCCTACTTTATTGCTATAACTGCTATATTTATGTTACCCAGATAGCCAGGTGCAGACACAGGTGGGGTGGCAGGGGACCAAGCCCCTCTGTCATTTCCTACTTTATTGCTATAAATGCTATATGTGTGTTACCCAGATAACCAGGCGCAGATACATGTGGGGTGCCAGGGTACTAAGCCCCCCGTCATTTCCTACTTTATTGCTATAAAGGCCATATTTGTATTACCCAGATAGCCAGGCGCAGATGCAGGTGGGGTACCTGGGGACCAAGCCCCTCTGTCCTATCCTACTTTATTGCTATAAATGCTATACGTGTGTTACCCAGGTAGCCAGGCGCAGATACAGTAGGGGTGCCAGGGGATCACGCCCCTCTGTCATTTCCTACTTTATTGCTTTAAAGGCTATATATATGTTACCCAGATAGCTAGGCGCAGATACAGGTGGGGTGCCAGGTCACCAAGCCCCTCTATCATTTGCGCTGATGACCTAGAAGTTGAGCGCCCTTAAACCAAATCTAAATCGCTCTATCATTTCCAACTTTATTGCTATAAATGCTATATGTGTGTTACCCAGATAGCCAGGCGCAGATACAGGTGGGGCGTCAGGGTACCAAGCTCCCCGTCATTTCCTACTTTATTGCTATAAATGCTATATGTATGTTACCCAGATAGCCAGGCGCAGATACAGGTGGGCTGCCAGGGGACCACGCCCCTCTGTCATTTCCTACTTTATTGCTATAAATGCTATATGTATGTTACCCAGATAGCCAGGCGCAGATACAAGTGGGCTGCCAGGGGACCAAGCCCCTCTGTCATTTCCTACTTTATTGCTATAAAGGCTATATGTATGTTACCCAGATAGCCAGGCGCAGATACAGATGGGGCGTCAGGGTACCAAGCTCCCCGTCATTTCCTACTTTATTGCTATAAATGCTATATGTGTGTTACCCAGATAGCCAGGCGCAGATACAGGTGGGCTGCCAGGGGACCACGCCCCTCTGTCATTTCCTACTTTATTGCTATAAATGCTATATGTCTGTTACCCAGATAGCCAAGCACAGATACAGGTGGTGTGTAAGGGTAATTAATAATAATAATAATAATAATAATAATAATAATAATAATAATAATAATAATAATAATAATAATAATAATAATAATAATAATAATAATAATAATAATAATAATAATAATATTAATATTAATAATAATAATAATAATAATAATAATAATAATAATAATAATAATAATAATAATAATAATAATAATAATAATAATAATAATAATAATAATAATAATAATAATAATAATAATAATAATAATAATAATAATAATAATAATAATAAAAATCTGTATAATAAGTGTAAGGGTACCAAGCCCCCCGTCATTTCCTACTTTATTGCTATAAATGCTATATGTGTGTTACCCAGATATCCAGGCGCAGATACAGGTGGGGTACCAGGGGATCAAGCCCCCCCCCCCCCCGTAATATCCTACTTCATTGCTATATGTATGTTACCCAGATAGCCAGGCGCAGATACAGGTGGAGTGGCAGGGGACCAAGCCACTGTCATTTCCTACTTTATTGCTATAAATGCTATATGTATGTTATCCAGATAGCCAGGCACAGATATAGGTGGGGCGCCAGGGGACCAAGCCCCTCTGTCATTTCCTACTTTATTGCTATAAATGCCAAATTTGTGTTACCCAGATAGCCAGGCGCAGATACAGGTGGGGTGCCAGGTCACCAAGCCCCTCTATCATTTGCGCTGATGACCTAAAAGTTGAGCGCCCTTAAACCAAATCTAAATCCCTCTATCATTTCCAACTTTATTGCTATAAATGCTATATGTGTGTTACCCAGATAGCCAGGCGCAGATACAGGTGGGGTGCCAGGGGACCAAGCCCCCCGTCATTTCCTACTTTATTGCTATAAATGCTATATGTGAGTTACCCAGATAGCCAGGCGCAGATACAAGTGGGGTGCCTGGGGACCAAGCCCCTCTTTCGTATCCTACTTTATTGCTATAAATGATATATGTGTGTTACCCAGGTAGCCAGGCGCAGATACAGGTGGTGTGGCAGGGGACCAAGCCCCTGTCATATCCTACTTTATTGCTAAAAATGCTATATGTGTGTTACCCAGATAGCCAGGCGCACATACACGTGGGGTGCCTGGGGACCAAGCCCCTCTGTCATATCCTACTTTATTACTATAAATTCGACGTGCATGTTACCCAGATAGCCAGGAGCAGATACAGGTGGGGTGACAGGGGACCAAGCCCCTCCGCCATATCCTACTTTGTTGCTATAAATGCTTTATGTGTGTTAGTCAGATAGCCAGGCGCAGATACAGGCGGTGTGCCAGGGGGCACAAGCCCCCCTATATTGCTATAAATGTTATATAAGTGTTACCCAGATAGCCAGACACAGATACAGGTGTGGTGCCAGAGGACCAAGCCCCTCTATCGTTTCCAACTTAATTGCTATAAATGCTATATGTGTGTTACCCAGATAGCCAGGCGCAGATACAGGTGGGGTGCCAGGGGACCAAGCTCCCCGTAATTTCCTACTTTATTGCTATAAATGCTATATGTGAGTTACCCAGATAGCCAGGCGCAGATACAAGTGGGGTGCCAGGGGACCAAGCCCCTCTGTCATTTCCTACTTTATTGCTATAAATGCTATATGTGAGTTACCCAGATAGCCAGGCGCAGATACAAGTGGGGTGCCTGGGGACCAAGCCCCTCTGTCGTATCCTACTTTATTGCTATAAATGATATATGTGTGTTACCCAGGTAGCCAGGCGCAGATACAGGTGGTGTGGCAGGGGACCAAGCCCCTGTCATATCCTACTTTATTGCTAAAAATGCTATATGTGTGTTACCCAGATAGCCAGGCGCACATACACGTGGGGTGCCTGGGGACCAAGCCCCTCTGTCATATCCTACTTTATTACTATAAATTCGACGTGCATGTTACCCAGATAGCCAGGAGCAGATACAGGTGGGGTGACAGGGGACCAAGCCCCTCCGCCATATCCTACTTTGTTGCTATAAATGCTTTATGTGTGTTAGTCAGATAGCCAGGCGCAGATACAGGCGGTGTGCCAGGGGGCACAAGCCCCCCTATATTGCTATAAATGTTATATAAGTGTTACCCAGATAGCCAGACACAGATACAGGTGTGGTGCCAGAGGACCAAGCCCCTCTATCGTTTCCAACTTAATTGCTATAAATGCTATATGTGTGTTACCCAGATAGCAAGGCGCAGATACAGGTGCGGTGCCAGGGGACCAAGCCCCCCGTCATTTCCTACTTTATTGCTATAAATGATATATGTGAGTTACCCAGATAGCCAGGCGCAGATACAAGTGGGGTGCCAGGGGACCAAGCCCCTCTGTCATTTCCTACTTTATTGCTATAAATGCTATATGTGTGTTACCTCATCATAATGCAAAAATGGCCAAACTAATTTCTATGAAAATTGGTAAATGTACTAACTTTGATAGTTGGTCCCACAATTGAGGTGGAAGGTTTCTAATGGGGCGCAAATTGAATAAATCAAAATGACTTGCATTTTTTGGGAATTTTTGCAAAAGTATTTCTTAGCAAATGTTTTTAAACACAATGTTAAGTTTTGTAATAAGAAACATTTCGATTGGATGAGTATTTTACGACCTATAGGGGTTCTTGTAGCAGTAACGATCTGAGGTGGTAGTAGCCTGGAACCGGGCCCACCACCCCTACCGCGCCTGTGTTGTTGAACTGTAGTCTGAGAAGTCTTCTTTGTGATTGTAATTCACAACAGTTAGACAAAACAAATATGTACCTAATATTGGTTTCAATGTTCAAATTCTTGGCACTTTTCTCCTGTTATTAGTGTTTACTTTTCTATTATTTGCATACAATAAATAACTAATTGAGCGAGATGCTAACATGTGATGCTCACTTTCGGTAGGTCGTAGGTTCGACTCCTGCGGCCGACCATCCTAACATATGGGTTTTCTAGGGAAACCAGGCGAATACTGGGAAGCATAACTACATTCCCCGGATTACAATGCAGTGTTTCAGGGGCACAAGTATTAGCGATGGTGCAGTTAGTACTGCCGAGTGCCGCATTTGAACACTTACTACGTTTCCATGGCAAATTTAACACGTATTGAGTACATTCCCACTTCCGCGTTTTCATATTAAATTCAATCCGGAAAAAGAACTCAATACATATTGTATTCGCCGTGCAAACGTAATTGTTATGCAGTTCTGAACGGGAGTGTGCTATTATAGTTATCGGGCCTAAGGGGGGGGGGGGAGGAGGGTTGTAGACGACGAACCCTGGTACCGAGATGACAACCACACGCTAGGGAACCTCACAATGGTTCATTGCTCGACCAGGTTTCCTCGCGCTCGTATAACACCCTCATTCCATGCCAAACTCTCTATCTCCCCACACCTCATCTTTTCTCCCGTAGGGCCATAGGTACTATAAGCCTAGCTTCCGTGCCAAAGCTTCTATCTATCTCCCCTCACCTCATCCTTCCTCCTTTAGGGCTATAGGTACATAAGCCTGGCCTCCGTGCCAAACCCTCTATGTCTCCCCTCACCTAACCCTTCCTCCCTAAGGGCCATAAGTACAATAAGCCTGGCTTCCATGCCAAACCCTCTATCTCCCTTCACCTCATCCTTCCTCCCTTAGAGCCATGGATACTATAAGCCTGGCTTCCATGCCAAACCCTCTGTCTCCCCTCACCTCATCCTTCCTCCCTTAGGGCTATAGGTACTATAAGCCTGGCTTCCATGCCAATCTCTCTATCTCCCCTAACTTCATCCTTCCTCCCTTTTTTTTCCCTCCTATTAACTAAAGTTGTACTGTGGTGTCTCTATTTATTTGCTTAATCGGGGGTGACATGGGGTCCGGTACCGCTTGAAGCAAACCGGATGATTGTGAGTACAAGTTCGAAAGGGTGGTACATGGAGGCAGGTCTAATGCCATGGCTGATGCCCTGACACAGGCCTACGACTTAGGTAAGCTTGTGTCATTGTCATTGGGGGAGCAGTGGGTCTTGGTGGTGCGATAAAGTCAAAGATCTGGATGAGTTTACGCTGGATGTCTATAGTTTCTTTTGTTGTGGTTTGTGAGGTATCCTCGATCCTGGACAGCGTGCGCTGTATTGATTCGAAGTCATCACTGTTGTCGAGCTCTATGATCGCAGCACGGAGTTGGTGAAGTAGCCGAGCTGCGGCGTTGAAACCTGTGGTGTGATGCGTAAGCTGGCGGGCTATCACAGCATGTCGCTTGCGGTTGACCCGTCTCTGCTTGTTGACATTCAGGTTCAAGGTTGCTATTGCCTGCGTAAGTGCAGGGACGCTTTCTGCGGCGGTAGCTCTGATCTCTTCCATTACCGAGGTGAGTTCTTGCGGTTCGCTGTTGACAGGTGGCGGCAGGGCTGTAACTGCCGATGCGAGTTTAGAGACTGCAGTGGTTAGCTGTTTGCAAGCATCCTCTATTCTGTGTAGACGGTCGTCGAGACCGGTGACCAGAGAGAGGAGTTGCTGGGCTTCATCGCTGCGAAGTTCCATATGGGTTGGTGTTGTGGTGACATCGGCGTATGTGGATGTAGTCTGCTGCGTTGGTGGTGTTGCTTTGTTGTTAGGAGCTGGTCGGCGGTGCGGCTGTGATGCTGAAGTGCTGGTAGGAACTGGTCTGCTGTAAGGCTGTGTAGCTGCGCTGGCTGGTGCTGGTTGAAGGGCCGGGGCCATAGGGTAAAGGGGGCACTGCGCTTGACCAGTGAAATGGCCTGTGCCATTGCAGGTAGCGCAGTACCGGCGGCGACGGCGGAGATCGTGGTTAGTACATTCACTGGTGAGGCCGTAGGTCCCACAGTAATGGCAACGAGGTGCGGCGCTGCAGGTGGTTGCGTCGTGCCCATATCTGCAACATCTGCGGCAGCGCACTTGTCATGTAGTCCTGGGCGGCTCAGCAGGCAGGCGCCGTCCGAGTAACGGCAAGCCGGTCCTTAAAGCGGCTTCTCGATCTGCTGAGTCGGCGAAGATGATCCTAGCCATGTGCGTTGGTCCCCGGGAAGTGACGATACGAATGGCCCTCATTGCTGATGGCCACTCGTGTTGTGCTGTGCTGAGTAGATGCCTCGCTGGGAAGTCGCGAGGAACTCCACGGATAATGACACTAGCTCCCGAGGGGGGGCCAGTGTGTTCGGGCGGCGATGGTATGTTGGCCGGGTGAAGTTCTGAGGACGCTGGTGGTGGAGACGGCATCTCCGGGAGTGGTACTGCCACTGCCTCTCCCGGGGAGCGAGCCTCCTGCCTGAGTGGCAGTGACCGCTCGACTGGCTGTCTCTCTGACTGCGGTGAGGTGGTGTCAGCGCTAGTGGCGCTCGGCGCGGCGGTGGCCACAACAACGGCGGCTGTGTTGGTTGTCTCGGCGGTGGCGTTTTCTCTGGTTTTCTCGGCGCTAATGATGCTTTTGGGTTCCGGGGCCGATGTGGGCCCAGAGCCCGGCGTTGACGGCGATTTCCTGCGTAGCTTTCTTCTTCCCATGCTGCCGGCGAGTCGAATATCTATGGTCCTCCCTTAGAACCATAGATACTATAAGCCTGGCTTCCATGCCAAACCCTCTATCTATCTCCCCTCACCTCATCCTTCCTCCCTTAAGGCCATAGATACTATAAGGTCACTTGTAGTAACCAGCATAACTGCTTTGAATATGTCATAATCATTGCATGCATATCCCTGAAAGTGATCTAAAACAATGAAAACCAAAAAGGAAATAACCAACGAACTTATATATTATGGATTGCATTGTTTTAGCACAGAACTGCACACTTATCCCCAAAAATAATAGCTATAATACATATGCACATGTTATTGTCACCTCAAAGAGCACAATATAGAATACTGTTGCACATCAGTTCATTCTTTTTCAAGCAGAACTGCAGAAGAATATAGGAAAATAGCCGAAGATAAATAACACATAGCAGATGCTTCCACACTACTACAGACTATTGATATCACTTGTGCCCAGCATTCTATAAATAGATTGCTTGACTTTTGGATCACATTGTTATCATTAGATATCTTATAGTGGCACATTCTTTGTGTGATGCAACTATACAATTATCCACGATTTATTGTATTATAGGAAGTTCGGAGGGACACAGCAAGGAAAAAATAATAATATGCTTTCACAGGCACTGCAGTAACTTGCAGCTTATTATTATAAATTAATAAACTACACAATATTCGTTTTAAGAGACAATGTGTTGACGTAATCAGATAACATCAGTGATGACATACATGGTCAAAGTCTTGAGAATTCATGTTGTTGTTGTTGTTTTCTAGTGCCTTGCATCTGGCAATGAAGCCATTAGCATTCGTGCTTTCCAATACTTTTGAACTGTAGTTTCTTCTGATCTTAATGCTTCACAGGTCTTCAAGTGTTCTTCATTCATTTCTGCTGGATCGTTACACAGGACACATATTGGTGAGGCTGAGATACCTATTCTGTAGAGATGACTTGCTAAGCAGTCATGATTTGTCAATAGTCGGAAGGCTGCAACAGCTGTTTTCCTTGGTCTCTGGGGGATTATATCTGGATTGGAAAGTAGTGTAATCCATTTTTTATCTTTGGCATTTGTTTCTATTTCTTGTAGATATGACTAACAAAAATTTTTTATGATCAAGCGTTTTATTGAGGAATATGAGAAATTGAATTTAGACTTTTGTTTTATTGTTGTGCCTTTCTTTGCAAGTGAGTCTGCAGCTTCGTTCCCCATGACTCCACAGTGTGCTGGAATCCATTGGAGATGAACAGTCTTATTAAATTTTTGGAGTTGTGTTAACATTTTGTAGCATTCTCTAATTTTTGTTGACTTCTTTGTAGTATTTGAACATATTCCCTGAATTGCAGCTTTAGAATCTGAAAGAATTACTGCCTTGTTAAATTTATTTAAGGGAAGATTTAATAATTGTCGGAGAGCAATGTATATAGCCTCTATTTCTCCATCATAATTTGTTGTGTCTCTGCCAACAGAATGATAAAAGGAAAAATGTGAACACGTAACTCCAGCTCCAGTAAGGTTTTCCTTCGAGGATCCATCAGTATATATGTGCAGGCATTGTTCTGTGGGATACCTAGTATTGATTGTTTCCAGAGCTAGAAGTTTTTGTATTTCTTTTGGTGTGTCTGATTTACTTATTTCCTCTATTAATTCCAAATTGAAGGTAGGTTGCAATAATTCCAATGGATTTTCTCTTATAAGTAGATTTTCTCTGGTGTTAGGAATGTTCAATTTGGATTTAATCTGTATTACCTTTTCTGGGAAACTACTATGAGTTTTAAGGATTGAATGGGGGAGGTTCTCTTCTGTCCATTTAGAGTTTGGCAGTCGTAACATTTTCTCGTGTTGGAGCAATGCTTGTTCTTCTATTTTTGTTGTTATTGATGGGGTTCGTGTTAAGGCAAGCATGGCATCAATAGGTGTGGATTTAACTGCTCCAGTGATTAGGCGAAGAGCCTGATTTTGTATTTGTTCGAGTTTATTGATGTTTATTGTTGTTAATTCATGTAAATTAAGTAAAAAAATCATAGCTGTTGGGGTCTATCAATAAAGGTCTATAGACCACTGGACATCTTTGCGTTAATGTGTATGTATTATTTAAGTGGGCATATTAAAGAACATGTATACAATTGTATAAATTATACAATTTATATCACTTTCACTACATCATTGTCCTAAATACTCTAGAAATCCACATTAATAAAGACACTTGTTTAACAGTGTTAGGTACATTATTTGGGGTGGAATAAAGTGGAAATTGGTTCAAATCAAACTCACTAAGGTCACTAAGGGCATGGGAGACCCCTACTTTAATTTAAACATTCTAATTTTCGAACGAATGCAACTATGCAACTACCTGATTAGGAGATCCAATATTACACTTTACTTGTCTGGTGGAGCAACAACCTTATTTATTTCCAAGAAGTCAACCGAAGTCTGCGCACCTACTTCATTACATACTTAACCTAAACTTTCAAACTGATCAAAGGTACTGAAAAACTCATTTCAGTTAATGTAGCCACTTTGTTTTCTAGTATTCCCAGAAAAAAACTTTTGATTTTTTAAACAAATTGGTTAAATTCCCTAGAATTACATGAGTTAATTCTCCTAGATGATCTTGTCAAACTTACAAATCTTTGTTTGCATCAAACTTTTTTCAGTTTTAATGGTAAATTTTTTCAACAACTTTCTGCTTTGGCAATGGGTAATCCACTTTCACCATTTGTTGCTAATCTTTTCAGTCCTTTTGAAATTCAAATTACAAAATCATTTTCTCTACCTTTTAACATATCGTATACATACATGGATGACATTTTTGCTATTGTCCCTGAGAAACGGATAAATGATGCCTTAAAGCTTTTAAATTTACAGGATAAAGCCATACAATTCACTTTGGAAACAGAAAATAATGGATTCCTTCCGTTCCTTTTTCTAGACTTGTGTGGCTCCCAGTCTTTAAGAATCAAATTATGAGTTAATAACTGAGTTAAGCTCGTATCACAAGTTTGCAACTATATGGCTTTTCACCATCATGAATAATTTTTGCCCTTTCAAATTTGACAAAATAGTAAAGCTCATCTTAGAAATTTCAAACTTATGAGGATTTTCACCCTCATGTATCAAAATAAGAAATTTCAAATGTAACAACCGAGTAAAATGCTTCTCTCAGGTAGTAGTGAAGATTTTACTTTCACGTATCACAGTTAAACAAAATAGCAAAACACCACTACAAAATTTCACAACCGTAAAGCTCTTCGTTCATGCATCAAATTATGGGATCTCAAATTTGACAACTGAGCAAAGGTCTTGTCACAAATTTTACACTTGTGAGGCTTTTTATCCTGATGTATCAAACTATGGGATTTTAAGTTTGACAACTGGGTAAACCTCTTATCACAAATTTTACACCTGTAAGGCTGTTTACCCTCATGTATCAAATTATGTAGTTTCAAAGATGACAACTGAGTAAAGCCCCTACCACAAATTTCACAGTTGTACGGATTTTTAGCTTCATGTATTAAAATATGTGATTTTAAATGTGTCAAGCGAAAAAGCTTCTCACAAATTTTACATTTATGGGGCTTTTTACCCTCATGTATCAAATAATGGCTATTGACGGCTGACAACTGAGTGAAACTCTTCTGACAAATTTTAAATTTGTGAGGCCTTTTACCCTCATGTATCAAATTATGTGATTTCAAGTCTGATAATCGAGTAAACCTCTTTGCACAAATTTCACACTTGTAAGGTTGTTTACCCTCATGTTCTTTTCAAACCTGAAGAGCGGGTGAACTTTTTGTCACAAACTTCACATTTGTGAGACTTTATAACCTTATGTATTAAAGTATGCAATTTGAAATCTGAGAACTGAATAAAGCTCTTGTCACAAATTTTACACTCATGAGGAATTTTAATCTCATGTATCAAACTATGTCTCTTAAAGTCTGACAAGCGAGCAGAACTTTTCTCACAAATTTTACTCTCGCGGGGATTTTTACCCTCATGCATCAAATTATGTGATTTCAAATGTGACATCTGTGTAAACGCCTTCTCACAAATTTCACATTTGTGACGCCTTTTACGCTTGTAAGACTTTTTACCTTCATGTATCAAATTATGCAGCTTCAAAGCTGACAACTGAGCAAAGTTCTTATCACAAATTTTACACTTGCATAAGCTTTGATCCCTATGAATCACTAAATCCCTGCGATAAAGTTCGCTCCCATCACTACGTTTACCAGACTGTTCCCAGTCTGTTTCTATAAGCATTACTTTTGTCACATCAGTTTCTTGAGTTTCACATTTAGGACAACACTTTCCATAATTGAAGGTTGTGTTTTTCCCTGACACTTCAGGAGAGAATGGTGAAGTAGCAAAGGCATCCCCAGAAGGTGCTTCTATCAAGGATCTGAAATGTTGAAGTATTTAGCATTATGCACAAATCAAGTTAAAAGAGAATCTGTTTGCTAACATGTGTTAACTCTAGTTATAAATTCTCTCTGCAGAATAACTTCAACTGTTCATTATGGTTGAAATGACTAAGGACACTTGGTAATGATTCTGGATAAAAAATGATTTTGTTTTGCTTGGTATGAATCTACATAGTTTGCAGAACATGCCCATTTAAGGTTGTTTGTGTTTGCAGCAATTAAGTGCATTTAGATGGGAATTTTAATGAATTTTAAATAAGGCGGCTGATCTGTCATTCCCCTTTTACAGTACATATCGTTATGTTGTTTCGTCATTTAACATAACTTGCTTTTCTTAAACTTAGGTACACTTTTTCGAAAACTATAATTGATTGAACTTTAATTTATGTTGCATATGTAGAATGTACTGCTTTAAACAGCTGGTGAATGCTTTTTATGTTATGCTTTCATGCAATTCCTCAAAAAAATGTTTCCATAAAATGACTAAAACATAAAGACTGCAGAATTATTTACTTTTTAAATTGCTATAATTGATTAAAATGCCTCAAACTGTCACCAGCTATATTAAATAGTTTCTCAAGTGACTGCAAAATTTGAAATGTCGCTGTTTAGGAGAAAAATGCACCTAAAGAAGAAAGTGTGTGAAAAATCTTCAAAATGTGTTGTTTATTGGGATATCAATAGCGTAAAAATTATTAACTTTACTTATGATGTAATATTTCTGAATCAGAAGAAGCTGTTTTATGAGCAGTAAAAGTTTCCTTATGATAACCAAACGAGATGGCTCCGTGGTAACATATGAGGCTCACCTTCGGGAGGTCGTGGGTTCGATTTCCGTGACCGACCTACCTGACCCATAGGTTTTTTCGGGGGTTTCCCCGGGTCCCCTGGTGAATGCCGGATAGGTTACTTTCATCCCTCTCCCTCCATTCACTTCACTTATCATTTCATTCATCCTTTGGTTTGGTCTATTTCAAGGTAGAAATTGTCAGCGGCGTTCGGGTGCAGCATGCTGGGACAAAATGCTCTGAATGACTCTGTCCCCTGTCACAGCAGCCGGGCTCCAGATGGTATCCACACCGAGGCCCTTGAGCCATGGAGGGGTCCCTGCAGATGACGCTCTTTGCGAACTGGTGGAATCAGTGTACTGGCTGGTGTCACGGAGTTTCCAACTGAAAAAATGTAGGGACCCTGCCCTCTGCTGCACCCGCTCTCCTGTGGTCTGACCGCTCACATCACCCTTCCCTCCTGGGGTGCCCCTTCGGACTCAGGCACAAAAGATCTCTGAGGTTGAAGTTCCGAAATTCCCCTCCACGTCTGTCGTGCCTTCTCCCTTCATTATGATAGATGGTATAGTTTTCAAGAAACACTGAGTACATTCAGATTCTGCATGAAAATTGCTATTCTGACACTACCAAGTGGCCTTAATCTGCTACATTATTAAAGCACTAATAAAATTTTGAGAGGTGGAACTGGAACTTAAAAATTCAATGTCTGTGGTTCAAATCCCAGTTGTGGCATTGAATTTTTAAGTTCCAGTTCTACCTCTCAAACTTTGCCCACACACGGCTTGTGTGTTTAAAAACACCAACAGTAAGTTTGCTGGCATAAACAAATAATCACTAATAAAATATTTCAAATGAAAAACATGTTACCTTTAAAACCTATATGATGTTTAGGGAAATACATGCAACAGGGATTACTTCAAATTCCAGGGTTACTTTAACAACAATTTAAAGTAATTGCTGTGCTGATTAAGCTTGGCAATCAGCCAAGTGCATAGATTGAAGACAATTGGCGCATTCTGTGTTAAACAAGCAGTTAAAAATACTCTAATGTACTGCATGTTTTTCTCCATTGATTCATGCTAGAAGTAACTTTTTGATGCAAATCATCCTAGATGAGATTGATGTAGGAACAAATTAGTTCATTATACATTTGGTTGTAGTATAGCGATAAAGGAACCTGAACAATATATCTTTAAAAGCTGGTTCCTTATATGCTGACATTGATTTAATGGAGATTGGAACTGGTTTTACACACCCTAGGAATTACCAACCAGTGCCTTGGATCAGACACCTGTTGGGGAGCAGATGAACCTAAGGCCGAACAGAGTGAAGACCTGGAAGCGGGCTCAGCCCAGCACTAGGTGTGAGAGTAAGGAAGAGGATATGAAAAGTAGGTGAAACAGATGATTGGAAAGGTGATGCTGGAGCATTTAATGGAATGAGATGATGGAAACCGGAGAAAATCGACCCAGATGCCACTTTGTCCACGAATATCACATAAAGGTAGCCAGAATCAAACCCGGGCCACATTAGTGATAGGCGAGCAGTCCAACTGCTCGGCCATCAGCGCTTTGTATTGTGACTTTTTGGTGGGTGTGAAGTAAAGGAGACAGATGTAGTCGAGATAAAGAAACACTTTTATTTCCGTAAACAGTAACTTTGTACACTCGTTGCAACCGCAAGAAAGTCTTTTTCGATTCTCCAACAGCACGGCTCCGAACTCGTAACACAAAGAACTGTCCCTTCCTCAGCACTACCACTCAATGCTTCACATACGTCTGACTGACTCTTCTGTCGCACTTTACCGCTATTTATATCTCCCAGGCACTATTCTGGAAAGTTCAGTTATTGCGGTGAAATACAAAGCGGAAGATTCTCGAAGTCTCTATCCTTTTCTCTCTTTCGGCAAGCGCCCCAACAATGCGGCCATGCTCTGTCTCTTTCCTTCGGCTCCTTTGCGGTAGTGCCGACAATAATGCGATGGGTGACACTGCTGTTGTGGGCAATTTGATGCGGCGGGCGCGGTGACAGTAGTTTTTCAATAAAAAATTCAAAAGAACTAATTAGAAGAATAGAACATTTAAAGTTGAAACACAAACATAAACTGGTGTTTTATGTCATAGCACCCTTCCAAACTAGTTCAACTGAAGGAATGCCTTATCCAAATCAATATTACACAAGAAGCAGGAGCTACCTGTAAATTCTTTTGTTCCTATCAGCATGCTGGAAATTATTTCACAAGCTTTGATGGAGAAATTGATGCGATTTAGACTTCCTTATAAAGTGTATTTGGCTGGACAATTACTGTGCTTTTCAAATGGTAAGAGTTTTGATCTGCAGCCAATGAGATACTTTTACATGCACAGCGTTGCAAGCTCATTACCTCACTCATATTTCTTGGCGCCCATCAAACTCCACTTAAGTGGAAAGCATTATGACAACACAGCAGGACTCCGATTGGTTACCGGCAAACTCCTTCCCATTTGAAAAGCGCAGTAATAAGCTTTCCAACATAGTTTTCTTATGATTAGCAAAACATTTAAACAGAATTGGGATATATTCTTCACCACTCTGTCCTCTATGTGTTCTGAAAGAGGAAATGGACCGAGACCACCTTCAAATATGCCCGGCCACTTCTAGTGCCCTTCCCATCCATCAGTGAAAAATATTGAAGAGCAAGAGGATTAATGACTTCAGTGTCGGAAATCCAGCATTAGCTAACAACATACTTTTCTTATGATTCCAAAACAGCTATTTTAACTGACTGCCGTAAAATCTAAAAATAAATGAAATACACATGATTCAACATCTCCAAAATTTAAATCAATCCCGGGTTCAATTCCCGGTACCACCATGGGAATTTTATCCCCTCTGGGAGGTCTGGCACAGGGTGCACTCAGCCTCGTTAGGTCCCGGGGGACCAATTGAGGAGCTGCTTGATGGAGAAATAGCGGTCCCAGGTCTAGAAGACCGCATAACTGGCCGGGAGGACTCGGGGTGCTGACCACGTTCCACCCTCCAGTACTGCACCTCACCTATGACGCCTGTAGTGTGCCGAGGTGAGGGACGCAGCGGCTGGGCAGTAGTCCTTGGCCCTTCGTGGGCTGTCACGCCGGGGTTTAGTTTTAATAGTCGGCGCAGCTTATTGAGACACCCCAATAAACAACCTTGACATTTTCCCCCCATTATGGTGCAGTCTGGTTATATTTGGTGATATCCCATCCGTTGGATTGCATTAGTTCCGCCAACTATTTGTAACATATAACCATGGTAAAGCTACAGCCATAGTTGGTGTTATTGCGTCTGTTATGTTGCCAGTTTATGAACGCATTGCAGAAAGGCCAACTGATAGATTTTAAAACAAGATTCTGTTTAGACGCCGTATTAATTAATTAATCGATCAGTGGACATAACGCTCGTTTTGCGTGATTTTGTTTTGAATTGTTTTAGAACAGTATATGCAATTATAGTTAATGTTGTTATTTTTGTATTCGCTACACAGTAGTTCATCTCGTATATATTACTATATTTAGGAATCGGAAGTGATTTTATCCAAAAGTGTTACTGCAGAACAAGATCTGCCCACGATGAGTACGTTCAAGCATTATTATCGTTTGAAAGCATGTTACTTTAACCCTGTAATACTTGAGGTTAGAAATTACTTTATTATGTACATAAGTCGGCAGGACTGCTGTTTGTGATACTTCCGTCAGCTGTTTAGTGTAATGTCGGCCATTTTGAACTCCTGGGGACTGCCGATAAACTGTGTCCACTATATATATATGAGACAGAATATTAGAAGACCCCAATAGAAAATCGTTTATATAAATGTTTGTTAAAAGTGTATAAATATTAGAATTGTTTGTGTTCCATAACAAAAATAGGAGACGATAATTGGGATCACTTCCCTAACGAGAAAGAACTATTTGCGCGGATGAATACGGCGGATGAAGACGAAAATGACGGTGTGTCGTGTCAAAAAGCGACGCCAAGAAACTGTTTAGTAGCGTCTATATGTTCAAGGTGATAAGACGTGTTTTGGTAGCATGTGAACATGGAACTTTCACCAAACTTTCTTCCAGCATAAATTCTACTAAATTAAAAAAGTGTAAAGGTTTTTAAGTATTTAATATGGCGCTGAGAGTGTAAGGTATCGAAGTGTTAATAAATAAATACATTGTGATAAAGAAACATTGATATCTGCATTCCATCTGTTACCACGACCTTGTAGATAGAAAACGAGTCTCATAGCACAGCCCATTCCATTAGTTGCATTAAAAAACGGCATCAAAATGGCTTACCCAACGTGGAGCTCGAATTTAGGATGGAATGCAAATTACGGGAATTGAAATCACGATAAACATTAAGTGACGTCATATCATCGCGCCAAAGGAAAGAAGACGCCATTAGATCATCGATCAAGATCAGAATGAATGGATAATCAACGATACATCAGAACATCGATGCACGGATAATCAACGCGGGAAAACACCGGAGATCATCTAGCGAAGCCAACTGCCCCGGAGACGTACATAACTGGACGATGCAACGGAAAAAAAGTAGGATCAAAAATTTTTGTTTCCACATACAGTTTATTTTCATTTTTATGTTACTGAGAAGCGGCAAAGTAGTGGGACTTTTAACCCTAAGTGAATTGAATAAAGCAACTAAAATGTCGCGAAAAGAGATAGAAACAGGAGTGGCGGAAGGGGCAGATAGGCCTAGTTATCAAATAGAAGCAGAAAGTGAGGAACAGTTAGCAATAGGAAAAGACCAAAGGTTAATGATGATCATGTTTGAAAAACTAGAACAGAATATTAAAGAATTAGGTCAGAAAATGGAACAAAATAAGGTAGAATTAAAGCAGGACATAGAACAAAGTTTAGGTAAGAGTATAGAACAAAAACTCGAACAAAATAAAAAAGAAATAGGTCAGAGTATAGGCCAGAAACTAGAACAGAATAAGGAAGAAATAGGTCAGAAAATGGAGGAAGTGAGAAAGGACTTAGAACAGAAAATAGAATTAGGAAGACAGGAATGTAGAGAAAATATGAAAGTAATGGAAACTAATTTAAAATTAGTACATAAAAGCTTAAATGAAACAAACGAAGCCTTAGAAGCTAGGATAGAAATCGTAGGAGATAGGAGGGGAAAAATAGAATCAGAAATGAGAGAGAATAAGATTGTATTAGAAGGAGAAGTTGCTAGTTGTAGAGATGAAATAACAATGTAATACAAGTGTAGACTGTAAGATTACAAATGTAAAAGCAGAAATAACTGAGGAATTAAGGAAAGAGATTGAGGTAGTAAAGAAAGACATTATTAATGAAACTGTAGAACAAATTGTAATTCCTAAAATTAAGACGATGACTGATGTGGTGCATTTGCAACAGGATGCTATAAATGATATGAAACAAAGTCACTTAGAAATAAAGAATGATTTAAAATCAATTTGTGAAGAAATGAAAAAAGGGAAAGAAAGTTTGGCTAATGTAAATGATGTTGTGAATGCACTACAAAGGTAAGATGATTTAGATGTAAGTAATGTACAAGATGAGAGTTATTTAAATAATGTACAAAATGTTGACTCACCATACAGAGAAAGAGGTTCACAACCAAACAATGACACAACACATAACACATGTTACACCAACAGCATATTACATGAAATTACACCACCTACATTTGACGAGGAGAAGGGAGACGATCCAAAACTCTTTGTTAAAGAGATGGAAGAGTATTTTAAAGTGAAAAGGATACCGAATTAGCTTAGGATGATGATAGTTAAGAAAAGCTTAAAAAACAAGGCATTAGAATGGCTCAAGTTAACACTAGCTGGTCATGAGTCGTATAGCTCATTCAGAAATTTATTCCTATCAAGGTATTGGGGCCCAGCTAAGGAAAACCAAACTAGGGTAGAGCTAGCGACAGGTAGATATGATCCAACCAAAGGATTATCGCTAGTCGATTATTTTATGAAAGTAGCCAACAAAGGAAAGCTATTAGACAACAACTTGTCGGAAGCAGAACTAATTACCAGCATAACAAGACATTTCCCAGACACAGTGAGAACAAGGTTAATTGTTGCGAGGCCAGTAGATTTTGCAGATATGATAGAATTGCTGACAGCCTTCGAAACACAAAACGGTCGGCCTAATGAGCATAGACATAAGAACGGTCACCCAAACTCACCCATCTTAAACCGGAGCACGGCTACAAACAACCAGAGTGAGGGAGAAGATAGAAATACTAGGAGCACCCATGAAAGGGGGAGAGGGGCACACCATTTCCCACAACCACACAATCATGGCGAGAGGATGGAGAACACAAGACAGCGGTACCACGACACAATACCAAGGGGTGAATCGAGATACAGAATGCATAGATATGATCGGGGGAGACCAGGAGACCGTACCCATCAAGTGAATCACATACGATTCTGTAGGGAATACTTAAACAGCCAAAGGTGGTCATACAATAGGGGTTCACGCCAAAGGGGCAGAAACCAATGGAACACCGACAACGTAAGACAACAGGAAGAGAATGAAAATGTGCCGTATAGGACCGATGCTGCGCAGAATACAGAAAAACAATCACCTCCAACGCCCGGGAAAACTAAGTACAAGTCAACTTTGTGTCCCGGATGTTGACCTGTGTGGCAGTAGGGGCAATATTGACCAACATAATATAGGTACCTTGAGAGGACAGGTAAGTGAAAGAAAGGAAGTGACCAATCCACCAATGATTAGGTTGAACGTATGGGGTATCGGATTGCCAGCGATGATTGATACAGGAGCCAGCACATCAGTATGTGACGAACAGGTATTCCAGGAATTAATAACTAAGAGAAATGCTGAATTCTTGCCTGTGTGTGGAGTGTATTGCAGCACAGCAATTGGCAAGAAAAAGGAACATGTTAAATACCAGGTAAGGCTGGTAATAGAAATCGGAAGTTGGAAGTTCGATTTTATTGCCCTGGTAATACCTAGACTAACAGCTACCCTAATCATTGGCAGTGATTTGCTTAATCTTTGGAGGTCGGTGATTTATTATGACCTACATGAATTCATTATTAAGGAAGGAACCTCAGAATGCACTGCGAAGTTCCTGGAGGAAGAAACGTGCCAGGAGGAACCAGACCAGACAGGGATCCATCCGGATGAACAATGTCCACAATAATAGGTTGGTAGACCTGAGGGTAAGTAAGGAGAAAACAGGTTGGACGAGCGAGGAGGAAACTAATGTTTGTAGCCATTGGATCTGCACAGAAGACGAGTATGTTACCTCGAACAACTACCAACCTGAACCACTACCAACAGATGGAGAAGAACCGATGTCACAGCTAATCGATGAGAAGGTCTGAGGGGCACATGGCATCTCTGAAGAGGAAAGGAACCAACTTAGAAAAATATTGATTAAAAACAGGAAAGTTTTTAATAAAAAGCCAGGTACGTGTAATAAGTACGTACATACTTTTACAGTAAAAGATATCACCCCCTATTCACATAAATCCAGGCCCATCCCCACCTCCATCCGGGAGGAAGCTGACAGAGTGATCCAGAAAATGTTAGCGGACGGAATAATAGAGCCGTCGGACTCATGTTATGTGAATCCAGTGGTATGGGTCCATAAGAAAGAGGGAAAATTGAGGATGACCATCGACGCAAGGAAGAGAAATGCACATACCTTGCCAGATCATTACAGGCCTGAGGGGGTAGACCAACTGATATCGAAATTGAAGGGAGGTCAACACTTTACAAGTCTTGACTTGACAGCATCATTCTGGCAAATTCCTCTTCATCCAGATGTCAGGAAATATACCTGTTTCTTGCACAAAGGAAAGATGTACCATTTTTTAAAATGTGCCTTTGGATTATCGACCAGTAGCAGTGCACTACTGAGGGCTCTAGACAAAGTTTTTGGGGATACTATTGAGGCTTTTGTAACGCAATATGTTGACGATTTTTTAATATACAGCAAGAATCCCGAGTCACACTTACATCACATAGATTATGTATTGTCCAAGTTCCAGGAAAGCAACATGACCTTAAATTTGGAAAAGTGTGAATTTTTCGTCAAAGAGGCAGAATTTCTAGGCCACATCATTACGCCTGATGGTATACAACCTAATCCGGAGAGGGTCAAGGCCATAGAGCATATACCACCCCCACGTAACTTGAAACAGTTGAGAAGGTTTCTGGGCATTTTACAGTACCAGTCAAAATTCGTGGTCAACTACGCTAAGGAATTAGTACCCTTTAGAGAACTGTTGAAAAAGGATACTAAGTGGGAATGGAATACTGAACACCAGGTGGCCTTTGAGAATATCAAAGAACTTTTCAAGCACAGTATTCTCCTGGAACGACCGGATCCAAATTCACCTTTTCTAATATACACCGATGCTAGTGCGCACTCATATGGAGCAATATTAGCACAAGAAGATGCAGATGGCAACAAACATGTGATTGCCACACCTTCTAGGTTTCTAAACAAGATAGAAGCCAATGCCTGCATAACAGAATTAGAAATAGGTGCAATCCATTTTGCGTTACAAAAGTTCAGGCAATATATATATATATATATCATTATAAAATAATTATATATACAGATCACGTAAGCCTGTCCATTCAAAAATGCAAGCTAACCAACTCCAAAATCTCAAGGTACATACACGAAATAACATCACACGACATAGAGATCAAACATATCCCAGGGAAGGAGAACATCTTTAGTGACTTATTGTCAAGGTTAAGGTCGGAGAGTCACATACCCGAGACGATAAACAATCCACACCATGAAATTAAAATCATGCAGATAAAGCAACGAAATCTTACAAGACTTCAAAAACATAGCGAAGCTACAACAAGAAGACTCTGAATTGAAGAGGCTATTCTACAAGGCTCCAGCCATAGTACCAAAATTGGAATCCAAGATAGGCAAATTTAGGAACATCCTATTTAAATTACATGGTCGCGACGTAAGAAAGTGGAAACTGATGGTACCAAATTCCTTACAGGACAGGGTCATTTTGGCATTCCACCACTCAATGCTTCACTCTGGTATTGAGAGAACAATGCTTGCAATTGAGGAAGTACTGTACATCAAACATCTTGGCAAGAAAGTCAGAAAGTTAATTTCCTCATGCGACCTATGTCAGAAGGCCAAGCCAATTAATGTAAGATACGACGTCGTTCCACAATCCATCGTGAGGAACGAGAAAAATGCATTGGTGTGTATTGACGAACATGGAGAGCTACCAAGGGGGAAAGATGGAAACAGATACATCTTTGCCATGTTTGATGTTTTCACAAAATTCACTAAAATATACCCCATTAAGAACATTAAAAGCAGAACTTGCCTAGATAAAATCGTCAAGGACTACAGCCCAAAATATGGGAGGATAAAATGTATTCTATCGGACAATGCAACAATGCATAAGTGTAAGTTATTCCAGAACACCTTAAGAACATTAGGAATAAAATTGTACAATTCCTCAGCGTATTATCCCCAAGGAAACCCGACCGAGAGAACCATGAGGGATATAAGCATATATTTCCGCCTACTCTGCTACAGAGATCACAACTTCCTGGACGGAAAAATGCGGGTACATAGAGGAGGTGATTAGCCATTCGGTGAACCCCACGACCAAGTTCGCCCCAATCGAATTGATGACCAACATGAAACCCAAGAGATTGACAATTGACATTGACACTACGATGGCTGCTCAAAGGGAATTGTCAGAGAAGGAAAAATGTCAATTGGCATTCAGAAGATTACAGCAAAAGGCTGAAAGAGGGAGGAACAAGGTAAAAAGATTCGTCAGAAAATGGTCCCCACAAATTAGAGAAAAGGTGCTCTTAAAAAGCCGCAAAGCATCCAAGGCATCTGAGAAACGGTCTGGAAAGATGGAGCTATTGTACACTGGACCACTGGTCATAACAAAACAGCTGGGTGACCACACGTATGAGCTACAGAATACAAATGGCAAGTCGGTAGGAAGATACCATAAAAATAAATTAAAACCATACAAGGAAAGGAGCAAATAGTCTGTGCCAACAAATATGTAAGGCAGGAATAGTAGATATGATGGAAAATAATAATTTTTAATGGGTTACTTATAGAAAATTATGTTCAGATTAGAAAATACAACAAGAAAGAAAATCAACATAGTCATTGGCTATATTGACCACAAAGAGCATTGTCAACAAAGACAGATTAGGACACTGATTGTCATTAAAGAAATGAATTATAGCGACGGAAAATAATGTGTTTTTGACATAAGGATGTCAGGGACAAAAATAAAAAGGAATCAATTATGATGACAAAGATATAATATTTCGACACAAAGATGTCGAGGGTGAATTGAGAAGAAAAATAATACAATTGCAGAATAATTATAAGTATAGAAGTTTTCTCTTATAGAAATAAGAGACAAAGAGGTGGCAATTAGTGAAGTAAGAAAAACCATAATCAGAAAAGCAATGCCCATGAATTAAGATGGATATAGCCAATGCTAAGCTCGAAGAAATATTGAACCAAATAATAATGAATAATAACCCAAATAAGAAAAATGGTACCATTAGTAACATCAGAGTTTAAGAACCGACTCAATAACCTGCCTATACATAATAAACTTACAAGACAAAGAAGGCAAAGAACTGAATAAAATATTGCCATAAACATGATCATAATCATTAGCTCAAAATTTTTATCCTGTTTTTCTCTCCTCATAACAAAGAATACAAGTCAAAAACCACATAATAAACCATGATACACTTAAATTATATTTGTGTCAATGTCAAATGTACAATAACTGAGTATGTGTTGTATAAGAACTGAATATGTGTTGTACAATAACTGAATATATATTGTATAATAACTGAATATGTATTGTATAATAACTGGATATGTTGTGTAATAACTGAATGTGTTGTACAATAACTGAATATGTATTGTATAATAACTGGATATGTTGTATAATAACTGAACATATGTGGTACAATAACTGAATATGTATTGTATAATAACTGAATATGTGATGTATAACAACTGAACATATATTGTGTAGTAATTGAATATGTGAAATTTATAAAGACATGCTGTGTCATGCCAAAACAAAAGACAAAGACAAACAGCGAAAAAGACTGTAAAGAAAAGAAACAAATATTGTACAAAGTGATTGCATCAGAGGAGTAAGGAGAAGGATTGTATTGTGTTTCAAGATTGTAAATATAGGTGACAACTTGAAAAACAAAACAAGGGGCGTATTAGACAGAATATTAGAAGACCCCAATAGAAAATCGTTTATATAAAGGTTTGTTAAAAGTGTATAAATATTAGAATTGTTTGTGTTCCATAATAAAAATAGGAGACGATAATTGGGATCACTTCCCTAACGAGAAAGAACTATTTGCGCGGATGAATACGGCGGATGAAGACGAAAATGGCGGTGTGTCGTGTCAAAAAGCGACGCCAAGAAACTGTTTAGTAGCGTCTATATGTTCAAGGTGATAAGACGTGTTTTGGTAGCATGTGAACATGGAACTTTCACCAAACTTTCTTCCAGCATAAATTCTACTAAATTAAAAAGGTGTAAAGGTTTTTAAGTATTTAATATGGTGCTGAGAGTGTAAAGTATCCAAGTGTTAATAAATAAATACATTGTGATAAAGAAACATTGATATATGCATTCCATCTGTTACCACGACCTTGTCTCATAGCACAGCCCATTCCATTAGTTGCATTAAAAAACGGCATCATATAAATATTACTTTCACTGAAAAATTTAATTGGAATGATCTCCAAAGTAAATTTGAAAGAATTCCAGAGGTGCCTTGAAAATCGTCCGTGGCAAGCTCAGATTAATCATAGAACATGACTGAGTGACATTTGTTCAAGATTGGATTGGATTGGATCCCACAGTCCTTTTTATGTGGTAAAGATGACTAAATAAACATTGTGAAATTCTCAAAAATCAACTTCTAGTCTGTAAATACTGGGAAGCAAACAGAACAATGATTTTATTATGAAATTCGGAACATTAGATACACGTACATGCAGGCACAGGTGCACATGCGCACACACTGCACAAGATGAAATACACACACTAATTTAAATCAGCTCCACATTCAACAACAGGTAATGTCATCAAACTCCAAGCTTAGCCTTGGGCAATCCATTTTCTCCATGTCCCACTGTCTTCTTTTTTTTTTTTTTTTTCAAAATAATCTGGAAACACCTATAAAAAGCCTCTTCACACATGTACCAAGTTTGGCAAATCTTTTAAAACTGATTGCTATATGAAGTCTTTAAACTCTATTCCCTTTACACAACCAAGAGATAAAAAAGTGACTAACAACCTTCCAAGAAAAGCTTAAGTATTGCAAAACTCACATAAATAACAAGGAATATATCCGAAATGGTTCACACCACAAAAAAAAAAAAAAAAAAAAAAAAATTGCATTTGGCATGATGCCATCTACATTTTTTTGCACAGATTTAGCCTATCACTTATGGTTTATCAGTTATGTAAGAGCTATCAAGAGTAAACAGGACAACATAGGTAATGGGCCAGAAAATTTAAAACATATTTTATTTGCCATAAAAATATCTTTAAACATTTGATATTTTATTCAAAATTGTTAGCCAGTTTTCCGAGAAAATTAAAATTTTCGAAAAATTTTCCATGTAAGGGGTAGTTTTTAGGGAGGAGGAATTTTCCTCAAAATCTTCGTGTCACATCCTTGAAAGATGTGAACCTAAATTACCAACTTTGGTTTTAACCAACTTTTCATTTTTGAGTTATGCTGTTCACACACTAACCCACACAGACATTTTTCTAGAAATGCCTTTTGGATTCAGGGGCATTTAAGCATGTATTTCCAGTAAAATTTCATCAAAATTTTGGGTTGAATACAATATTTCTCCTTCGTAGTAGAGAAAGTGAAAATCAAGAGGAATTTAGAAACCAGCTCAAAAGAACATGAGATGCATGAAATACAAATTGATGGAACAATCTGCAATTTCACACTTGTTGCCGTTCAGCGAAAAGGAACAGACCTCTGGAGGGCAAAAATCTGGCAGTTGCATCATGACAATGCTCCAGCACATTCATCACAACTGATGCAGACTTTTTTGCCAAAACGTTTCGAGAGCAGAGAAGAGGTAATGAGGAATGCAATAGTGGAATTGAACAAAAGAAGTTTTCCAGAATTGTTTTCAGAAGTGGAAGGAGCAGTGGGCTAAGTGGTGAATGCACAAGGGAACTACTTTAAAGGGGATTACGGTCCTAGGTAAATAATATATTTTTCCCAGTCATAGGTCGGATACTTTTTAGACACACCTTGTAAATACTACTCTTTGATAAGTACAAAAACACATCTAAAAATTGCACCCAAACTACCTTTAAGTTCCCACTACTATCGACACTAATAAAAAAAATCCATGTTGCCTTATTTATCCTACCTTTGAAATTAACTATAGCACTTGTAAGAAAGCTGCATTAAATAATGAGAAAACTGAAGCTATTAGCAGTGAAGCAACATAAATCTATAAAAGTAATAACTTAGAGTTTATAAGGTTCACCTATCTTAGTATCTGCAGCAAGTTCTTGAATTCAAAGACAATATAAACAGATTGATACATCAGCTGAGCCAGATTCCTTTTGGTCATTTAATCACAAAATAAATTCAGAGGTTCACTTATTAACTCAATTAAATGGACCTATAGATTTAATGGTCTGGGAAAAGATATTCAGTTCTAAAACTAAGGACTGTGCAATGAATTTTGAATTGATTATGTTACCAAATTTTTGTTTTCAACGATTGGTAATACATAGAAATATTACTATTTTTGCGTTGGTTTCAATAGCAACCAGTATAAACAAATATGGCACCGATGATAGGAATGAATATTCCAAAAAGTGCATTGTGCCTTTGATTTCAAGAACTTTCAGCATACACTAAGGTAAGAGACGCTTATGCAGTAAAGTCCCACTAATCGGAATTAATTGGGACCGAACCCTGTTTGAATTAGCGAAAATTAGGTGTATTTTCGTCAAATATGACAACATATTGACATTAAGCATTTATGTGTTAAGTATTAAAATGATTGCAATTGGTATAGTATGCTATAATTTCTTTTACAACTACATTCTGAGGCTCGAAAACCAATTACTGTAATGTTTTATAAACTTTGTTATGCAGATTGTTAGTACGTCAAGAGGTTCTATTTTTTAGTTTTTGTGTACAAGATAGCCAACAGAATCACTGTTTACTCCTGTAGCATTTATTTCATGTTCTTCTGTGCTAATACATTTACATTTTTACTTGGAAAAACTAGTTTAATCTTAATCTTTATTTGTCCTGTTTTAAAATTGCAAACAAATGTGGTAGTTAATTTTTTCCTAGCCCTGTTTGGATTGGGTGAATTTTCAGATTAGCAGTGTTCGGATTGGCGGGACTCCACCGTAGTCTAAGTTGTTACTTTTGTAAACTTGTACTAATTATACAGAGTGATCAAATTTATATAGACCTTCTCATAATCTTATGGTTTTCTTGTCTATGTTATTATAAAGATTATCTGTATCATGCAGTTTTAGTTCCAAACACAGTTTATATTAATTCTACAACTAACCACGCACTAGCACCCTTGAGGAGTTTTATTATTTCTCCCATATCGCTCCTTCAGGTTCCCTGAATAGCAATTACATTATAAGGAAGACAAAAAGAAATTTCATCACCCTGTAGCAGCAATAGCAAGTTAGTGTAAACCAAAAGAAGGGTACTAACGGGTCAGCGTAAGGAATCCTGTTGTCCAGAAAGCGTACCTCTTAGGTGTCATCTTACTTGATTTTGCAAATGGTGTTTCTGAAATTATAATGGCATTTCAAATAATGAACATACAAAATCAATAAGATAGCAGTTAAAACAATGACTAATTCAACCTTGCTTTCAGCTAAGTAATAACATCAATAGCTAATTGAACGAAAACAGTGACAATTAACAGTGAAACAATATAAATCAAATATATCTATAGATATTTAGGGAATATGCCTGCTTATTCACAACTTAAATCAAAGATAAGTGAAGCTTAGTTTCTAAATATTTATACACAAGGGGAATCCAAATAACACAGAATAATTTTAAGGCATGATTCAGGAGTTATTATGGAGTATTTTCTTATCAGGAACATATGTCCGGAAACGTCTTGCTATTGAGCTAGAGGCCACTAAAGTTTTTAAAACACAGCGTCAGGTTAGAGAGTACCAGACATTACCAGAATTTTCAAGTAACAGAAGTCGTATATCTTTAATTTTAAACAATACTATACAAAACCCTGTTTTAAAACTTGGTCTAATTATATGGCACTAAGTCTATGTGCTCTAAAGTAGGTCAGATCTTTTAACCAATCTACAACACATGTTATTGTCAATAACATTTGCAAATACTACCATTATTGGTCAAATGTTCTTCACCATTAAAAGGCTCAAAAGTAGTTAAAATAAAAATGAAAAAATAATTGAACAAGTGCATAAGTAATTATTATTTATTTATGCCAACAAACTTACTGTTGGTGTTTTTAAACACACAAGCCGTGTGTGGGCAAAGTTTAAGAGGTAGAACCGGAACTTAAAAATTCAATGCCACAACTGGGATTTGAACCATGTGAAGGTTATTTAATCCTGGGATATAAAGTACTTGCAATAGTAAGTCACCATTGGGGTAATTGTCTCTGATATGAGGCTGCCTTTGTGGTTTACCAGGAAAAATACGAACTGGCTTGAGAATTTAATGCCATTCTGGCAGTTTGTCACAATAGCTCAGTGGTAGAGCGTCCGCCCGGCAAGCGGAAGGTCTGTGGTTCAAATCCCAGTTGTGGCATTGAATTTTTAAGTTCCGGTTCTACCTCTTAAAGTGCATAAGTGTTTATAAACAATGTTAAAAATGCCAACGTTGGATCTGGAGCATAGTTGGTAATACCATAGTGTTGATTGCTGAGATCTTTAAAGAATACCCGGCATAGCACTAATAACATAAAATGCTACAAAGATCCTGGCTATTAACTCCTTTTTGCTATTAACTGGCATGTCGTACACAAAAATGAATATGTCTCCAAAAGAAAAAAAAAAAGCCTAAGGGGTTGGCTATTGTGTATGTGCTGGCCAAGGTAATGATGCTCCTATACCAATTCAGCAATCAGGATATGTTGCACTTAGAAAATCCCTTACATCTCGAGAATAATGCATTGGCTTAGAAGAATATTAACTGACGTATTGCTAAAGGAACTCTTCTAGAAGTTCTGGGAAAATGTGTTGTAAAAACTGGAGGTAAATGTGCTCCGTCAAACATGGAGGTAATAAATAGGGACCTGTGAGTGTGTTATTCACAAAGACAGTCCAAATGTACACTGCAAATCGGCCTTGGTAGTTGTAACACAAATAGTGCTAGGATTATCCTGGGCCCAAATGTCTGTTATGTGTGTGAAACAAGTGCTGTACAATATGCAAAGGAATCCGTTATAATGGAGGTTTTAGATTAATGTTAAATCTTATCACTGTGTTTAAAAACTACTCTTTTCTCAAAGAACTGGCAGTTTTGTAATACTTTTCTCAGTGAAAGACAAGGAACTTGTTTGCAGTTAGAGATGCATGAGCTTCTCCACTCCTGTCATCACTGAATCCCTGTCCTCCCCCATACCACATTGATAGGAACAAATGGTAGTTCAAAGGGACATAAATCTAGGCTAAGGAGGGAGATCCAGAATTGTCCAGTGATTCCCTTCCAGGTTTTCAGTCGTCAATGTAGTCTATGTGGACCCCGGCACAAAATTCCTCCCTTTCTTCCTGATATAATCTATTTGCTGTTAGAATAAAATGAAGTATTCCTCTGCGAAAAGAGCAACACGTGCTTGTTGGCGGAGTGATACTATGGCAATGTACATGTGCGTACCCACTTTAAGCTCTGGTGCGGTTTTTGCTGTTGTTGTCGACGCTGTGTCTTTAAGTTAATGAGATCTTTGTGATCTCAGGGCTTGGTAACGGATGGAATGAAAAATCACACGATGTTTCTTCACCAAAATGTATTCTTTTATTAACACTTCATCGATACTTTACATTAAATAATTCCTCTCAGCACCATTCTAAATGCTTAAAAACCTTTCCACTTTTTCACTTAGTGGAACTTATGCTTGATGAAAGTTTGGTGAAAGTTCCATGTTCACACGACCTAAATATGTCTTTTCAGCTCGAACACACGCACGCGAGTGAACAGTTTTTGGCGACATTTGACGCGACACCGCCTTTTTCATATACATCCGCGTATGCGTCCATCAAATAGTTCTTTCTCGTTAGGGAAGCGATCCCTAATCATGCTCCCCTACTTTTATTATGGAACACATATAATTCTAATATTTATACATATATATTAAAATCAAATATGGAAAGATTTATGACGTCAAACTTAGTTGTTCCTAACAATGAACCTTATCAACATGTTTTCGTCATTTAACTATCTCATACCAACATCAAAAAACGAATTACACTTTTAACAAACATTCACATGAACGATTTTCTTTTGGGGTCTTCTAATATTCTGTCTCACATGCCCCTTGTTTTGTTTTTCAAGTTGTCACCTATATTTACAATCTTGAAACACAATACAATACTTCTCCCTACTCCTCTGTTGCAATCACTTTGTACAATACCTTTTTTTTCTTTACAGTCTTCTTCGCTGTTTGTCTTTGTCTTTTGTTTTGGCATCACACAGCATGTCTTTATAAATTTCACATATTCAGTTACTACACAATACATGTTCAGTTATTATACATCACATACTCAGCTATTATATAACATATCCAGTTATTATACAACATATCCAGTTATTATACAACATATGTTCAGTTATTATACAACACATATTCAGTTCTTATACAACACATACTCTTAAGATTTCACATTTGACATTGACACAAACATAATTTAAGTGTATCATGATTTATTGCGTGGCTTTTGACTTATGTTCCTTGTTATGAGGAGAGAAAAACAGGATACAAATTTTGAGCTAATGATTATGATCTTATTTATGGCAATATTTTATTCAGTTCTTTGCCTTCTTTGTCTTGTAAGCTTATTATGTATGGGCAGGTTGTTGAGTCAATCCTTAAACTCTGATGTTACTAATGGTACCATTTTTTAAATGGGTTCTTATTCATTATTATTTGGTTCAACATTTCTTCAAGCTTAGCATTGGCTATATCCATCTTAAATCATGGGCATTACTTTTCTGATTATGGTTTTTCTTACTTCACTAATTGTCACCTCTTTGTCTCTTATCTCTATCAGATAAAACTTCTATACTTATAATTATTCTGCAATTGTATTATGTTTCTTCTCAATTCACCCTCGACATCTTTGTGTCAAAATATTTTATCTTTGCCATCACAATTGATTCCTTTTTATTTTTGTCTCTGACATCCTTATGTCAAAAACACATTATTTTCCGTCGCTATAATTCATTTCTTTAATGACAATCAGTGTCCTAATCTGTCTTTGTTGACAATGCTCTTTGTGGTCAATATAGCCAATGACTATGTTGATCTTCTTCTTTTTTTTTTTTTTTTGTATTTTCCAATCTGAACATAATCTTCTATAAGTAACCCAATAAAATTATTATTTTCCATCATCTCTATTATTCCTGCCTTACATGGTTGTTGGCAAAGACTATTTGGTCCTTTCTTTGTATGGTTTTAACTTATTTTTATGGTATCTTCCTACCAACTTGCCATTTGTATTCTGTAGCTCATACGTATGGTCACCCAGCTGTTTTGTTATGACCAGTGGTCCAGTGTACAGTAGTTCCATCTTTCTCTTTTGTGTAGCCATCATGTGTCGATGTTAATTGTCAGTTGCTTAGGGTTTGTGCTGTTGGTCATCCAGCCAGTTGGGGCGAACTTAGTTGTAATTTCCCTGAGTGTTGGTGGTGGTTGTTGTTTCTGTATTCTGTGCAACATCTGCCCTATTTGGCACATTTTCATCTACTTGCTGCTGTCTTATGTTGCCAGATTACCATTGGTTCCTACCCCTTTGGTGTGAACCCCTATTGTATGACCACCTTCGGCTGTTTAAGTATTCCCTACAGAATCGTATGTGATTCACTTGATGGGTACAGTCCCCTGGTCTCCCCCGATCATATCTATGTGTTCTGTATCTCGTTCCACCCCTTGGTATTGTGTCGTGGTACCGCTGTCTTCTGTTCTCCATCCTCTCTCCATGATTGTGTGTTTGTGGGAAATGGTGTGCCCCTCTCCCCTTTCATGGGTGCTCCTAGTATTTCTATCTTCTCCCTCATTCTGGTTGTTCGTAGCTGTACTCCGATTTAAGATGGGTGAGTTTGGGTGACCGTTCTTATGTCTATGCTCAATAGGCCGACCATTTTGTGTTTCGAAGGCTGTCAGCAATTCTATCATATCTGCAAAATCTACTGGCCTCGCAACAATTAACCCTGTTCTCACCGTGTCTGGGAAATGTCTTGTTATGCTGGTAATTAGCTCTGCTTCCGACAGGTTAGGGTCTAACAGCTTTCCTTTGTTAGCTACTTTCATAAAATAATCGACTAGCGATAACCCTTTGGTTGGATAATATCTACCTGTCGCTAGCACTACCCTAGTTTGGTTTTGCTTAGCTGGGCCCCAATACCTTGATAGGAATAGGTTTCTGAATGAGCTATACGACTCATGACCAGCTAGTGTTAGCCTAAGCCATTCCAATGCCTTGTTTTTTAAGCTTTTCTTAACTCTCATCATCCTAAGCTCATTGGGTATCCTTTTCACTTTAAAATACTCTTCCATCTCTTTAACAAAGAGTTTTGGATCGTCTCCCTTCTCCTCGTCAAATGTAGGTGGTGTGATTTCTTGTAATATGCTGCTGGTGTAGCATGTGCTGTGTGTTGTCATTGTTTGATTGTGAACCTCTTTCTGTGTATGGTGAGTCAACATTTTGTACATTATTCAAATAACTCTCATCTTGTACATTACTTACATCTAAATCATCTTGCCTTTGTAGTGCATTCACAACATCATTTACATTAGCCAAATTTTCTTTTCCTTTTTTCATTTCTTTACAAATTGATTTTAAACCATTCTTTATTTCTAAGTGACTTTGTTTCATATCATTTAAAGCATCCTGTTGCGAATGTACTACATCAGTCATAGCCTTAATTTTAGGAATTACAATTTGTTCTACAGTTTCATTAATAATGTCTTTCTTTACTACTTCAATCTCTTTCCTTAATTCCTCAGTTATTTCTGCTTTTACATTTGTAATCTTACAGTCTACACTCGTGTTACATTCTGTTATTTCATCTCTACATCTACCAATTTCTCCTTCTAATACAATCTTATTTTCTCTGATTTCTGATTCTATTTTTCCCATCCTATCTCCTATGATTTCTATCCTAGCTTCTAAGGCTTTCTTTGTCTCATTTAAATTTTTATGTACTAATTTTAAATTAGTTTCCATTACTTTCATATTTTCTTTACACTCCTGTCTTCCTAATTCTATTTTCTGTTCTAAGTTATGTCTTCCTAATTCTATTTTCTGTTCTAAGTCCTTTCTCACTTCCTCCGTTTTCTGACCTAAACTTTGTTCCATGTCCTGTCTCACTCCCTCCATTTTCTGACCTATCTCTTCCCTATTCTGTTCCATTTTCTGGCTTATTTCTTTTTCATTTTGTTCTAGTTTTCGTTCTAGTCTTTCAAACATGATCATTAATAACCTTTGGTCTTTTCCTATTGCTACCTGTTCCTCACTTTCTGGTTCTATTTGATAACTAGGCCTATCTGCCCCTTCCCCCACTCCTGTTTCTATCTCTAATCGCGACATTTTAGTTTCTTTATTCAGTTTGCTTTGGTTTAAAAGTCCCACTATTTTGCCGCTTCGCAGTAACATACAAATAAAAACAAACTGGATGTAAAAATAAAAATTTTTGGTCCTACTTTTTTTTCCGTTGATTTGTCCAGTTATGTAAGTCTCCTGGGCAGTTGGCTTCGCTAGACGATCTCTGGTTTTTTCCCGCATTGATTATCCGTTCATCGGTGTTCTGATGTATCGTTGATTATCCGTTCGTCGGTGTTCTGATGTCGATATCAAACGATGGTCTAATGGCGTTTTCTTTCTTTTTGGCGCGAAGAGATGGCGTCACTTGGTATTTCGCGTAAGTTCATTTCCCGTAATTTCCATTCCATCCAAAATTCGTGTTCCACGTTGGGCAAGCCATTTGGTGCGGTTTTGAAAGTTTATTTATACGGAATGTGCTGTGTTATGAGACTCCTTTTCTATCTAGGTCGTGGTAACGGATGGAATGAAAAATCACACGATGTTTCTTCACCACGATGTATTCTTTTATTAACACATCATCGATACTTTACATTAAATAATTCCTCAGCAGCATTCTAAATGCTTAAAAATCTTTCCACTTTTTCACATAGTGGAACTTATGCTTGATGAAAGTTTGGTGAAAGTTTCATGTTCACACTACCTAAATATGGCTTTTCAGCTCGAACACACGCACGCGAGTGAACAGTTTTTGGCGTCATTTGACGTGACACCGCCTTTTTCATATACATCCGCGTATGCGTCCATCAAATAGTTATTTCTCGTTAGAGAAGTGATCCCTAATCATCCTCCCCTACATTTATTATGGAACACATATAATTCTAATATTTATACATATATATTAAAATCAAATATGGAAAGATTTATGACGTCTTTGGGCAAACTTATGTAGTTGTTCGTAACAATGAACCTTATCAACATGTTTTCGTAATTTAACTATCTCATACCAACATGAAAAAACGAGTTACACCTTTAACAAACATTCACATGAACGATTTTCTTTTGGGGTCTTCTAGTATTCTGTCTCAGCTCGGAGGGACTATAGATCTCAGCTAACATAACACTTCAGTTAATTAAAACAATTGAAGCTATTAACAGTGAAGCAACAAGATTCTAAAGTAAGAACAAATTAGAAACTAAAAACTTCACTTATCTTAGTAATGTTTCACGTTTTGCACCAAAAACTTGAAACATTACTAAGATAAGTGGAGTTTTTAGTTTCTAATTGGTTCCTAGTTTAGAATAACCCTTCAGATTTTTTTTTCCATTGAATGTGCTGCACTTTTACTGAATGGTAGGAGGCATTGTCCATTATTATCATATTATCATACCTTATCAGATCGTTTATAGCCATGCTAGGATATTTTTCCAAAAACTTTTGAGTACATTCAACAGAATAACCTTTTCACTGTTCCTTAACATCTTTCCTTGCAGATGTTCAAGAAAAGCACTTGTACTTGATCTTGCTTCCGTTTTGCACGCCATGATGGCGTTGAGGTGACATGCAAATGCTACGGAGTATTCAAAGCAAGAGAACTTAATGTTCTGCAACTGGCAATAAAATATAAAGTGTATTATTGCAGTATATTACAGTACAACATATGATTCCATGGAGTATGTGGACGTAGTAGGTTATGGGCTGTGCAGTTATATCCGTGAAACTCAGTTTATGGTGATTAATTTAGCTTATTAAGTGTTTTAGTGTTTAAAATACAGTAATATGAAGCTGTGACAGTGTTAGCAGAACTAGTTTTGATTCCTAATACGGTTAGTTTGTAAAATTTGTGAGTGTTGTAAAGTAGACTTTGTTTATATGAAGCTGTTTGCTTAGTTACCAGGATCTACAACTAACCTAAATTGAATTAAATTGGAAATATCAAGTTATTTACAAAGTTTAACATAAATTGTGGTAGGTATGGATGATGATGATGAAGATGATGATGTGCAGTCATTAGATGCAAAGGAGGCTCACCAAAGAACAGCGTACAGTGTAATTGTGATGAGAACGATGAACCAAAAGCCTGATACACCAAGTAGTGGTACCAGAAAGGCCAGAAGAGCCAAGAGGGCGACATCTGAACCCAGAGATGTTCAGAGGTCACCAGTTAATATGGCAGTTGGAGACATAGAGAAGCCCAAGGTTAACTTGGCGTTAGCGAACAATCTAGTTACAACGATGTCACTCAAGAAGACAACCAAAACCGAGAAGTATCTGATAGCTCTTCAACTGACCAGCAGCATAGAGTGACACAAGAAGCAGCTGACAAACACCAGATTAGTGGAATGACAAACAAGAAGGCGAGATCGATATCCAAGAAGACTAGGAAGGAAGTGTTGAATCTTATGATGGACACCACGGCCCCATCCGAGGACCATTACCTTCTGTGGAAAAGGATAAGATGGATGCACACCAACATCTGTTAGGGCTGGAGGAGGTCCTTCACCAATGTGACAAACTGCCTAAAAGTCAAAAATTGCAACTTGTGATGAGCTTTTATAGGATTATAGAAGAATATCATCTCCTTCAAGGAAAAACTCTAGAGTTGGAACAAGAAAACCAACGATTACGAGAGGAGAACATCAGGTTTAAAGCGTCACCCGTCATACAGCCTCCTTCCTATGCAATGATGGCAGTAAAGCCACCACAGGGTAATAGAAGGGAGACTGTAATTGAGAGGACCCTGGCATCCCAAAGCGGCGTGGTGCTTTGCACTTCGAAGGCAGATGATACGGCAGAGCAACTACAGAGGCGGATAACTGAAGCTATTCATATTGCAAAGGATCAGATCCGGATAAAGGTCATCAAGAAGTCCGGAAGTGGAAAAGTACTAATTCGTACGGAGAATGAGGAAGATGTGGAGCAACTTTTGATTCACCCCAAGCTTCAGGAGATGGTTACTGTTGAAAGACCTAGAAAGTGGAGACCACGGCTAATTGTGTATGACGTTCCCAGATGGATCACACAGGAGAAACTCCAAAAATTGACCCGTGAGCAGAATTTCCCTGATTATGATCAGGAGCATTTCCAGAGTGAGTTTGAACCCAAATTCCTCACCGGTCCTAGGGAGAAATCGACAGTCCATCATTTTTAGAGGTTGCCCCCAAAATGCGGAAAGAGATTCTAAGAAAGGGACGACTTTATTTAGACTTTGGGTCACACACGGCAAAAGACTATCTGGTGGTACCACGCTGTCACCGTTGTCAGGACTTAAAAAATGCCCCGTGGACAAACAGGTCTGTGGCCATTGTGGCGAAGAAGACCACCTCAGGAAGGACTGCCTGGAAAGGCAAGCGGAGATCTGTGTTGCGTGCAATGCACTTAACAAACACTCCTGTGGAAATGTTAATGGAAGAAACTGTGCCGCATACAAAGCGTTGCTGGATCGCCTCATCCTAAGAACAGACAATGGCCAATAGCACCAACAACCATAGGAGAGAGGACAATTTAAATATACTACAAAGAAATGCTGCCAAGAGTCGCCTAGTAATGCAAGAATTACGTCGACTTGCAGAAGAAAAACACATTGATATATTGTGTATTCAGGAACCCTATGTTATCAATGGCATAGTTCCCTACATGCCGATGTCCTCCAGAACAGTTTTGACTGGTGCGGCTCCTATGGTGGCAATAGTGGTCTTCAACAGGGCCATAGCCCGCCTCGATAGCGTGATGGTTAGCGTGTCTGCCTCACGTTCAAGAGGTTGCGAGTTCGAATCTCGCTTAGGGTAAGTTATCCGGGTAAGGTTTTTTCCGAGGTTTTCTCTTATTCTGAGAAGACGAATGTCGGGTAACTTAAAGCTCCATGGACCTCGGGCTCATTTGAGCATCATTTCACCCGTTTCATTCGCTCACCGTCCGATATGACGCAATGTTGGAGGACGTTAATATAAAAAAAAAAAAAAAAAAAAAAAAAAAAAAAAAAAAAAAACAGGGCCATACGTCTTATTAAATATCAAATGTCTACGACTACATTACCATACGTCTTATTAAACATCAAATGATATAAAGATTAGGAAGTGTCCAGAAGAGGTTATGGGCGACATATACAGTGTTATAAAATGTGTCAAAAAACAAATACCCTAAATCCAGAGTGGTAGCAAATGGAATCTTAAACAGAAACGATGTAAGCCCCAGATACATCAAACTTTTAAATGAAAATATACGTTGGGCCTGTGATGTTTTAAAAAGTGTGTTTGTAGATGTAAATAAGCAGATAGGCAGTGATTGTTTAGGAAGAGACGGCTTACATCTAAATAGGAAGGGAACTTACAAACTGGGAAATATAATAAATAGTGTAATAAAATTGTGTATGGGGCAGGGAAACTAGTGACTAGGGGAGGTACAGCTACAGCTAAACAGGAAATAAAAGGCTGCAAAAGACATGAAGGACAGACACAAATAGGTAAGGTGAGTGACTATGTAAATCCTTGCTTACAGGTAGCTAAAAGTAATAACATTATAGATGCAAAAAAGAGTTCAAAAATAAATGTAAATAAAGAAAATTCAAATAACACAAAATATTTTAAAATATTTTACCAAAATATACAGTATATCGCAAATAAACGAGCAAGGGTGGAACAAATAATTATGGAACTTCAACCGAAAATACTGGTCTTCTCTGAACATGGGCTAAAACATGAGGATATTAAGGTAAATTGCTATGAAGACTATGTGTTGGCAAGTAGCTATTGTTGAGAAAACCATAAAAGTGGCGGAGTAGCAATTTATGTAATAAAGGGTACAAAATATAAGGAAAATGACTGCAAAGAATATTCTGAGGAAATGAGTAGCGAAATGTGTGGTATTGAAATAAATTTTAAAAAAGGAAAGCTAGCAGTTTTGGGAGTTTACAGCCCCCCAATATCAGACAAAACTAATTTTCTAGCAAAACTAGATACATGCCTTACCAATACAATAAAAAACAACAAAATCGTATTTATAGGTGACGTAAATATAGATATCTTAACGGAGGGAATTAAGAAACGATTGTTGCTGGAACTTTTGCAAAGGAATAATCTAGTTCAAATAAAAACGTGTGCAACTAGAGTGACAAAAACATCATCAACATGCATAGATCACATACACACAAACCTAAAAAGGGAATCAGTAGAGGTAAAAATAAGCATGGGTGGGCTTAGCGATCATTATGGGCAATTAGTAGAATGTAGTGATATTAATATACAAGGAGGGAAAACTAAATCGCTAGTAGAAATCAAAAGAATCATAAATAATACCACATTAAATTCTCTAAGAGCCTATATTAAACAGGCAACGTGGACAAACATATATAATACAACAGAAATACATGATAAGTTTGAGCACTTTATGAATATATTAAAATCACGTTTAGAGGAGTCAGTACCATTATGAAAGGTGTTCTGTAATAAACATAAATCTGACAACTGGCTGACTAAAGGCATAAATAGAATGCAGTTTTTAAATAGTCTAAAGTGTAATACGCTAGGGGAGAAGTCTCTCAAGTACATACTAAATTATAAAAACACACTAAATAAAGTAATAAATAAAGCAAAGAAATTACATAACAGAAGAATCATTCAAAAGGCTGAAAACAAATCAAAAAAGACATGGGATATAATAAAAGTCATTCATAAAGAAAGTGATTCAAAATGGGCAGAAAATCTTAAAATTCAAACAAATAATGAGCTAATATTAAATCCAAAAGATATAACCAGATCACTAAATGAATATTATATAAATATTGTAACAAATTTGGGAATAAAGAAAATGAAAAGGCAATCAACAAATGAAACAGTAATCTGCAATTCTTTAGTAATAAGAGAAACTATAAAGGAAGAAGGCATTAAACAAATAAACTCATTAAAGTGTAAAAAATCCTATAGCTTAGATCAGTACTCAAATGAGATGGTCAAATATTGCAAACATGAGATAGCAGAGATTCTAACACACCTAATAAATGAAAGTTTTTACAGTGGAACATTGCCAAATATATTAAAGTATACAATAGTTAGACCGATTTATAAAAGAAAGGGTTCCAAACTAATGATGGAAAACTATCGGCCAATATCTTTATGTTCTGGATTTTCAAAAATTATGGAAGGCATATTTCTAGAACAGCTGCAAAAATTCTGTAACAAATTCAACATTGTATCTGAGTATCAGTTCGGCTTTCAAAAAAAGAAATCGACCATACATGCAATTAGCAAGGGAAACGACATAATTATTAAGGCATTAGACAGAAAAGAATATGTGCTGGCAATCTTTCTTGACCTCTCATAGGCATTCCAGCGTGTAGATATTCAAAAATTGATAGAAATATTAGAAAATTACGGTGTTAGAGGTGTACCACTAGAATGGATAAAATCTTACTTGACAAATAGAGAGCAATGTGTAGAGATAGTACACAATGCAAACGGAAATCTTACAAAAGTTCGGTCTCCATTTAAACGCATAACACATGGTGTACCACAGAGTTCAAAGTTGGGACCATACCTATTCATCCTGTATATAAATAGTCTGTTTAAAAAAGTACACAAAGCAGGAGGTCTAGCTATACGATATACTGACGATACTACCATAGTTGTAACTGCCAACACTACAGTTGATGTGCAGATCAAAGCAAATAAAATATTAAAAATCATAGATACACATTTTGCAGAATTGGGGATGGCACTAAATATAATCAAAACACAATGGATGCAAATTAGTATCAGCAAAAAAACACAATCAAATATTACCTTGGTAATACAAGATAAACAAATCAAACAGATAAATCAAAATAACTTTTTGGGATTAATTATTGATAATAATTTAAAATGGAATAAACATACAGAAAGGATTTCAAAGAAAATAAATAGTGGTATCTACATATTAAAACAGGTAGCACAAACTATGGCAGAGGATAGTGTAATACAGGTATATTATGCTTTTGTACATTCGCATCTCAAATACGGGCTGATACTATGGGGATCAGCAAATATGAACATTTACTGAAAATATTCAGGCTACAAAAAAGAGCAATAAGGATAATAAAAGAAATACAGACTAGAATCTCATGTAGAGACGCTTTCAAAGAATTAAATTTACTAACACTACCTTGCTTGTACATTTGTGAATGTCTCAAGCATGTAATAAAGGCACACAAAGACGATAAAAACATGAATGTACACAGTCATGACACTAGAACTAGGCAAAACTATTTTAGAAGTAGATTAAGAGGCTCCCTTGGAAAGAAATGTATTGAGAGTAATGCAAAGGATTTATATAATCACTTACCTGGTGAAATAAGGAAATAAAGAATGAGGTGAAAATGAAAATGGAAATAAAGTCCTATCTCATCAAAAATGTATTTTATTCTGTAGAAGAGTATAAGGCAGGAAGAAATGTACACTGTTAGTTTACCTCTCCTTTAAGAGTAGCTCTGAAGTTAAAATCTGATACTTGTGTATACTTAACTAAAATTGTAATCTCATGAAACAACTGTTAAAATTATAAAAATTGTAAATGTATTCACTTGTCTTATGTACAAAATTCTTCAAATTGTAAAATTTGTTTTTTTTTTTTTTTTTTTTTTATCTGACGAACCTTGTAAATTTTATTACATTGGTGAATAAACTGATACTTAAGTTGCAACAATTCAACGACACCCACATGGCTTGTGTGGAGCTAATGTACAGGGACCTTCACATTGGACTGGTGAATGCATACTTTCAACCCAGTCTGGAGATTGAACCTCATTTGCAAAAACTGGAATCAGTTCACCAACATCTTGCACTACTGCCCACAATCTACACAATAGATGCAAACGCCAAATCGCCCCAGTGGTATAGCCGCTGTCGGGATGAACGAGGCAGTAGACTGGAGGAAACCCTAATGAATCTGGGATTGCGGATTGCCAACCAACCTCACAACCTGCCAACTTATGTGGGGTGGATAGGGGTGTCAGTGAACATAGATGTCACGCTTACTAATTGTCAGGCCGAGAACCTTTTAAGGAACTGGAAGGTGGCTGACCAGCAAATCACGAGTAACCACAATGTCATATTTTTTCAACTACACAAGGCGCAAATCAATAACCAAGAGAAGGTATCCTGGAGGTACAATTATAGGAAGGCCAACTGGAGCAGATTGAGAGCTACATTAACTGTGCCTAATTGGATGTCAGAAGGAGTGAACATTCAAACAGCGGCTAATAACATTGAAAAGGCCATCAGGAGCAGCATGGAAACGCCATACCTATAATCAGTGCTCGTTCGCATAAGCAGAATGCCCCATGGAATGATCGTTTACAAAGGTTTCGACGTAATGCTCGGCATGCTAGGAAACGATACCAGAAGGCAAGAACTCCACGGGAGCGTGAGACATGGCTCCTAATTTATAGGCGCAGGAAAGAGGTCTATGCAAAACAACTCACACAGACTAGGCACAACTGTTGGAAGAGGTTTACAGAGGATTGTCTACAACGGGATCCATGGAGTGTACCTTACAGAATTGTGCGGGATAAGTTTGGAGGTGATGTCTCCTGCACGCTTCTTCGACAGGACGGTACAAGCACGAAGAACTGGAGTGAAACCATGGATCTTCTCCTGGACACATGGGTTCCCCATGATGACGAACGGGAAGATAGTCAGACGCAAAAAGAAGCGAGGATGCAAATGGCAAGTGAATATCGTACAGAGGGAACATGTGATCCTTTCACAGAGGAGGGGATTCTCATTTACATTGACCAACCAAAGAACAGAAAAGCTCCTGGGCCAGATAGAATTGGCAATGAGGTACTGAAAGCCCTTGCTAACCTCATAACACCTTATTTGTGCAATCTTTACAATGAATGCCTGAGATTGGGCAAAATGCCAGAGAGTTGGAAAGAGGCGAATTTGGTTATTCTTAAGAAGGCTCCTGAAAAAGATCCTAGAGAACCCGGCTCATACAGGCCTATCGCGCTTCTAAATGGTATGAGCAAGTTACTGGAAAAGCTCATATGCAGTAGGCTCCAGACAATTAGGGAAACAGCAGGTCTTACATTAACCCAATTTTGTTTCCGAAGAGGAAGATCTTGTGAGGATGCTATAAATCATACCATCAATATAGTGGAGGAAGCTGACACTAAGTATGTGTTGAGTATTTTCATTGATATTGAAGGGGCCTTCAACAATCTATGGTGGCCAGCCCTATTTGCTGAACTTCGTAGTATGAACTGCCCTGGGAACCTGAATCTGCTCCTTCGTGATTACTCCTACGGTAGAAAGGTAACTACGCGATTTTAAGATCTCGAGAGCAGTAACCAAAGGCTGTCCACAGGGTTCAGTATGCGGGCCTGTTCTGTGGGATATCGGGCTTTAACCGATACTACATCAATTAAATCGGACTTCAGCAATCAGTGGGCACACTGCATATGCAGATGATGTTGCCATCATCATTACTGGTAATTCTAGGACAGTATTAGAACGTCGCGCTGCAGATCCCCTGGATGTCTTTCATCGGGAATGTATGGAGCGCAAGCGCACAATCTCCCCGGTAAAGACTAAATATGTACTTTTGAAAGGCAAGCTCAAAAGAGATCCAGCGATATCCCTTAATGGAATAAGAATACAAAGGCATCACCATACAAGACATCTGGGTGTTAACTTGGAAGAGGGTCTGTTGTTTAGGCAGCATATAACTGAAACAGCAAAAAAGGCACTTGCCATAATGGGTAAACTTGGGCGTCTAGCACGCAACTTTGGGACAATCCCTAATGGAGCTATTCGCTTATATAATAATGCAATCCTCGCTTCTGTGATGGGCCATGCTGCAAGTACCTGGGCACATAGACTGTGTTTAGTCACTGCCAAGCGAGAAGTGCGCAGCCTTCAACGAAAAACACTGATTTGCTTGAGTGGGGCTTTTTCAACAACCCCAACAGATGCCCTATTAGTCACCTTAGGTATCCTACCGCTCGACTTGGAAATTAGAAGATTACTGGCTTCGCCATCAACACCCGGTGTGAGCTGCACAAATTGCAGGTGCTCCAGTACAAGATGAACTAGATATTAGAGAACGACTTATCAGTGAATGGCAACATGAATGGGAGACGAGCACCACGGGTATGAGAACCTATGACATTTTCCCAGATGTTGATGAGCGACTCCACATGAGATACTTCAAGCCTTCAAAAGGATTAATCCACTACATCACGGGACATGGACCCTATGGTGCGTACCTCATGCGGTTTGGTCTGAGGGAGAGCGGTAATTGTTGCTGTGATACCGTAGACACGCCCGAACATGCGCTATGGGAATGTCCGCTGCGGACGTCTGGGAGGGCTACAGCCCTCTCATACCTACAGGACAGAACTATCTACTCAGTGGTACGTCGCCGAAGACTGTGGACGTGGCTGGATAAACTAGCGAACTCCGTATCCACAAGAGAGGCAGCTAAATTTAGAAGAAATCCATGACCACAGAGAAGACAACACTGGATTTGACATTCACCTGATTGGATCTACTGGACATGACATTCGTAGTTATAAGCTTAGTTAGGACGTAGGTTAAACATTAGTTTAGATTAATAATTGTATAAATTGCATAAATTGTGGTATTATTCAATAAAGATAAATCAACTGGGGCATAACATGTAGCTATATAAATGGGATAACATTTAATAAGTTATGTGAAATGTAATTAGGTTATATATCCTTAATATATGAATTGGTAATGTAATTATATTGCATATTTAAAACTGTATGTGGCACTGAATTCGTGGAATAAATATGAAATTAACTGGGGGGATAACATTTAATTAGGTTATGTGTAGACATTATGTATGTGTTAGTACATTCATTCCTGTCATATAAAAATTATTGCAGCATTGTAATTGAGGAAGCAATAAAGATGCGCAGTTAGTTCGGAATATAAAAAAGACACCGAACTAAAAAGATACAGGAGCCCTATAGCCTGCGGTTGCGCAGGCTAGGGGGCTTTTTTTTTAGTACAACATTATATTCTATATTATAACAACTTTGGTTTATTAAATAACTATGTTGTGGAAGAATATGGGAGTATTAAAATGCAGCAGCGAATGAGTTTTATCTCTGCCATGTGCTTCTGCTTTCATCTGCTTTATGTTTACAGTAAATAGGTTATGGTGCGTAAGAAGCCTTAACAGAACTTTTAAGTGAACAAGTTTTTGTTCCTGAGTAAGAAATCAGGGAACCCACTAGGTAGAAACTTTGCAGGGTTCATGTTCATCATCAGTTATATGCTGAGAACTCCGGTGGCTAATTCCCCCTCTGATGCAACCTCAGATATCCTTATGTCCCCATCAGCACGAATATTTTCTGTACTCTTTGTTGCTGTTGTTTGCTAATGCTGGATTTCTGACAATGAAGTCATTAATCCTCTTGCTCTCCAATATTTTTCACTGATGGATGGGGCACTAGAAGTGGCCGGGCATATTTGAAGGTGGTCTCGATCCATTTCCTCTTGCAGATCACATAGAGAACAGAGTGCTGAACAAGATATCCAAAATCTGATTAAATGTTTTGCCAGACAATTATGTCCGGTAATCAACCTGAAGGTTGCATTTGCCGTTTTTCGAGGATATTCACGAATTACTGTTTGAATGTTTGGTAGTTCCAGTCTTTTAATTTTTTTATTTTTCACATTAAATATTTTGCAATAATTATTTTGAATTCAGAGTTGACTAATCTTTTAGCTGCATAAAATGGTAGATTAACTATAGATTTTTGTACACTGGTGGTACCCTTTTTTGTAAGAAAATCAGCTTTCTCATTACCACTCAGTCCACAGTGAGCTGGTATCCATTGGAAGACTAGGTGTGTTTGATATGCTGTTGGATGGGTAAGGATTTTCCAACATTCCATAATTGTTTGGCTTTTTGGTGACAACTTGGAAGTAATTGCTATAATCACTGCCCTGGAATCTGAGAGAATAACTGCTTGATGAAAATGTGAAATTCTGTACAAAATACTTTGTAGGGCCATTCGCTTCAATTTCTCCATCAAAGTTTATAGTTCCATAACTTAAAGATTTGTAATAGGAAAAGAGGTGACACGTGACTCCAGCCCTACTCGATCTCGGTTTCATATCAGTGATCCATCAATATAAATATGGAGCCATTCATGTTCCGGAAATCTAGTATGGATGTCTCTAATGCCAATAATTTTAGAGCACTAGCTGGAATATCACTTTTCTTAACTTCTTCTGTCAGGTGTAAATAATATGTGATATCTAATGTTTGTGCCGGATTGATTTTATATATGAAGTTTTCCTTTGAATTAGGAAGGTCTTGAATTTTGGAAAGAAAGCTTTCCTGAGTCTTTAGTGTGAGACAGAATATTAGAAGACCCCAAAAGAAAATCGTTCATGTGAATGTTTGATAAAAGTGTAATTCGTTTTTTGATGTTGGTATGAGATAATTAAATGACGAAAACATATTGATAAGGTTCATTGTTACGAACAACTAAGTTTGTACAAAGATGTCATAAATCTTTCCATATTTGATTTTAATATGTGTGTATAAATATTATAATTGTTTGTGTTCCATAATAAAAGTAGGTGAGCATGATTAGAGATTGCTTCCCTAACGAGAAAGAACTATTTGATGGACACATGCGCGGATGAATATGAAAAAGGCGGTGTCGCGTCAAACGACGCCAAAAAACTGTTCACTAGCGTGTGTATCTTCGAGGTGAAAAGACATTTTTATGTAGTGTGAACATGGAACTTTTACCAAACTTTCATCAAGCATAAATTCTACTAAATTAAAAAAGTGTAAAGGTTTTTAAGCATTTAACATGGTGCTGAGAGTGTAAAGTATCGATGAAGTGTTAATAAATTGATACATTGTGATAAAGAAACATTGTGTGATATTTCATTCCATCCGTTACCAAGCCCTGAGATCAAAAAGATCTCATTAGCGTAAAGACACAGCGTCGTTAGTAATTGCAAAAACAGCACCAAGTGTATGTGCAAACTTTCTCTTGTTCCATGCAGTCTTTGTTGGTACAGTTTGTTTTCCATGACAAAAGTGTTCCTTCTCCAAATTGTGCCTGGAATCTTCTAAAAATGTTGGTTGCCTTTGTCTTACCCGACGAGAAGATATGTATACTGTGACTTTGGTTGGGTGTAAAGTAAAGACGATAGATCTAGTCGAGATAAAGAAACACTTTTATTTCCGTAAACAGTAACTTTGTACACTCGTTGCAACAGCAAGAAAGTCTTTTCCCATTCACCAACAGAACGGCTCCTAACTAGTAACACAACAACTGTCCCTTCTCCGTCGGCACGACTCCTCAACGCTTCACATACGTCTCTTCTTTCCGTCGACATGACTACTCAACGCTTCACATACGTCCGTCCACTGTCTGTCGCACTTTACCGCTATTTATATCTCCCAGGCACTATTCTGGAAAGTTCAGTTATTGCGGTGAAATACAAAGCAGAGGATTCCCGAAGTCTCTATCCTTTTCTCTCTTTCGGCAAGCGCCCCAACAATACGGCCATTCTCTGTCTCTTTCCTTCGGCTCCTTTGCGGTAGTGCCGACAATAATGCGATGGGTGACACTGCTGTTGTCGGCAATTAGATACGGCGGGCGCGGTGACAATACCTTATGTAACTTGCTCTACATGACCAATAGAGGAATATGCTTCCACACATCCCATCCACTACCCATTCAAGGTCAAACTGGTTCTGTGGGATATCGGGCTTTAACCGATACTACATCAATTAAATCGGACTTCAGCAATCAGTGGGCACACTGCATATGCAGATGATGTTGCCATCATCATTACTGGTAATTCTAGGACAGTATTAGAACGTCGCGCTGCAGATGCCCTGGATGTCTTTCATCGGGAATGTATGGAGCGCAAGCGCACAATCTCCCCGGTAAAGACTAAATATGTACTTTTGAAAGGCAAGCTCAAAAGAGATCCAGCGATATCCCTTAATGGAATAAGAATACAAAGGCATCACCATACAAGACATCTGGGTGTTAACTTGGAAGAGGGTCTGTTGTTTAGGCAGCATATAACTGAAACAGCAAAAAAGGCACTTGCCATAATGGGTAAACTTGGGCGTCTAGCACGCAACTTTGGGACAATCCCTAATGGAGCTATTCGCTTATATAATAATGCAATCCTCGCTTCTGTGATGGGCCATGCTGCAAGTACCTGGGCACATAGACTGTGTTTAGTCACTGCCAAGCGAGAAGTGCGCAGCCTTCAACGAAAAACACTGATTTGCTTGAGTGGGGCTTTTTCAACAACCCCAACAGATGCCCTATTAGTCACCTTAGGTATCCTACCGCTCGACTTGGAAATTAGAAGATTACTGGCTTCGCCATCAACACCCGGTGTGAGCTGCACAAATTGCAGGTGCTCCAGTACAAGATGAACTAGATATTAGAGAACGACTTATCAGTGAATGGCAACATGAATGGGAGACGAGCACCACGGGTATGAGAACCTATGACATTTTCCCAGATGTTGATGAGCGACTCCACATGAGATACTTCAAGCCTTCAAAAGGATTAATCCACTACATCACGGGACATGGACCCTATGGTGCGTACCTCATGCGGTTTGGTCTGAGGGAGAGCGGTAATTGTTGCTGTGATACCGTAGACACGCCCGAACATGCGCTATGGGAATGTCCGCTGCGGACGTCTGGGAGGGCTACAGCCCTCTCATACCTACAGGACAGAACTATCTACTCAGTGGTACGTCGCCGAAGACTGTGGACGTGGCTGGATAAACTAGCGAACTCCGTATCCACAAGAGAGGCAGCTAAATTTAGAAGAAATCCATGACCACAGAGAAGACAACACTGGATTTGACATTCACCTGATTGGATCTACTGGACATGACATTCGTAGTTATAAGCTTAGTTAGGACGTAGGTTAAACATTAGTTTAGATTAATAATTGTATAAATTGCATAAATTGTGGTATTATTCAATAAAGATAAATCAACTGGGGCATAACATGTAGCTATATAAATGGGATAACATTTAATAAGTTATGTGAAATGTAATTAGGTTATATATCCTTAATATATGAATTGGTAATGTAATTATATTGCATATTTAAAACTGTATGTGGCACTGAATTCGTGGAATAAATATGAAATTAACTGGGGGGGATAACATTTAATTAGGTTATGTGTAGACATTATGTATGTATTAGTACATTCATTCCTGTCATATAAAAATTATTGCAGCATTGTAATTGAGGAAGCAATAAAGATGCGCAGTTAGTTCGGAATATAAAAAAGACACCGAACTAAAAAGATACAGGAGCCCTATAGCCTGCGGTTGCGCAGGCTAGGGGGCTTTTTTTTTTAGTACAACATTATATTCTATATTATAACAACTTTGGTTTATTAAATAACTATGTTGTGGAAGAATATGGGAGTATTAAAATGCAGCAGCGAATGAGTTTTATCTCTGCCATGTGCTTCTGCTTTCATCTGCTTTATGTTTACAGTAAATAGGTTATGGTGCGTAAGAAGCCTTAACAGAACTTTTAAGTGAACAAGTTTTTGTTCCTGAGTAAGAAATCAGGGAACCCACTAGGTAGAAACTTTGCAGGGTTCATGTTCATCATCAGTTATATGCTGAGAACTCCGGTGGCTAATTCCCCCTCTGATGCAACCTCAGATATCCTTATGTCCCCATCAGCACGAATATTTTCTGTACTCTTTGTTGCTGTTGTTTGCTAATGCTGGATTTCTGACAATGAAGTCATTAATCCTCTTGCTCTCCAATATTTTTCACTGATGGATGGGGCACTAGAAGTGGCCGGGCATATTTGAAGGTGGTCTCGATCCATTTCCTCTTGCAGATCACATAGAGAACAGAGTGCTGAACAAGATATCCAAAATCTGATTAAATGTTTTGCCAGACAATTATGTCCGGTAATCAACCTGAAGGTTGCATTTGCCGTTTTTCGAGGATATTCACGAATTACTGTTTGAATGTTTGGTAGTTCCAGTCTTTTAATTTTTTGATTTTTCACATTAAATATTTTGCAATAATTATTTTGAATTCAGAGTTGACTAATCTTTTAGCTGCATAAAATGGTAGATTAACTATAGATTTTTGTACACTGGTGGTACCCTTTTTTGTAAGAAAATCAGCTTTCTCATTACCACTCAGTCCACAGTGAGCTGGTATCCATTGGAAGACTAGGTGTGTTTGATATGCTGTTGGATGGGTAAGGATTTTCCAACATTCCATAATTGTTTGGCTTTTTGGTGACAACTTGGAAGTAATTGCTATAATCACTGCCCTGGAATCTGAGAGAATAACTGCTTGATGAAAATGTGAAATTCTGTACAAAATACTTTGTAGGGCCATTCGCTTCAATTTCTCCATCAAAGTTTATAGTTCCATAACTTAAAGATTTGTAATAGGAAAAGAGGTGACACGTGACTCCAGCCCTACTCGATCTCGGTTTCATATCAGTGATCCATCAATATAAATATGGAGCCATTCATGTTCCGGAAATCTAGTATGGATTGTCTCTAATGCCAATAATTTTAGAGCACTAGCTGGAATATCACTTTTCTTAACTTCTTCTGTCAGGTGTAAATAATATGTGATATCTAATGTTTGTGCCGGATTGATTTTATATATGAAGTTTTCCTTTGAATTAGGAAGGTCTTGAATTTTGGAAAGAAAGCTTTCCTGAGTCTTTAGTGTGAGACAGAATATTAGAAGACCCCAAAAGAAAATCGTTCATGTGAATGTTTGATAAAAGTGTAATTCGTTTTTTGATGTTGGTATGAGATAATTAAATGACGAAAACATGTTGATAAGGTTCATTGTTACGAACAACTAAGTTTGTACAAAGATGTCATAAATCTTTCCATATTTGATTTTAATATGTGTGTATAAATATTATAATTGTTTGTGTTCCATAATAAAAGTAGGGGAGCATGATTAGAGATTGCTTCCCTAACGAGAAAGAACTATTTGATGGACACATGCGCGGATGAATATGAAAAAGGCGGTGTCGCGTCAAACGACGCCAAAAAACTGTTCACTAGCGTGTGTATCTTCGAGGTGAAAAGACATTTTTATGTAGTGTGAACATGGAACTTTTACCAAACTTTCATCAAGCATAAATTCTACTAAATTAAAAAAGTGTAAAGGTTTTTAAGCATTTAACATGGTGCTGAGAGTGTAAAGTATCGATGAAGTGTTAATAAATTGATACATTGTGATAAAGAAACATTGTGTGATATTTCATTCCATCCGTTACCAAGCCCTGAGATCAAAAAGATCTCATTAGCGTAAAGACACAGCGTCGTTAGTAATTGCAAAAACAGCACCAAGTGTATGTGCAAAATTTCTCTTGTTCCATGCAGTCTTTGTTGGTAAAGTTTGTTTTCCATGACAAAAGTGTTCCTTCTCCAAATTGTGCCTGGAATCTTCTAAAAATGTTGGTTGCCTTTGTCTTACCCGACGAGAAGATATGTATACTGTGACTTTGGTTGGGTGTAAAGTAAAGACGATAGATCTAGTCGAGATAAAGAAACACTTTTATTTCCGTAAACAGTAACTTTGTACACTCGTTGCAACAGCAAGAAAGTCTTTTCCCATTCACCAACAGAACGGCTCCTAACTAGTAACACAACAACTGTCCCTTCTCCGTCGGCACGACTCCTCAACGCTTCACATACGTCTCTTCTTTCCGTCGACATGACTACTCAACGCTTCACATACGTCCGTCCACTGTCTGTCGCACTTTACCGCTATTTATATCTCCCAGGCACTATTCTGGAAAGTTCAGTTATTGCGGTGAAATACAAAGCAGAGGATTCCCGAAGTCTCTATCCTTTTCTCTCTTTCGGCAAGCGCCCCAACAATATGGCCATTCTCTGTCTCTTTCCTTCGGCTCCTTTGCGGTAGTGCCGACAATAATGCGATGGGTGACACTGCTGTTGTCGGCAATTAGATACGGCGGGCGCGGTGACAATACCTTATGTAACTTGCTCTACATGACCAATAGAGGAATATGCTTCCACACATCCCATCCACTACCCATTCAAGGTCAAACTGGTTCTGTGGGATATCGGGCTTTAACCGATACTACATCAATTAAACCGGACTTCAGCAATCAGTGGGCACACTGCATATGCAGATGATGGTGCCATCATCATTACTGGTAATTCTAGGACAGTATTAGAACGTCGCGCTGCAGATGCCCTGGATGTCTTTCATCGGGAATGTATGGAGCGCAAGCGCACAATCTCCCCGGTAAAGACTAAATATGTACTTTTGAAAGGCAAGCTCAAAAGAGATCCAGCGATATCCCTTAATGGAATAAGAATACAAAGGCATCACCATACAAGACATCTGGGTGTTAACTTGGAAGAGGGTCTGTTGTTTAGGCAGCATATAACTGAAACAGCAAAAAAGGCACTTGCCATAATGGGTAAACTTGGGCGTCTAGCACGCAACTTTGGGACAATCCCTAATGGAGCTATTCGCTTATATAATAATGCAATCCTCGCTTCTGTGATGGGCCATGCTGCAAGTACCTGGGCACATAGACTGTGTTTAGTCACTGCCAAGCGAGAAGTGCGCAGCCTTCAACGAAAAACACTGATTTGCTTGAGTGGGGCTTTTTCAACAACCCCAACAGATGCCCTATTAGTCACCTTAGGTATCCTACCGCTCGACTTGGAAATTAGAAGATTACTGGCTTCGCCATCAACACCCGGTGTGAGCTGCACAAATTGCAGGTGCTCCAGTACAAGATGAACTAGATATTAGAGAACGACTTATCAGTGAATGGCAACATGAATGGGAGACGAGCACCACGGGTATGAGAACCTATGACATTTTCCCAGATGTTGATGAGCGACTCCACATGAGATACTTCAAGCCTTCAAAAGGATTAATCCACTACATCACGGGACATGGACCCTATGGTGCGTACCTCATGCGGTTTGGTCTGAGGGAGAGCGGTAATTGTTGCTGTGATACCGTAGACACGCCCGAACATGCGCTATGGGAATGTCCGCTGCGGACGTCTGGGAGGGCTACAGCCCTCTCATACCTACAGGACAGAACTATCTACTCAGTGGTACGTCGCCGAAGACTGTGGACGTGGCTGGATAAACTAGCGAACTCCGTATCCACAAGAGAGGCAGCTAAATTTAGAAGAAATCCATGACCACAGAGAAGACAACACTGGATTTGACATTCACCTGATTGGATCTACTGGACATGACATTCGTAGTTATAAGCTTAGTTAGGACGTAGGTTAAACATTAGTTTAGATTAATAATTGTATAAATTGTATAAATTGTGGTATTATTCAATAAAGATAAATCAACTGGGGCATAACATGTAGCTATATAAATGGGATAACATTTAATAAGTTATGTGAAATGTAATTAGGTTATATATCCTTAATATATGAATTGGTAATGTAATTATATTGCATATTTAAAACTGTATGTGGCACTGAATTCGTGGAATAAATATGAAATTAACTGGGGGGGATAACATTTAATTAGGTTATGTGTAGACATTATGTATGTATTAGTACATTCATTCCTGTCATATAAAACTTATTGCAGCATTGTAATTGAGGAAGCAATAAAGATGCGCAGTTAGTTCGGAATATAAAAAAGACACCGAACTAAAAAGATACAGGAGCCCTATAGCCTGCGGTTGCGCAGGATAGGGGGCTTTTTTTTTTTTTTTTTTTTTTAGTACAACATTATATTCTATATTATAACAACTTTGGTTTATTAAAGAACTATGTTGTGGAAGAATATGGGAGTATTAAAATGCAGCAGCCAATGAGGTTTATCTCTGCCATGTGCTTCTGCTTTCATCTACTTTATGTTTACAGTAAATAGGTTATGGTGAGTAAGAAGCCTTAACAGAACTTTTGAGTGAACAAGTTTTTGTTCCTGAGTAAGAAATCAGGGAACCCACTAGGTAGAAACTTTGCAGGGTTCATGTTCATCATCAGTTATATGCTGAGAACTCCGGTGGCTAATTCCCCCTCTGATGCAACCTCAGATATCCTTATGTCCCCATCTGCCCTAATAACACTAACAGCACGAATATTTTCTGTACTCTTTGTTGCTGTTGTTTGCTAATGCTGGATTTCTGACAATGAAGTCATTAATCCTCTTGCTCTCCAATATTTTTCACTGATGGATGGGGCACTAGAAGTGGCCGGGCATATTTGAAGGTAGTCTCGATCCATTTCCTCTTGCAGATCACATAGAGAACAGAGTGCTGAGCAACATATCCAAAATCTGATTAAATGTTTTGCCAGACAATTATGTCCGGTAATCAACCTGAAGGTTGCATTTGCCGTTTTTCCAGGATATTCACGAATTGCTGTTTGAATGTTTGGTAGTTCCAGTCTTTTAATTTTTTGATTTTTCACATTAAATATTTTGCAATAATTATTTTGAATTCAGAGTTGACTTATCTTTTAGCTGCATAAAATGGTAGATTAACTATAGATTTCTGTACACTGCTGGTACCCTTTTTTGTAAGAAAATCAGCTTTCTCATTACCACTCAGGCCACAGTGAGCTGGTATCCATTGGAAGACTAGGTGTGTTTGATATGCTGTTGGATGGGTAAGGATTTTCCAACATTCCATAATTGTTTGGCTTTTTGGTGACAACTTGGAAGTAATTGCTATAATCACTGCCCTGGAATCTGAGAGAATAACTGCTTGATGAAAATGTGAAATTCTGTACAAAATACTTTGTAGGGCCATTCAAATTGCTTCAATTTCTCCATCAAAGTTTATAGTTCCATAACTTAAAGATTTGTAATAGGAAAAGAGGTAACACGTGACTCCAGCCCTACTCCATCTCGGTTTCATATCAGTGATCCATCAATATAAATATGGAGCCATTCATGTTCCGGAAATCTAGTATGGAATGTCTCTAATGCCAATAATTTTAGAACACTAGCTGGAATATCACTTTTCTTAACTTCTTCTGTCAGGTGTAAATAATATGTGATATCTAATGTTTGTGCCGGATTGATTTTATATATGAAGTTTTCCTTTGAATTAGGAAGGTCTTGAATTTTGGAAAGATAGCTTTCCTGAGTCTTTAGTGTGAGACAGAATATTAGAAGACCCCAAAAGAAAATCGTTCATGTGAATGTTTGATAAAAGTGTAATTCGTTTTTTGATGTTGGTATGAGATAATTAAATGACGAAAACATGTCGATAAGTTTCATTGTTACGAACAACTAAGTTTGTACAAAGATGTAATAAATCTTTCCATATTTGATTTTAATATATGTGTATAAATATTATAATTGTTTGTGTTCCATAATAAAAGTAGGGGAGCGTGATTAGAGATTGCTTCCCTAACGAGAAAGAACTATTTGATGGACACATGCGCGGATGAATAGCGCGGATGAATATGAAAAAGGCGGTGTCGCGTCAAACGACGCCAAAAAACTGTTCACTAGCGTGTGTATCTTCGAGGTGAAAAGACATTTTTATGTAGTGTGAACATGGAACTTTTACCAAACTTTCATCAAGCATAAATTCTACTAAATTAAAAAAGTGTAAAGGTTTTTAAGCATTTAACATGGTGCTGAGAGTGTAAAGTATCGATGAAGTGTTAATAAATTAATACATTGTGATAAAGAAACATTGTGTGATATTTCATTCCATCCGTTACCAAGCCCTGAGATCAAAAAGATCTCATTAGCGTAAAGACACAGCGTCGTTAGTAATTGCAAAAACAGCACCAAGTGTATGTGCAAAATTTCTCTTGTTCCATGCAGTCTTTGTTGGTACAGTTTGTTTTCCATGACAAAAGTGTTCCTTCTCCAAATTGTGCCTGGAATCTTCTAAAAATGTTGGTTGCCTTTGTCTTACCCGACGAGAAGATATGTATACTGTGACTTTGGTTGGGTGTATAGTAAAGACGACAGATCTAGTCGAGATAAAGAAACACTTTTATTTCCGTAAACAGTAACTTTGTACACTCGTTGCAACAGCAAGAAGGTCTTTTCCCATTCACCAACAGCACGGCTCCGAACTAGTAACACAACAACTGTCCCTTCTCCGTCGGCACGACTCCTCAACGCTTCACATACGTCTCTTCTTTCCGTCGACATGACTACTCAACGCTTCACATACGTCCGTCCACTGTCTGTCGCACTTTACCGCTATTTATATCTCCCAGGCACTATTCTGGAAAGTTCAGTTATTGCGGTGAAATACAAAGCAGAGGATTCCCGAAGTCTCTATCCTTTTCTCTCTTTCGGCAAGCGCCCCAACAATATGGTCATTCTCTGTCTCTTTCCTTCGGCTCCTTTGCGGTAGTGCCGACAATAATGCGATGGGTGACACTGCTGTTGTCGGCAATTAGATACGGCGGGCGCGGTGACAATACCTTATGTAACTTGCTCTACATGACCAATAGAGGAATATGCTTCCACACATCCCATCCACTACCCATTCAAGGTCAAACTGGTTCAGCTACTGTTGGAACTACTGCATTTTATCCACTCTGTATAAATATAACCTGCACGGAATCAGTGAAAAAGCTGAAGCTATTGATAGTGAAACAATATAAAGCAACAAATATAATAAACATTTAGAGACTAAGTTTCCTTTTCTTTGGTGGAAATTGTGAATATTAAGGATGACAGACAACAGTTTCATGATTCATCAAGTACATTCTCAATGTCAACATGAAACTTCCACTGCCACAGAGTACATACGAGGGTGGATCAAAAAGAGGAAATTTTTTTTCCAGACACCATGATTACCTTTTATTCAAATTTAATTACAAGCTTTCAAAATAATCTCCTTCTGACATTAGACACTGGTTCCAACATTCTATTTACCTTTCAAAACACTCAGAGAAGCCCTTGTTTGACATCCCGTTCAGCATACCCGAAATAACACTTTTAGTTCTGAATCAGTTTGAAAATGCCGCCCATGAAGATGTTTTTTCTCTTGTGGAAACAGGTAGAAATCACAGGGTGCCTGGTCTGGCGAATATGGTGGGTGAGATATGATTTCAATACCTACTTGAATGATTGCCTCTTGTGTTGCTATGGCTTGATGAGCAGGGGTGTTGTCCTGACTGAGGATCCATCCATTGGCAGCAAGTTCTGGTCTCTTGGTAGCCATTTTCCTCTTGAGTGGTCCTTTAAGGACGTTACTGTAGTATTGAGCAGTTACTGTGGTGTGTTTAGAAACCACGTCGTCATATATTACCCCAATTTTGTCGAAAATCACAAAATGCATCACTTTCCCTGCACTTGGTTGCACCTTTACTTTTTTTAGCCTTGGGCTGTTGGGATGTTTCCTTTTTGCACTTTGTTGTTTGGTTCCCGGATCATAGTGATGAAAGCAGCTCTCATCACAAGTTACAACCTGGTCCAGAAAGTTGGGTTCCCTCCAAAGCCTTGTGATCCACTGCTGTCAGGTCATGACCAGATGACACACTTGTTCCTCATCAAGCACTCGTGAAATTTTTCTGCCACTTTTCTGTAGCCCAAATCATTATGAATTATGTCTTCAACTGACCTATACGAAATGTGCAAAATATCTGCTATCTTCGCTACCATTAATCGTCTGTCTTCTTGCAACAGCTATCAATGGCGTTGCAGTTCACCTTAATTTTCGAAGTGGAGGGCCCTTCTGAACGTGGAGCACCTTCAAGAATTTTTTCACTGTCTTGAAATTTTTATGCCATTAAAAACAGGTGTTTTTGATAAAGCTTGGTCTCCATATGCTTCCTATATCATTTGCGGCCTTTCAGTTCTAGATTTTTTCAAAACACAAAACTGAATTGCTGCTCGTACTAACTTGAAATCCACGTCGGATCACTGAAACATGTGCTTACACAATGGCTCTCTCAGATAAACTGAACAGGGCATGGACAGTGTGGCACAGCCCAGCGTTGGTCAAGGTCAGACCTCTCTGTTACCACGATTGGTGAATTTTGATGAGTGCACGTTTAAACAGAAAAAAATAATTCGTTACTTTTTGATACACCCTCGTATGTGTTGATCTGCCTGCCTATGAAACTACTCATGAAGTATTGTGAATACGGAAATAAAATTTTATATATACAGACTACTCAAAAGCTTTCGAACACTCCTTAATATCAACATCTATTGAAAAAATATAACAGAGAACTGCTTTATGGATATCTTTTCAATTATATAAAACAGAAACAATCACTACGCTCTAGATTTTTCTTTTCTCAAAGTAACCTCTTTGTGCTTTGATCACTACTTCGCACACTCTGGACATCTTGGCCATAAGTCTCTTGGTGTTTCTTCAGAAATTTGCTTCCATGTTGTTTTCAAATGGCTCCATAGTTCATTTAAATTACTGATGGGTCTCTTTTTTACCTCTCTGCCCAAATGATTCCAAAGAAGTTCGAAGAGGTTACAATTGAGGCTTCGAGGAGGCCATACCATGTTCTTCAGTTCTTCCCTCTTTTCTAATCGTTCCAGATACTTTCTGCATAGCAAAGATAAATATTCTCGATCATTATCCTGTTGCAGTGGGAAACCCTTGATAATTAAATGCATTCCAGGTTTTGCTTGGCATTGGATAATGTGGTACTGGCCTTTTTACTTTCTCTGCTGGTAAGTAGAAGCAAGTTTTGTATTCCACCCAAACACTCAATGTCGAGATTTCACCAGAAATATATGCTTCGAGATCCCCTGAATCCAAAAGTGTGTGAGAAAGAGAGAGATTAAAATAGCATATGTTTAAGATATTTATATGACAAATGAAATGTGTATTTTGAATTATCTGGCTATAGCCTTTGTACTCCTGTTTACTCTGGAGGACTTTTGAATAACTCATAAAGCGTAAGAGAGAGACAAAATCTTCATGTACAAAATATGTACATCTCCCTAAGACAGAGTTTGTCTAAACAAATTTTTTTGTAGAGTGAACCAGTTCGGACATATTTCTTGTCAGTGTCAGTTTTGGAAAACGTTCGTGAAATGGAACATCGTTAATTTTTCTATATGTTAAGCGTGCAAAGAGAATGGGATCTCAAAGCTTTAAAGATATGACTATTGCACAATAGCCTACTGTATTCTAATATTCCTTTGCACCTACAAGGAAATAAGCAATAAGATAATCTGTACAAATGTTTATTTCAACTAACTCGAAGAAGATACAGGAATAAGAGTTTGTAAGAACGGTTAGTACAAGAGTAGAGAAAGTCATGTGAGTGCAGTACATCAGATTTTTTCATTATTATCTCTATTTTTACAATGTCATCTGTCTTACTGCCTCTAAAACAACACCACACCATGACTAAACCACCTCCATGTTGTTATAGTGTTTAACGCCCGCTTTTACTACTAGGGCACCGCAGGCGGTGACACTGATGACACATGAACATGGAGCACCGGTGGAATGAGATGGTGGGGGAAACCGGAGTACCCGGAGAAAACCCGCCCTGACGCCGCTTCTTCCACCACGAATACCACATGCGGGTCCCTGGGATCGAACCCGGGCCACCTAGGAAACCATCTCCATGCTTCACTGTAGGGGAAGTGCATTGGGATATTATGTGCTTCCCTTTCATACATCTGACAAACCTGTAGTATTTTGTGCCAAAGAGTTCAAACTGTGATTCACCTGTAAACAACGCATTCTGCCACTGATCAACAGTCCACTTTGCATTTTTTTTCTTTTTGCTCACTCCAGTTTCTTCTTTTTATTGGGAACCCTCAGCAATGGTTTCTTAGCAGCAATACATCCTTTAATCCTGCATCCAGAAGTCGTCTTATTACTGTCGACACACTCACAAGTTCATTTCTCAACTGGTCAATTTCTGCTGCCAGCATGGGTGCTGTTTTGAAGCAATCACTTTTACTACTTACTACTAAGGAATGATATCAGGACACACATCCTTAAAATGGCCTAAACTATACTACAAACCTCGAAATCAACAAAGTAACTAAAGAAAGGACTGTCACAAGGAAAGTATTGGATGCTAGGTTTCATAAATGCAAGAGGCGAAAAGACGATAACAAGAAGTGGCTTAATAGAAGCTGCAACACAGTTCTACAAGCAGATTTATACAAGTGATGCTAGAATACAAAGAACAAATTGGTGAATTTCAGCAATTTGTCATTAATGCGAGGAAAACCAGAGGCAGAATTTTGCAGATTTGAGGACAAAAATTAAAAACCGAGCACTTTTTCCTACTTATATTGCCTAGATATTTGATGTACATGTGCATATGTTATAATTGTTTTGGAATATAAGGTGACACATCTTTTCTCTTTTAAAAAGGAAGGCTTAAAAGGTGGTGTGCATCCTTTACACCGATGCATCTTATACACCAGCAAATAAGGTACATTTCAATTGAATGTCAAATTCTAAAGTAAGAACAAATTACAAACTAAAAACTTCACTTATCTTATTGTTTTGGTACTGACCCTGGGGTTTCAAGCTATGTCCAGCTCATTCTCAAAGCTTTGTTGCTTCACTGTTAATAGCTTCAATTTTTCCATATTGAATGTCAAATTGATTACCACTGCAGGGCTTTGGTTTGTAGTAGTAATTCCATGACACTTGGGTTCTTTATTTGATATACTTGTGTAAAAGCTTGCTTTAAAATAAATACCCTTACTTCCAGTATTGTTAAGTATAAATACTGTTTTTTCATACATTTTGTTTTTACCCCACAAAAGTTTTAACCTCCTAAACCTAGGGAGTGAAATGTTGTTGTTGTTAGCTAATGCTGGATTTCTGACATTGAAGTCATTAATCCTCTTGCTCTCCAATATTTTTCACTGATGGATGGGGCACTAGAAGTGGCCGGGCATATCTAAAGGTGGTCTCGATCCATTTCCTCTTGCAGATCACATAGAGGACAGAGTGGTGAAGAATATATCCCAATCCTGTTTAAATGTTTTGCCAGACAATCATGTCCTGTAATCAACCTGAAGGTTGCAACTGCTGTTTTCCGAGGATACTCAGCAATCACTTTTTGAATGTTTGGTAATTTCCATCTTTTATTCTTTGATTTTTCATAGTAATATTTTGCAATAATTTTTTTGAATTCAGAGTTGACTAACCTTTTAGCTGCATAAAATGGTAGATTAACTATAGATTTTTGTACACTGCTGGTACCCTTTTTTGCAAGAAAATCAGCTTTCTCATTACCACTCAGTCCACAGTGAGTCGGTATCCATTGGAAGACTAGGTGTTTTTGAAGTGCTGTTAGATGGCTAAGCATCTTCCAACATTCTATAATAGTTTGGTTCTTTGGTGACAACTTGGAAGTAATTACTGTAATTGCTGCCCTGGAATCTGAGAGAATAACTGCTTGCTGAAAATGTGAAATTCTGTACAAAAGATTTTGTAGGGCCATTCGAATTGCTTCAATTTCTCCATCAAAGTTAGTAGTTCCATAACTTAAAGATTTGTAATAGGAAAAGAGGTGACATGTGACTCCAGCACCTGCTCCATCTTGGTTTGATATCAATGATCCATCAGTATAAATATGGAGCCATTCATGTTCTGGAAATCAGGTATGGATTGTCTCTAATGCCAATAATTTTAGAACACTAGTTGGAGTATCACTTTTTTTAACTTCTTCTGTCAGGTGTAAATAATATGTGATGTCTAATGTATGTGTTGGATTGACTTTAGATATGAAGTTTTCCTTTGAATTAGGAAGGTGTACATTTTTCTTGATGTCTTGAATTTTGGAAAGAAAGCTCTTCTGAGTCTTTAGTGTATGTGTAAAATTTCTCTTGTGCCATGTATTGAATGGGAGTCTGATCAACTTTTCGTGTTGAATAAGAGTGCTTTTTCTATTTCATATTCAATGGGGTATTGGTTGGTTAGTATTTCCATAGCTGCTATTGGTGTGGTTTCGATAGCACCTGTAATTAATCTCAGACTTTGGTTTTGAAAGCTTTGAATTCTTTTTTGTGTTTGCTGTTACAAGAACTTTGCTGCAGTAGGTAATTAATGGTTTTATATATATATATATATATATATATATTGTATGCTGTGTTAAGCGCTGTTCTGGAACATCCCCACTTCATTGCTGTTAGATGCTTTAACACTGAAAGGCGCCTCTCTGCTCTTTGTATTACATTTTCTATTTGTTTGGTCCATGTAAGTTTGGTATCAAATGTAACTCCTAAATACTTTGCTTCCTTTGTTTCTGGTAATTTTTGACCCTCAAAATTTATTTTTATTTTTAGTGGTTTTTGTCTTAGTGAAAAGATTTGGTAGTTTGATTTTGTTGTATTAACAGTCATTAAATGTTCTTTGGTCCACCTCTGTAAGTTGGTTAAGGATTGTTGCATGGTTTTTTCTATTTCTGTACTTTTGCTTTTTGGTTTTGAAGTCCACATTACTAAGTCATCAGCAAATAGTGCACACTTCACGCCTGATTCTTGTATTTGTTGTGGTAGATCATTAATAAATGTATTAAAAAGTGTAGTGCTGAGCACTGCACCTTGTGGTAAGCCACGGTGTACTTGTTTATATTTAGATATGTTTCTTCCATATCTTGTTGCAATAAAGTGTTGTGTTAGGAAATGACAGCCATGAAAACATTGGAACTTGTATCCCTATTTTTTTTTTTTTACTACCTTTAGTAGTTTTGTTCTGCATATAGAATCATATGCATTTTGAAAATCAATAAAAACTGATAAATTATCTTCTTTTCTATTGAAGGAGTCTTTGATTTTCTTGACTGAGAAGTAAGACTTGTTCATTTGTAGAGTGGAAATCTCTGAATCCAGCTTGACATGGGGATATTAAATTTTGTGATTCTAGGAACCAATTTAACCTGTTTGACACCATTCTTTCCATCACTTTTGCTATTATGCTGGAAAGAGCTATTGGTTCATAATTTTTTATTTCTGATGCTGTTTTGTCTTTCTTCAAGAGTGGGACAATTATTGCTTTTCGCCATTCAGCAGGTACAGTGGTTTTCCAGGATAGATTGTAGGGTTTCAGTAGTTGTTGTTTTGCTGTTTTTCCAAGGTTCTTCATGAACTCTGGATGTATGTGATCTGGTCCAGGAGACCTTTTGTTTTTTAGATTATTTATTGCAATGTTCAATTCTTCCATATTAAAATTTTGAAAAAAGATATTGCACTTAGTGCAATATTGCACTTGTTCTTTCTCTGCAGAAGGTGACTGCAATAACTTTGGGTTGCCCTGATCAGTGTAAGGTGCACCTAGAAAAGATTATTGTGATTCTATCAACAAAAATGAGTTCTTTACAAGCACATAACCAGAATAAGAAAAAATTGAAGCTATTAACAGTGAAGCAACAAGATTCTAAAGTAAGAACAAATTAGAAAATAAAAGCTTCATTTATCTTAGTAATGTTGTAAGTGAAATTTTTAGTTTCTAATTTGTTCTTACTTTACATAGTAAAGTAAGGGGTAATGATGCGCCTCCTATAGCCTCTGCTACCCAATTCCCATTCTTATCCTGCCCGTGGTGAACCCTGCTTTTAACAGATGAGGTTCTGGGGACCAAATCACAGCGGTATAACTGTTTCATCTAAAATGGAGGAAATGTCATTTACATATGTGCTGGCCTATCACAGCACAACAGTGTCCCTCAGAAGCACATGAGGGGAAGGTCGGTGGATCTAAATACCACCTATTTAGTCCTCCTGGCTAGATCCGATGGACCCGTTGACCAACGATAGGTATGGTCCCCCTTGCAACATGGGGGTTTAAGTCGGGTGATGTAACTGCCACATTGTAAAACTGGTGCCCTTTAAGAAAACAGTTACATGAACACCACATACATGAATATGAGTCATAACGATAAACATTCCGGAGTTAAAACTGTCCCCCAATTGGATCTCCGGGTGGGGACATCTTTAGGCAAATTTCGTCACAACAATCCAATACTTTAAAAATTCTACAATGGAATGCAGCAGGCATGTCCCATCCTAAAAAAGAAGAGCTAGTGAAACTATTAAAAGACCAAGATATAGATGTCTTCACAGCACAAGAAGCCAATATATCACAAGAACAGGAAATATACTTTGAAATGGATCAGTACACTACACATATACTTCCAAAGGCTCGTCAAATAGCAAGTGGTATTCTTACAGGAATTAAAAGAAATATGAAAGCTACTATCCAAATCCACAAAACAATGGAAGAACAAGATAAATCAGAAATAGTTAAAATTGAAGTATGGAAAAGTAACTACCACTATAGAATTTACAGTATCTACAATCCTCCAGACAATACACTAGATCTAAATTCTATTCCCATAGAACCCAAAAGTATTTTAATAGGTGATTTTAATGCACACTCCCCTAGGTGGGGTTACAGAGAAATAAATTCAGCAGGAAGAGTCATAGAAGACCTATTAAACCCATCAACAATGGAATTAATATTTAATCCAAATGATCCACCCACTTACTTTCATTATAATGGTTCAGGTATAAGTCCTGATCTTCTGATGGTGTCATCTGACATAATTGACAATACAAAAAGAGAAATAATAGAAGACCCAGGTTCAGGCCACAGAATCACCATAAACTCCATAAGAGGTCTAATAAATAAAACTAACAAACCAGAAATTAAACCTTCTTGGAATTTTAAAAAAGCAGATTGGTCCAGTTTCAAAAAAAAAAGATAGAAGGGAAGTGTAATTTACTGTTAGAATCAGAGTTCAAGTCAACAGATGAAATGAATAAAAAAATTTTTAAAATATTATTGACAGCAGCCAGACAACATATCCCCAAAGGAAAGTTAAAGAAATATAACTACTTTTGCTCTCCATCTTTATCTAAGATAAAACACGAAAGAAATATAGGAAGAGTCAAAGCCGAAAGAACCAAGTGTTCAGAAGATGTACAAAACTGGAGAACAATAGCAGCCATTTCAAAGCAAGAATTAATTACAGCAAAAAGGGCCAGTTTCACAAATTTTGTAGAACATATGGACTATAGGAAAGATGGAAATAAAATATACAAATTGTCTAGGAAGGGCCCTTGTCTAGAAAGGGTCCTTGTCCAGGAAGGGCCCTTGTCTAGGAAGGGCCCTTGTCTAGGAAGGGCCCTTGTCTAGGAAGGTCCCTAGGCTAGGAAAGGCCCTTGTCTAGGAAGGGCCCTTGTCATGGAAGCGCCCTTGTCTAGGAAGGGCCCTTGTCTAGGAAGGGCCCTGGTCTAGGAAGGGCCCTTGTCTAGGAAGGGCCCTTGTCTAGGAAGGTCCCTAGGCTAGGAAAGGCCCTTGTCTAGGAAGGGCCCTTGTCATGGAAGCGCCCTTGTCTAGGAATGGCCCTTGTCTAGGAAGGGCCCTGGTCTAGGAAGGGCCCTTGTCTAGGAAGGGCCCTTGTCTAGGAAGGGCCCTTGTCTAGGAAGGGATCTTGTCTAGGTAGGGCTCTTGTCTAGGAAGGGCCCTTGCTTAGGAAGGGCCTTTGTCTAGGAAGGGCCCTTGTCTAGGAAGGGGCCTTGTCTAGGAAGGGCCCTTTTGTAAAAGGGGGCATTGTCTAGGAAGCGCCATTGTCTAGAAAGGGCCATTGTCTAGGAAAGGCCCTTGTCTAGTAAGGGCCGTGGTCTAGGAAGGGCCCTTGTCTAGGAAGGGCCCTTGTCTAGGAAGGGCCCCTGTCTAGGAAGGGCTCTTGTCTAGGAAGGGCTCTTGTCTAGGAAGGGCCCTTGCTTAGGAAGGGCCTTTGTCTAGGAAGGGCGCTTGTCTAGGAAGGGGCCTTGTCTAGGAAGGGCCCTTTTGTAAAAGGGGGCCTTTTCTAGGAAGCGCCATTGTCTAGAAAGGGCCATTGTCTAGGAAAGGCCCTTGTCTAGTAAGGGCCGTGGTCTAGAAGGGTCCCTTCTCTAGAAAGGTCCCTTGTCTAGGAAGGACCCTTGTCTATCAAGGGCCCTTGTCTAGGAAGGGCCCTTGTCCAAGGAAAGCATTTGTCTTTGAAGGGCCCTTGTCTAAGAAGGGCCCTTGTCTAGGATGGGCCCTGGTCTAGGAAGGGCCCTTGTCTAGGAAGGGCCCTGGTCAACGAACAGCCTTGGTCTTGGAAGGGTCCTTGTCTAGGAAGGGCCCTTTTGTAAAAAGGGCGCCTGTCTAGGAAGGGCCCTTGTCTAGGAAGGGCCCTTGTCTAGAAAGGGTCCTTGTATTGGAAGGGCCCTTGTCTAGGAAGGGCCTTGTCTATGAAAGGCCCTTGTCTAGGAAGGGCCCTGGTGTAGGAAGGGCCCTTGACTAAGAAGGGCCTTTGTCTAGGAAGGGCCCTTGTCTAGGAAGGGCCCTTGTCTAGGAAGGGGCTTTGTCTAGGAAGGGCCCTGTTGTAAAATGGGGCCTTGTCTAGGAAGCGCCATTGTCTAGAAAGGGCCACTGTCTAGGAAAGGCCCTTGTCTAGTAAGGGCCGTGGTCTAGAAAGGTCCCTTCTCTAGAAAGGTCCCTTGTCTAGGAAGGACCCTTGTCTAGGAAGGGCCCTTGCCTATCAAGGGCCCTTGTCTAGGAAGGGCCTTGGTCTAGGAAGGGTCCTTGTCTAGGAAGGGCCCTTGTCCAGGAAGAGCATTTGTCTTTGAACGGCCCTTGTCTAAGAAGGGCCCTTGTCTAGGAAGGGCCCTGGTCTAGGAAGGGCCCTTGTCTAGGCAGGGCCGTGGTCAAGGAAGGGCCGTGGTCTAGGAAGGGTCCTTGCCTAGGAAGGGCCCTTTTGTAAAAAGGGCGCCTGTCTAGGAAGGGCCCTTGTCTAGGAAGGGCCCTTGTCTAGAAGGGGTCCTTGTATTGGAAGGGCCCTTGTCTAGGAAGGGCCTTGTCTATGAAAGGCCATTGTCTAGGAAGGGCCCTGGTGTAGGAAGGGCCCTTGACTAGGAAGGGCCCGTGTCTAGGAAGGGCCCTTGTCTATGAAAGGTCCTTGTCTAGGAAGGGCCCTTGTCTAGGAAGGGCCCCTGGCTAGGGAGGGCCCTTGTCTAGAAAGGGTCGTTGTCTTGGAAGGGCCCTTGTCTAGGAAGGGCCTTGTCCATGAAAGGCCCTTGTCTAGGAAGGGCCCTGGTGTAGGAATGGCCCTTGACTAGGAAGGGCCCTTGTCTATGAAGGGCCCTTGTCTAGGAAGGGCCCTTGTCTAGAAAAAGCCCTTGTCTAGGAAGGGCCCTTGTCTAGGAAGGGCCCTTGTCTAGAAGGGGTCCTTGTATTGGAAGGGCCCTTGTCTAGGAAGGGCCTTGTCTATGAAATGCCATTGTCTAGGAAGGGCCCTGGTGTAGGAAGGGCCCTTGACTAGGAAGGGCCCGTGTCTAGGAAGGGCCCTTGTCTATGAAAGGTCCTTGTCTAGGAAGGGCCCTTGTCTAGGAAGGGCCCCTGGCTAGGGAGGGCCCTTGTCTAGAAAGGGTCGTTGTCTTGGAAGGGCCCTTGTCTAGGAAGGGCCTTGTCCATGAAAGGCCCTTGTCTAGGAAGGGCCCTGGTGTAGGAATGGCCCTTGACTAGGAAGGGCCCTTGTCTATGAAGGGCCCTTGTCTAGGAAGGGCCCTTGTCTAGAAAAAGCCCTTGTCTAGGAAGGGCCCTTGTCTAGGAAGGGCCCCTGCCTAGGAAGGGCCCTTGTCTATGAAGGGCCCTTATCTAGGAATGGTCCTGGTCTAGGGAGGGCCCTTGTCTAGGAAGGACCCCTATCTAGAAACGGCCCTGGTCTAGGAAGGGCTCTTTTCTAGAAAGGGCCCCTGTCAATGAAGGACCCTTGTCTGGAAAAGGCCCTGGTCTAGGAAGGGTCATTGTCTAGGAATGGCCCTTGTCTATGAAGGGCCCTTGTCTAGGAAGGTCCCTGGTCTAGGAAAGGCCCTTGTCTAGGAAGGGCCCTTTTCATGGAAGAGCCCATGTCTAGGAAGGTCGCTGGTCTAGGAAGGGCCCTTGACTAGGAAGGGCTCTTGTCTAGGAAGGGCCCTTGCTTAGGAAGGGCCTTTGTCTCGGAAGAGCCCTTGTCTAGGAAGGGGCCTTGTCTAGGAAGGGCCCTTTTGTAAAAGGGGGCCTTGTCTAGGAAGCGCCATTGTCCAGGAAGGGCCATTGTCTAGGAAAGGCCCTTGTCTAGTAAGGGCCGTGGTCTAGAAAGGTCCCTTCTCTAGAAAGGTCCCTTGTCTAGGAAGGGCCCTTGTCTAGGAAGGGCCCTTGTCTATCAAGGTCACTTGTCTGGGGAGGGCCCTGGTCTGGGAAGGGTCCTTGTTTAGGAAGGGCCCTAGTCCAGGAAGAGCATTTGTCTTTGAAGGGCCCTTGTCTAAGAAGGGCCCTAGTCTAGGAAGGGCCCTGGTCTAGGAAGGGCCCTTGCCTAGGACGGGCCCTGGTCAAGTAAGTGCCCTGGTCTAAGAAGGGTCCTTGTCTAGGAAGGGGCCTTTTGTAAAAAGGGCCCCTGTCTAGGAAGGGCCCTTGTCTAGGAAGGGCCCTTGTCTAGAAATGGTCCTTCTCTTGGAAGGGCCCTTGTCTAGGAAGGGCCCTTGTCTATGAAAGGCCCTTGTTTAGGAATGGCCCTTGTCTAGGAAAGGCCCCTGCCTAGGAAGGGCCCTTGTCTAGAAAGGGTCCTTGTCTTGGAAGGGCTCTTGTCTAGGAAGGGCTCTTGTCTATGAAAGGCCCTTGTCTAGGAAGGGTCCTGGTGTAGGAAGGGCCCTTGACTAGGAAGGGCCCTTGTCTATGAAGGGCCGTTGTCTAGATAGGGCCCTTGTCTAGAAAGAGCCCTTGTCTAGGAAGGGCCCTTGTCTAGGAAGGGCCCCTGCCTAGGAAGGGCCCTTGTCTATGAAGGGCCCTTGTCTAGGAAGGGTCCTGGTCTAGGGAGGGCCCTTGTCTAGGAAGGACCCTTATCTAGAAACGGCCCTGGTCTAAGAAGGGCTCTTTTCTAGAAAGGGCCCTTGTCAATGAAGGACCTTTGTCTAGGAAGGGCCCTGGTCTATGAATGGCGCTTGTCTAGGAGGGGTCCTTGTCTAGGAATGGTCCTTGTCTAGGAAGAGCCCTGGTATAGGAAGGGTCCTTGTCTATGAAGGGCCCTTGTCTAGGAAGGTCCCTTGTCTAGGAAGAGTCCTTGTCTAAGAAGGGCCTTTGTCTAGGAAGGGCCATTATCTAGGCGTGGCCCTTGCCTAGGAAGGTCCCTTGTCTAGGAAGAGTCCTTGTCTAAGAAGGGCCCTTGTCTAGGAAGGGCCATTATCTAGGAATGGCCTTTGCCTAGGAAGGGCCCTTGCCTAGGAAGTGCCCATGTTTAAGAAGGGCCCTTGTCTAGGAAGGGCCTACTTGTAAATAGGGCCCTTGTCTAGCAAGGACCCTTTTCTAGGATGGGCCCTTTTGTAAATAGGGCCCTTGTCTAGGAATGGCCTTTGTCTAGGAAAGGCCATTGTCTACGAAGGGCCCTTGTGTACGAAGGCCCCTTGTCTAGGAACGTGCATAACTTGATTCCACATTAATGTACCTCGATTACCAAGCATAGCAGACCAGAATAGACGTGAATATCAGGAATTAAAGTCCGATTGTGATATAAAAATCTATAGCAGTGTGACACTCGCCAAGGAACCAGCTGGCAATATAGTTATGATGTTAATGCAGAGTTGACTCCCTTCTGGGTGGTCGGTACAAGCGATTGATTTGTCCATCAACAAGGTAATGCTGGGTAACACGATATTACATATAATAATGAGGTTATGAGCGCTTTAAGCTGATTGTATCAACACCTAACTTATAAACCTATCAAATTTAAAGCCTCTTTTGTACATAGAATAAAGGATTATTTACTTCAAATTACGTCCATGATCATATAACTGCCAACAAAGTGCTTTATCGTCTCACTAAATATCTTATATATTTAAACGAGCAATTCTTGTATATATATATATATATATATATATATATATATATATATATATATATATATATATATATATTCCGAGCAACTTGGAAACGGGTCTAACAATTTCCATCAAATATTGTACTCGGATAGGGTTTTACTTTTTAAGTTCATCTATATAGGTGCGATTCCCGAAAAAACGCAATTTTACATAAAAAATAACATTTTTTATTCCCGCTTCCACAGTGCAATTATTCTTGTATATATATATATTCCCGGCATTTCAGAAACGACTCTAAAGGATTGGTTAAATTTGTGTATACATGCATATTACTTTCACAGTGTGTTCTCTACTCACTTTTAGGTAACACATTCACATCTCTTTCTCTACCCTCTCCTCTATAATCAATTTTCCATAAAAAACCTTATTTTACACCAAAGAACATTTTTATCTCCGCTTTTATAATAAGTCATACCATGTTCTGTGTGTTTGAAATAGAAATATTGTTACATTCACACTGTTTTCTCTTCCCACTTTTAAGTAACACAATTCACAGTGGATTCTCTACTCACTCTTCCACAAAGAAATACAACTTTCTATATGTTTCAAGTAGAGATGCTGGATATACACTCACAGTGGTTTCTCTACTTACTTTTAGGTAACACATTCACATCACTATCTCTACTCACTCTTCTATAAACAATTTTCCATAAAAAATCGTGATTTTACACAAAAAAGTTTTTATCCCGGCTTTTAAAATAAGTCATATCATGTTCTGTATGTTTGAAATGGAAATACTGTTACATTCACACTGTTTTCCCCTCTCAATTTTAGGTAACAGATTCACATCTCTTTCTCTGCTCACTCTTCTACAAATGTGATACAATTTTTTGTATGTCTGAAATAGAAATGCGCATATTACATTCACCGTGGTTCCTCTACTTACTTTAGGTAACACATTCACATCTTTCTCTACTCACTTTTCATTAAACAATTCATATCATATCACCGCGAAATTCGGCACGTATATGTATTTTTCCTTGAAGAAAGTGTTTATAACAGTCTTACTACACAATATATTACTTTCAAATGGCTTTCTACTTGCTTTTCTTTTATGTAGCACATTCATATATCCCCTGTTTTCCCTTCAACATACAACTCATATAATTTTCTATGATTGAAATATAAATGCAACGTATTACAAAAAAAAATTCACAACAACAGAGGCGAAAATCGACGGGCGAAAATCGACGAGCGAAGCTCCGTCACCTCTGTATAAACACGGACACATAATACAAGTAATAAACCATATAGCGGTTTTTTAAAATACAGATTTTTACTTTTTCTACTGTAAGTAAAGCCTTTAGAAATATTTTTAAAAATGCTATATGGTTTGATTCACACTTTTTTGTGATAGCAGCAGGCAGCAATGAGTGCTGAGGACACAGACAGGCACAACAGCATGCAGCCCGTTTGTAAAATGTTGACTCTCTCAGTAGATGTGCTTACAAGATATTTACGACAAGGGACCCTGTAATACAGCTTGTATGGAAAATCTATGACAAGCAGACATTGTAAACTACCAGAAAGTGAACCGGATTTCACTGTATTTATTCAACCATGCAAAAGCTTTAAATGATTGTACTAATACAAAGTGAATCTCGAACTACTGACCTACAGTACAGCGGCAGCGCTTCTCTACACCTGTCTTTTCCTCCTTGTCTTTACCACAAGCAAAGCAAGTTGGAAGTATTCCTGCTTGACCACGTTTGCAGCGGAATTCTTCAGTATTAGTCTCATCTTTTTCTTCCTTATTAGCTTCAACTTTGGTGTTTTCTGTTGCATGCTTCTCATCTTTTCCCTTTTCCTTTGGAGTAGTGTTGCTTGTTATTCTGCCTGTGTCTGGTGTCAAATCAGCTTTCTTTTCATTGTGTGGTTCTTGATCTGGAAAAGTTAAAACAATAGTTCAACATTAGTATATTAAAAATTATTTTAGCTACACTGCAGTCATCTTTAGACAATACAAGACATAAATATTCAAAAATAGAAGCAAACTAAGAAAAGAAAATTAATATGAGAAGTTGGTGAAAGAACACAAACTAATAGGGAATAAAAAGCTTATGAATGAATTGTTTCTTTCTTCACATACTACATTTAACAAAAAACTTTCATTTTTATTGTTGTAATATTAACGCTGACTTTACTCAGGGGTCTCCATCTAGGGGATATGTGAATGGCAACCACAAGGTACCCAAGCTGAGCAGAACATTACTTCCACTTACTGGTGTTTTGCTCCCCACTGTAACTTTTCTATCTGACCTTACCTTGGTCATCTCTTGTTCTCTTCCGACCCCGATGCTATTAGGTTCCTGAGGGCTAGGGAGTCTTTATTTTTCCAATCTCTCCATTTCTCTATAAAACCTTAACCCCTAACATGCTGACCTTTCCGGACAATTAATACGTCCTCTGACTGGTAATCAGAGGATATGGTCGGTGAATTTATTTTGAATAAATTCTCCCGGTCAGGTCGGTGAGAGCCGTAAACCGATAGGTGTGGTCCTCCAGGCATTCTGGGGGTTGTGAGAGAGCGATGTGACCGCCAAAACATAAAAATATGGTGCTCTCTAAAAAGCGGTTACATTTACTGCTAAGTCTCTATCAATACCTATTTTTGAAGTGAAAAATTTTGGAGAGCAGGATTAATGACTTCATTGTCAGTAATCCAGCATTAGCAAACAACAACTTTTTCTACTGTATACGTATGGTAACAACGGGAAATATGGTATTCCACTGCAAAAATCAATGTATATATGGTGGGAGTTAATTTATGAAGCAAACAAAGTGAGTCAAGTTAACGAGAAGAAAACAGGCGTGAGTTGTAATAAGAGGAATGTGTTAACATCACTCCGTATTTGTGTAAAAGCTTCAGAAGGTGAATAAAGTTATTGAAAGGTATTTTGTCACATTGGTGTCAGGTGTGGGGTTCGTCGAATTGTTAAATTGTTATACTATTTTTTTTAAAAAGGTGTGTGCACATATGTTCTCCAGTAGACAAAAAATGAGTTATATTTGGCACGCACACATCCATACATACGTACATATAGACAGACATATCAACCTTGTGAAAATTGGAACTCAATTTCACTTTCTGTACTACGTATAGTAACTAAGTATCATACTGCACCCAAAAATGCTATATCGAGATTTCACTGGAAATACATGCTTTTTTGCCCCCCTGAGTTAAAAGAAAGAAAAGAAGCATTTTTAGAAAATGTCCTTGTGTGAATCAGTCCGTGGACACCAATCTCGAAAACGAAAAGTCGCTTAAAAACCAAAGCGCACTGCCGGTGCGTTCTCGGACATCCGTGGGCCGAAGAGCGCCGAGTTTGGGCTCCGCTCGAGCTTATGGGGAGCGGGGAAGCGGCCGGGCTGGGCGCCGACGTCCTGGGGCGCCCCTGGAGAGCGGGGGGCCCAAGGTGCAAACGGGTGTTGGCACGTTTTCGATATTTCGGCCATAACTCGGGAACGGGGCGGATGCCAGCCAAACGCGAGAGAGCGCTCGACCGCTGTCGGCCTCCTCCACACTCCCCCACCCTCCGTTACAAAAGTGCCGATATCTCAGAACCTATGGGCTGCAGAGTGGGTACTCGACTCGAGCTTTCCGGGGGTGCCCCACCCGACGGTACGGGTCCGTGCGCCCATCTCCCATAGGGACGGAGATCCGTAAAAATGAACCTTATTTATTAAGATAGCGACACGGCGAGGGGTGCGTTGGAAAGGGCTCGTCTCGCGCCTCCCGATGCAGAAAACCCTGACTCTCTACGACCGCTCGTTCTCGATCTGCTCCGAGCGCCGCTTACGGTTGAGCCACCTCCGATTTCTCAAAATTTAGCTAGCGCGCCGCCCGAGGGCTCAAAAGACGCGTCTGGGCGAGACAAGCAAGATCACTCATGTGCACTTTGGCTCCATGTGTAGCCCAAGTCGAGTATTTTGCGAAAAAGTACATTTTCCGAGAGAAAAGTGCGATTTGTGGCCAAACGGTGAGAGATGGAGCAAAAGTGAAGATGACCAAAGTTGCCCTACTGGCCGAGGCCGACAACTTTGAGAAACGTGACAAAATGGCCTCTTTGAGGTCGATTTCCGGGCAAAGTAAGAGACGCACAAAGGTTTGGACGACGCCGTTTTGTAGGACAAACTTCATAGAGTAAGAATGAGACCGCGAGCATGCGTCTAGGACGCCGATGAGAGACGGCGTCGTGGATAGGAGGGCATGTTGAAAGTGTGGGAGATAGTATTATATAGATGGGCGCGGTAAGAGAGGTATATATATATATATATATATATATATATAGACTAAGTGTCCATGGTGCAGTCCTATATATAGGCTCTCGTATGTCACGTGGTGGGGATGTGGCGTGGTGGGGAGGCCGGCCACGTGGTCGGGCCGCGTCCTGGGTCACTACGGCGAAGTATCTCGGAGTCACGCTGGACCGGCGGCTGACGTATAGACATCACGTCAGGGGCAAAGTACTACTAGGCCATGCTGCTCTCCGGCAGCTATACCCCATATTCAGATCCCAAACCATGCCCTTACGCCTGAAGCTCCAGTTGTATCGAGCGATCATCCCGCCTCTGGTCCTGCACGGATGCGAGATCTGGGGAGTGGTGGCAAAGTCCACCTTCATCAGACTCCAGACGCTACAGAACCGGGCATTAAGGATGATCTATGATACCGGCTGGAGATTTCCTGCCCATATCCTTCATGAACACTCCGGTATCCCGTACATTGTCGACGTGATTAAAACCCGCGCTCGCACAATGTACAACAAACTCCACAACCACCCTAACCCTCTGGTGAATACTCTGGGTCAATACGACCAGAGAGAGCCACACCGACTACCATCAAAGAGACTACCAAAGGACATCCTAAGCCCGGCGGTTTAACTCTGAAGATGGGAAAGGCGAAAGTACAATCTGTATTCAAAACAGAGAAAACACATGTTTCAGTTCACCTCTCAGTGAGTGACTGACGGCCAGAACCCTGGAGGGGATTAGCGCGTCACCTGACTGGCCAGAAACGACCAATCAGAAACCGCGCATAGCCCGCTCGCGGACCAACCCTTCCAACCACCCCTCCTGCCCCTATCAAAAACCCCTGTTTCCATTAATCATTTCCCACAGTGTAACACACATCCCTGTAGCAACACCATCGAAACCATCGCGCAGGTTAAGCCGTATAATGGCTAGGTACTGCGGACATGACACTCCAACGGGGCAAATAAAATTGCACCCGCTCGACTCGAACTGCCTCTGGAGCCTCTGGAGCCTCTGGAGCCTAAACCTACGGAGCTCGTAGCGTCTACACCTCGATTCTGCGGGACCATTGGGAGCTTGGAGTGCTTGATCCTCTCTTCAGGGGCATAAGCGGGAGAACGACCGCGGCGACGTGGTGGTGGAGCAAAGAACTACGCACCTAGTCAGGTGAAAGCACAGTTTCGCGGCACGCTGCAAGACGTTTGACAGCAAACGGTAGCGTGTCGCACCAATCATCACTTGCGCTTCTTCGACATCGATCCTGCTCTCGGAGGGGTGCGTGCTGGTACATAGCGGAGCCAGGTAACTATACCCCTTCTCTTCCATCACCATTCCCGACTCAGACAAACTGACTGACGGACCACGTGACTACGGGCTTGCAAGGCTGCAGCCAAAGGTGAGGACCCCTGGTCCAACACCTCAAGCCGTAATGGCTTGCCCAGGCGCCTCCTCCTCTAAGGAGGGGGTCCGGTCCTCTGCAAGCAGCCGGAGGGCAACTGTGCTGACCGACGGACCAACTACATCATCTTCATGCATCTCTGTCCCCGAGGCGCCACCTGCGCGTAAAAAGCGCAAGTGTTCTGTCCCGCGACAGGTCACAGATAGTGAGTCACCACCACTGATTTCCTATCATCCTTTCTCTTCCTCTGACTCAGAGGCAGATATGGAAACTGACACCGTGGGCTTCACTGAGGTGAAGGGACGCCGGAACAGGCGTAACTCCACGGGCTCTCAGCAGCAACAACTACAGGGTACAACCCAACCCCCAACCAAAGGGGGGGGGAGAAAATACCGCCAATAGTAGCGGATGCTTTTAAAGAGCATACAAAAACCATGCGGCTCCTAGCTTCGCGCCTGAAAAGACGCTTTGAGGCAATAAGGAGGCCACGGAAAGTAAACATCAAGACCTCCTCACTCGAGGATTTTGAGGCAGCCAAGGCTGCTCTTCGGGAATTAAAAATCCCGTTTTACAGTTATTCGCCCACACGTCCTCACATGGAAAGGCGAATAATCAGAGGCCTTGCCTCCGACTGCTCTACCGAGGAAGTCAGGCTGGCACTCCTCGAAGAACATGACATCACAGCAACAGTGGCCCAGTTGAAGAAGACTATTGTCTCCGACAGTGGACCCGAAATGACCATGCCACTGTTTCTGGTCGTGGTGGACAAAGTGCGCGACCAACAAGTTCAGCCAGTCGACACTGTGCGTCACCTAATCTACACTGCCGTAAAGGTGGAACGCTTTTACGGCAAGGAGGGTCCCGTGCAGTGTCGCAATTGCCTGGGATTTCACCATTCCAGCATGGCATATGAGCGCCCGCTTGCATGTCTGCGATGTGGTGGAACCCACAGAGTGCAGGACTGCCCTAAGCCGGATACGGACAGGGAATGTGTCAACTGCAAAGGCGCGCACTGCAGTGTCTACAAAGGATGCGCGACGCGCCTGAAAATTATAGATACCCGTCGCAAGGGGCGCGCGGAAGCGGCAGAGGTCCGCCCCGGCGTTTCCTTCTCTCACGCCATTAAGAGGGCAGAAAAGACACTGGCCCAGGCCAAGGCCCAGGCAATAGTTCCTGCCCCTGCCACGAGTGAAGTCTCGGCACCAACTCCAGGCCATACAGAGGAGTCTGTTGTGGCCAATGCTCCTCCTAAACCTAAGCGGCGAAGGAAACACAAGAGCAAGCGTCAAGCCGCGGAGAGAGCAAGCACAGCTCCTCAACAGCCTCCCAAGGCGCCGGCAGAGCAGTCCACTGAGGCAGCTCTGGCACCAAGGGATACTGCTGCTATAGCCGGCCCACAGGTGCCACCTGTGGTCCCCACTGTACCCATGACAGGGGGAACGCTCTCGCAGGCGGACCTGGAGGACTTTCAGGACCTAACCCTGTGGTTCAACAACATAATAAACCGAATCTTCCCTGCACTTCGGAAATTCAAGCTGCAATACGAAAGCCCTATCCTGAGCCCCATGCAGAAGCATGCCCTACTGGTCCAAACCTTGGCCCAGCTGTTCCCTAACTCAGCCAAGTAATGGCCTCCAGACTTGTCCGGAGACCATTCAGGGCTGCGTTCTGGAACGCAAATGGCATAAGGGGCCATTACCCAAGCCTCGTTGAGTTTCTACAGTCATATGGAATTGACATTCTGATGGTCTGCGAAACCCACTTGGATGCTGCAACCAACTTCTCGCTGCCGAGTTACGTCACCCATCGGTCTGATCGGGTCGGCCGACCGGGGGGCGGTACAGCCATTTTCATCAAGAACCACATCACTCATACATACTTCCCTATCCCACCACTACAACACGTGGAGGCCTGTGCCGTTAGGCTTGCCATTGGCGGGGTGGACACGGTGTTGGTAGTGGCATACGACCCTCCTGATAACCGCTTCTATGAAGCCGATATTAATACCCTCCTGAACCTGCATCCTGCGGTTTGCATCGCAGGTGACCTCAACACTAAACATGCACATTGGCATAGCCGCGTTACTAATGCCAAGGGGCGAGGGCTCTACCGCCTGATCAGCGGTAACCCAAGCATTCTTGCGCATGGACCGAGAGGACCTACGTTCCATCCGGCCCGAGGGAGGCCAGATGTGCTCGATATCATGGTTACCAAAAACATTCCTTTTCATCTAGACCTCTCAGCGGTCAATGAATTGGACTCCGACCATGACCCTGTCTTGGTGGATTCCAACATTGACCTGCCAGCTCTGGTCACTCCAGACTGGACATACGAGGTCGACTGGGATGCAGCCTTCCTTGAACTCAGCCAGTCTGTGGACCCGCGTCCGCGTGTCGATTCTATCGATACACTGGAGGCGGCAGCCACGGCATTCTCCCAACACATCTGGGATGTGGTGCGTGCCCACACGCACCGCATTCCATCCGACATACCTAACCCTCGTACCATTCCCATCGAACTCAGACAGTTGCTGAAAGCCAAAGCAACTGTCCGAAGGCTCTGGCAGCGTTTCCGCCATCCCAGGATACAGACCGTTTACCGGCGGTTAAAGTCCCTGTCACGACGCCTGCTGCGTTTACACCGCAAAACAGCCTGGGAAAACACGATGGCAAACGTAGTCCTCACCGAGAAGCAACCATGGCGGATAATTAGGTCCCTCAGAAAGGACAAAAGCACACACCAGCATCCTCTATATGGCACTCGCGGGAGACTCTCTTTTGAGCCCCAAGAGAAAGTCACGGCTTTCGCAGACCATCTAGAGTCCCAATTCGAACCCCGGGAAGATGTCCAGGACGAAGACTTTACTGAACTCGTGGAGGCGACGGTTGATTACCTCTATGAGGCACCTCCGCCGCCACGCGCAGAGATCCAAGTCCCCTTAGTCACCCCAAGACAGCTGGCTTCTGAAATCAGAAGATTAAAACCTGGCAAATCCCCTGGGCATGATGGCGTCACGGCGCCCATGCTCCAGCACCTTCCCCGAAAGGCCGTAGTCCACCTGACGAGGATTTATAATGCATGTCTGCAGCTTCGTCACTTTCCTACTTGTTGGAAGGAGGCGAGGGTGGTCTGCATTTTGAAGCCCGGCAAGGACCCGGTTTTCCCTTCCAATTACCGTTCCATAAGCCTGTTACTCATCGTTTCAAAAATCTTTGAACGATTATTCCTATCCCGCCTCACTCCTCTCTTCGAGGAAAGGCAACTTATCCCGGATCATCAGTTCGGTTTCCGTCATGGACATTCCACTACACTACAGCTGCTGCGGCTGAATGAGCAGGTTGCCCTGGGTTTCCAGGAAAACTTCAAAACAGTCGCGGTGCTTCTGGATGTAGAAAAAGCCTTTGCAACCACATGGCACCAGGGGTTGCTGTACAAAATCAGAGAGGCAGAAATCCCTCCCCCCTACCTCACCCTGATTGGTAGCTTCCTTCGGGATCGCTCTTTTCGGGTGTGGGTGGAGGGGAAGTTGTCCTCGGTCAGACCCATAGCGGCTGGAGTTCCGGAGGGTAGCGTGCTATCGCCGTTGCTCTTTGCTGCCTACATGTCTGACCTACCAGTGGAACCGCATACTGTTACGTGTCAGTATGCAGACGATGTCCTCATACTGGCACAGAACAAAAATGTTCGGTACTGTTTCCCTCCACTACAGCGACAGCTCGACGCTATCGGCAGGTGGGGTGAACAGTGGAGAATGGCCATTAGCCCGCAGAAGAGCCAGGCTCTACTACTGGGCAAAGTTCGAAACTGGCGGCCGGGTGTATCCCTGGCAATGCGGCGGAGAACAATCCCTTGGGTTAACTCTGCCAAATACCTCGGGGTACTACTTGACCGTGGTCTAACCTTCACTCCACATGTCAGAACAAATGTCGGTCAGGGACATGGCGCGCTGAGAGAGCTATATCCCATACTCCACTCAGCCATGCCCACATACCTGAAACTAAGCTTGTACCGTGCGATCGTCCCGCCCCTGATCCTGTACGGGTGCGAGGTCTGGGGTACGGTGGTTCGTTCCACCATCCGCAGGCTGCAGACCCTGCAGAACAGGGCGCTTAGGATGATCTACGGTACCGACCGTAGGTTTCCATCACACATCCTTCACACTCATTCCGGCATCCCATACATTGTGGACGTCGTGCGGGACAGTACACGCACAATGTATGCCAAACTCACACCTCACACAAACCAGCTGGTGAACACCCTGGGGCAATATGACCATCGCCTCCCTAGGCGGAGACAGAGCTACCGTCTACCCAAGGACGCCCTTGGCTGGTAGGTACCGCTTTGCCTTCAGCATCCTCCACACTTATCACCTATTCCCCTCGGTTTCCTGGCACTGGCACTGCATTGCTCGTCGGCCATGGCTGACGAAGTAATCAGTAGGGAAATGGTCGCTTGGATGGCTAGACATCCAAGATCCGACAGACCCCGCCGCCAGTGACAATACAGGAACCCATCCTGCACCATCAGACATTACAAAGACAAAAAGCCTGTAACATATAAAAACGTATACTACCACACGGGTAAATCCGTAATTAAACGGATAGGTACCGTGGCCACCTTACCATCCACCTGGGTTAACCCAGACGACTAGTACTCACTCCTGGACTCCTAAACCTACACCAAAGGGTTTGCATCGCAGGCGACTTCAACGCCAAACACCCAAGCTGGCACAGCCGCACCCAGAACGTGAAGGGTCGGGGACTGTACCGTCTCATTAGCGGGAACCCCGCCCTACATGCACACGGGCCGAGAGGTCCAACATACTACCCGGCACGCGGCGCCGCGGATGTCATTGACTTCATTGTCACAAAGAACATTCCATTTCACCTGGATCTCTCGCTGATTAACGCTCTGGATTCTGATCACAACCCTGTTGTGGTCGACTCATACGTTAATCTAACTGCGCTGGGAGTGCCTGATTGGGTTGAGGAAGTCGACTGGGATGCAGCCGTCCTAGCCCTCCACAACTCCATGGAACCATGTCCTCGAATAGACTCGATAGAGGCTCTCGAGGAGGCAGCCACGGGGTTCTCAACCTCTGTCCTAAATGCGGTGCGTGCTCATACGCACCGCATTCCTACCGACGCACCAAAACCTACAGCTATCCCTGTCCCACTGAAACGCCTCATTCAAGCGAAAAACGCTGTTAGAAGGCTATGGCAGAGATTCCGTCACCCTAGGATAGGAGTAATACAGCAGAGGTTCAAATCCCTGGTGAGACGACTCCTAAGAAAACATAGGCAAGCAGCTTGGGAAAACACGTTGCGACATGTAAACCTCCAGGAGAGGAAACCATGGCACATCGTCCGAGGCTTGAGGAAAGATAAAACTGTACACCGGCACCCTGTGCATAGCCCTCGGGGAAGACTTGTCTTTGAACCGAGGGAAAAGGCAGAGGCGCTAGCAGACTATTTGGAAACTCAATTCCAGCCTAGAGTCGACCCTCAGAACGACGATCATACTGACCTCGTGGAACAAGCAGTAGAAGACTTCTTAGAAGTTGGACCTGCGGGCCACGAGGATTTCCACATCCCGATAGTTACCCCTCGCGAGGTAACTAACACCATCCAACAGCTAAAACCTAGAAAAGCCCCTGGGCAGGACCGGGTAACAGCGGAAATGCTCCAGCACCTTTCCTTTAGAGCCGTGATGCACTTGACTCGGATCTGCAACGCGTGCCTAAGCATGCGCCATTTTCCGGAAGTCTGGAAGAGGGCGCGTGTGGTATGCGTGTTGAAGCCGGGTAAGAATCCGATCTTTCCTTCTAGCTACCGTTCCATCAGCCTCCTACCAGTTATCTCGAAAGTTTTCGAGAAACTGTTCCTGACCCGCCTTCGACCTCTTTTAGAGGAAAAAGGCCTCCTACCGGAACATCAGTTTGGTTTTCGTTCTGACCATTCCACAACCGAGCAACTACTGCGAGTAGCCGAAAAGGCCTCCCTGGCTTACCAGGAAAGGGCCAAAATGGTGGCAGTGTTGCTTGAGGTGGAAAAGGCGTTCTCTACCACCTGGCACGAAGGGCTTATCTACAAGCTCATACAACACGAAATCTCCCCTCCATATATTTACTTGGTGGCTAGTTTCCTACAGGAACGTAGCTTCCGAGTGAAGGTGGAGGGTTAATTTTCCCGAGAAAGGCCCATTGGCGCAGGAGTTCCCGAGGGCAGTGTACTGTCACCGGCACTCTTTAATGCTTACATGGCCGATCTCCCCACGCAACCCAACACTCACATCTGTCAGTATGCGGACGATCTCATGATCTTCGCAACAAACAAGAACCCGCGCTACAGCTACCGTCAAGTACAAGCCCACCTCTGTGCCATCAGTAGATGGTGCGAGAACTGGCGCATGTCTATCAACCCGGAGAAAATCTCTGCGATTCTCCTGGCCAACACGCTGGCAAACCGGCTCCCGCAGGACCTCGTGCTTCGGCGCCGTCGGATCCCCTGGGTCACTGCGGCGAAGTATCTCGGGGTCACGTTGGACCGGCGGCTAACGTATAGGCATCACGTCAGGGGCAAAGTACTACTAGGTCACGCAGCCCTACGGCAGTTGTATCCCATCCTCAGCTCCAAAACCATGCCCATTCGCCTGAAACTCCAGCTGTATCGTGCGATCATCCCGCCTCTGGTCCTGTACGGATGCGAGATCTGGGGAGTGGTGGCAAAGTCCACCTTCATCAGACTCCAGACGTTGCAGAATCGGGCATTAAGGATGATCTATGACACTGGTTGGAGATTTCCTGCCCACATCCTTTACGAACATTCCGGCATCCCGTACATTGTCGACGTGATTAAAACCCGCGCTCGAACAATGTACAACAAACTACAGAACCACCCTAATCCACTGGTGACCACTCTGGGACAATTTGACCTGAGAGAGCCTCGCCGACTGCCATCTAAAAAATTGCCGAAGGGCATATTAAGTCCAATGGGCTAATTTTCGAAGATGGGAAAGGCAAAATGAATATCTGTACTTAAAACAGAGTAAATCGCCTAACTTAGATCACCTCTCAGTGAGTGACTGACGGCCAGAACCAGGAGGAGATTAGCGCGTCACCTGATTGACTAACCAGCCAATCAGCATGTATGGGCAGTGCCCGTTCATGGACCAATCCCTACCAAACTTTAAACTTATTTATTGAACTAAAACATTTGCCTGGTGCCGGTACAAAAGGGCCCGGCTTACAGGCTAAAATTGACATTATTTATATTATTTACAAAGTTTACAAGTGGATTCGTGTTTTCTGTTTTTCCTTTAAAACCCATACAGTGGGCAGCTTTAGCCCACCGAGAACAGTTTTATTTTGTATGTTCAATGTCTTGTTTGTCTCTTTTGATCGTTTTTTGTTTATGTACACTCATCCACGCGCTCATTCACTCCTGGGCATACCATACATATGTCCCATCACACTCACACTCACACACACACACACGCTCGTATATCCATATTTACACTCACTACACTATACACTTCACTTATTTACAGTTTTTTCCGCAGTTTTCCTGTGCGGACCAGGTTGCAGCTCCTGACTGGTTCCCTGGGATGCAGGCCTCTGAGGTAGCGTGTGTGCGGCCTAGGGCCCTTTTTTGCGTGGACGCACATCAGTCGGTGAGCCGAACGACGTCTAGAACATCTTAATTCTGTTGTGCTTCCGATGCTTCGGCTCACCTTTACCAATATTGGCAATGACGTAGTTGTCATGGTTTCTGATGCGCGCCCACGTGACAGTGGCTCTTTTCGCTATTGCCTCGGGAATGGATAGGATCTGGGTTTCCTGGTGAAGGGTTCGGTTAGTGGTTAGGATAGGAGCAGAGAGGATTTTCCTGAGAGAGAGGTTTTGAAGGGTTTGGAGAGTTTTCAGGGCGGTTTTTGAGGCGTTTGCCCAGGCCACACACGCGTATAGAACCACCGAGAGGATAAAAGCTTTATACAGTACGAGTTTGGACTTAAATTGCAGCTGTTTACTGCGGAAGATGGGAGCGCATAACTTTAGCCACTGTCTGCCTTTGTTGGCGCTATTTTTTATGTGGGAGGACCAGCACATTGTGCGGTCCAAGGTAACCCCTAGGTATTTGACTTGCCGACGACAGTGCAATACTTGACCACCGACCGTTAGGTCCATTGCCAAAGTGTGATGCCGCTTAGAAAAATGGATCAGCTGGCATTTGTCGGGGTTAATATTGATTTTCCAGTCATGTTGCCATGAGAGGAAGTTGTTGACATAACGTTGCATTTCTGCAAGGCCGAAACGTGGATTTCTATGGTGGTTGTATATTGCAGTGTCGTCAGCATACATGGCTACCTTACATCTGGCGTCCACTGGGAAATCGTTAGAGAATAATATATACAGAAAGGGTGACATGATTGCCCCTTGTGGGACGCCAGCCCGCATTACTCTCTCCCGTGAGGAGGAGCGGCCCACTTGGACGTAGAACTTGCGTTTTTCCAGAAAATTGTGCAGCTAGTACAGGTAATTTTGAAGAGCCGGGAAATTGTGGTGCAGTTTGTAAATAAGGCCATTGTGCCAGCACCGGTCAAATGCGGCTTCTACGTCCAGAAATAGCGCCAACGTTGAAGCCCCATTGTTAAATTGCTCTGTTACATCATCAGTTAGTCTGAGAAGCTGTAAGTCGGTAGAATGTCCTTTTCGAAAACCAAACTGTGAATTTGAAAGTTCATGAGATGCCGAAACTTGTTTTTGAAGTCGAAAAAGTATAAGTTTTTCGAGCAATTTACCAATAGTAGACAAAAGACTAATGGGGCGGTAGTTTTGCGGTTGCCTGGTGCTTTTCCCTTGCTGCCAATCCCTACCAACATCCATCTTGCCCCTATAAATACCCCTGATCCCAAACATTCCCAGAGATTAAATCCCTGTAGACCAAAACACCATACTATCGCGCAGGTAAAGCCGTATAACGGCTAGGTACTGCGGTAAAGACACTTCGGGTGGGGAATAAGCTTCAAGCCCGGCGGTTTAACTCTGAAGATGGGAAAGGCGAAAGTACAATCTGTATTCAAAACAGAGAAAACACCTGTTTCAGTTCACCTCTCAGTGAGTGACTGACGGCCAGAACCCTAGAGGGGATTAGCGCGTCACCTGACTGGCCAGAAACGACCAATCAGAGACCGCGCAGAGCCCGCTCGCGGACCAATCCCCTCCAACCACCCCTCCTGCCCCTATAAAAACCCCTTGTTTCCATTAATCATTTCCCAGTGTAACAAACATCCCTGTAGTAACACCATCGAAACCATCGCGCAGGTTATGCCGTATAACGGCTAGGTACTGCGGACATGACACTCGAACGGGGCAAATAAAATTGCACCCGCTCGACTCGAACTGCCTCTGGAGCCTCTGGAGCAAAAATGTTTATTTGGGCATGTTTACAGCATGCCAGGGCTGTTTAGGGAAATCCCTCTTCAGCCTAGTGTGGTATTTGTTTTTGGTACGGATTGGGATTTCTCTCGGCGTTGGTGCATATTGGTGTTTATTGTGTTTTTGTTGACATTGTATAGTGTAGTGTGTTGTAATTTGTGTATTATATGTATCTGTGTCAGTTCCTGTGTTCCACATCCATTAATATGATTCTGCCCAAAAAGAACTTAAGTTTTGCTGCATGTTGTTGTTTTTTATTTTTTGCTGCTGCATGGGTCATTGTTAGTGTTATATGTGTGGTGTGTTTTTGTATGTTTTGGGGATTTTGTGTGTGTTTTTTTGTTTTGTGTCTAAATGTTTTGAAAGTGTTGTAGGTGGTCTCGTAGTTTCTGTTCTTCTTGTTCTTGGTACTTGTCGTAAACATGTATGAGTGTAATAAGGGGAGGGTTTTTGTCTGTTGGTGTTTCTTGTATGGTCTTCATCTTTTGTGCTGTGTTTATAAGTGTTCTTCTGTAGCTTCTTGTGTATGCATTATGTATGTATTTTATGAATTGTTGTGCTATATGTGAGTCTATGGGTTGTGTATTTGTATATTGATGTATAATGTTAGATTTAAATGATGGTAATATTTTGTGAGCAGTCCGTAGGCATCTTCTTTCAAATGCTTTTATTTTGTTCATCATAGTTGTTGTGATGAGGGGCATTGTGGCTACGGCTGCATATGTGAGTTGTGGTCTGACTAGTGTGATGTAGAGTTTGTGTAATATTTGTGGTGTGAGTCCTCTTTTGTTGAGTCTGGCCAGATAGTTTAGTGTTGAGTGTATGGGACGTGCTTTTTTGAGTAGTTGTGTATAGTGTGGTTTTATCCTTAGTTTATTGTTGATGTGTACCCCTAAGTATTTGACTGTATCTTTACATGGGATTTTTTGTTTGTTGAAAGTGAGTGTGGCTGTTCTGTATGTGTGTTTACGTATCTTTCTAATTACAATGGCTTGTGTTTTTTGTATGTTTATGGTTATTCTCCATTTTTGTGTCCATTGTAGGAAAGTGTTTAATTGTTTTTCTAGTTTGCCTCTGGCTCCTAGAAGTGTGGCATGTGTGCTCCAATATGCAGTATCGTCTGCATATTGGGCTAGATGTATGTTTTTGTGTATCGGTTGTGGTGTGTCAGCAGTGTATAGTATGTACAGGAGGCCCGAGATAGCACTCCCTTGTGGTGTTCCTGCATTCAGGTGTATGGTATTAGATAGTTGTTGACTGATACGTATTTGTCCTGTCCTGTCTGTTAAGAAGCTGGCTATCCAACGTACAATCCGTGGTGGAATTTTGAAGTCCGTAAGTTTGTAAAGTAGTCCGTTTGTCCAACATTTATCGAAAGCGGATTGTGCGTCGAGGAATGTCGCTACTGTGACAAATCCTCTGTTATATGAGTCCTGTAAGTTAGAAAGTACACGTACAAGTTGGTCCTGTATAGTAATGTCACTTCTATAGCCAGCTTGTGTCGATGGTATGAGTTTTTTCTGTGTGGTTATGTTTGTCAGTCTGTACGCTACAATCTTTTCGAAAGCCTTGGAGAGGGTGGAGACAAGGGATATCGGTCTGTAGTTTCTATGGTCCGTTTTGTCTTTTCCTGGTTTTTCGAAGAGTAGTATGTGTGCGCACTTCCATTGTAGTGGGTGGTAACCGTGTCTGTACATGTGACTGTATGTTGTAGCGAGTAGTTCCATTGTGTTGTCGGGTAATCGTTTTATCATTTCGTACGTTATGTTGTCTGGTCCTGGTGCTGTGTTTTTTGTTTTATGTATGATGGTTTTAATATCTTGTACTGTTATTGGTCTGTCAGTTTCGTCATTTTCATCTAGTTCTGTTATGTCCATTTGTGGTGTGTAAAGGTGTTGGCTGTGTTGTATGTGTGTATTTACTGTTTCAAAAAGTGTATTATTAAATTTTGGGTCGTCTGGAGTTTGAAAAACGTTTGTGTAGTGTTGTCTGAAAATTTCTAGTTTTTGTGTGATGTCGTGTATAGTCTGTCCATTTTGTTTAATTGGGTATTGTGGATATGTTTTTTGTCTTGTACTTTTTACCAGTCTCCAGAAATTGGCTGGGTCTCTGTGGTGTGTGTCTGTCATTTTATCGAGTAAAGTATTCCATTTGTCTATGTTGAAATTTGAGATGGCATCTTTTACGTCTTGTTGTAGTTTGTTTAGTATGCGTTTGTCTTCTGGAGAGTGTGTTTTTATGTACTGTCTGTTGCTTTTCTTTTGTTTTTTATGATTTGTATAATGTGTGGTGGTAGTGGTCTGCTGTAAGGGTTTATGTTAATTGTTTTCTCTGGTATTGAAGCTTTCCGTGCTTGTGTAATTATGTCTGTAAGTGTTGTGGCATACATATCAATGTCATGCCATGTTGTAGGTGGTGTGAGTGTTGTGTTCTGTGTTAGTCGTTCCGCTGTTTGTTTATAAATGTTCCAGTCCGCGTTTTTATAGTCATTTGCTGGAGGCGGTAAGAGAGGTATATATATAGACTAAGTGTCCATGGTGCAGTCCTATATATAGGCTCTGGTATGTCACGTGGTGGGGATGTGGCGTGGTGGGGAGGCTGGCCACGTGGTCGGGCCGCGTGTGTTATATAGCTGGGCGCGGTAAGAGAGGTATATAACCGTATAACGGCTAGGTACTGCGGTAAAGACACTTCGGGTGGGGGAATAAGCTTCCCCACTCGACTCGAACTGCCTCTGGAGCCTCTGGAGAGGTATATATACGAACAATGTACAACAAACTCCAGAACCACCCTAATCCACTGGTAAATACTCTGGGACAATATGACCAGAGAGAGCCTCGCCAACTACCATCTAAAAAATTGCCGAAGGACATCTTAAGTCCAACGGTAAAATTTTCGCAGATGGGAAAGGCAAAATGAATATCTGTACTTAAAACAGAGTAAAACGCCTAACTCAGATCACCTCTCAGTGAGTGACTGACGGCCAGAACCAGGAGGAGATTAGCGCGTCACCTGATTGACTAACCAGCCAATCAGCATGTATGGGCAGTGCCCGTTCATGGACCAATCCCTACCATCATCCATCTTGTCCCTAAAATACCCCTGATCCCAAACATTCCCAGAGATTAAATCCCTGTAGACCAAAACACCGTACTATCGCGCAGGTAAAGCCGTATAACGGCTAGGTACTGCGGTTAAGACACTTCGGGTGGGGGAATAAGCTTCCCCACTCGACTCGAACTGCCTCTGGAGCCTCTGGAGGTATATATTAGATTTGCCGGACCATCTCGGCAACACATGAACTCTCAAATTCACAGTTTGGCTTTAGAAAAGGACATTCCACTGAACTACAGTTCCTCAGACTAACTGATGACGTAACAGAGCAATTTAACAATGGGGCTTCAACGTTGGCGCTATTTCTGGACGTAGAAGCTGCATTTGACCGGTGCTGGCACAATGGCCTTATTTATAAACTGCACCACGATTTCCGGGCTCTTCAAATTTATCTATACTTGTTGCACAATTTTCTAGAAAAACGGCAGTTTTACGTCCAGGTGGGCCGCTCCTCCTCACGGGAGCGAGTGATGCGGGCTGGCGTCCCACAAGGGGCAATAATGTCCCCTTTTCTGTATATATTATTCACCAATGATTTCCGAGTGGACGCCAGATGCAAGATCGCCATGTATGCTGACGACACTGCAATATACAACCACCATAGAAATCCACGTTTCGGCCTTGCAGAAATGCAACGTTATGTGAACAACTTCCTCTCATGGCAACATGGCTGGAAAATCAAAATTAATCCCGACAAATGCCAGCTGATTCATTTCTCTAAGCGGCGTCAGACTTTGGCAAAGGACCTAACGGTCGGTGGTCAAATATTGCACTGCCGTCAGCAAGTTAAATACTTAGGTGTCGCCTTGGACCGCACAATGTGTTGGTCCACCCACATAAAAAATAGCGCCAATAAAGGCAGACAGCGGCTAACGTTGTGCGCCCCCATCTTCCGTAGTAAACAGTTGCGACTAAAGTCAAAACTTATACTATATAGGTCATTTATTCTCTCGGTGGTCCTGTATGCATGTGTGGCCTGGGCTAATGCCTCCAAAACTGCCCTCAAACAACTCCAAAACCTCCAAAACCTCTCCCTCAGAAAAATCCTCTCTGCTCCACTCCTCACCACCACCCAAACTCTTCACCTCGAAACTCATATCCCGTTCATCCCGGAGGCAATAGACAAAAGAGCAATGGCGGCATGGACGCGCATTAGGAACCACGAAAATGACGTGATCGCTAACATCGGCAAAGGCGAGCCGAAGCACCGCAAGCATACTAGGATAAAAATGTTCTAGAAGCGGCTCGGCTCGCCGACTAATGCGCGTCCACGCAACCATGTCCCTAAGCCACGTACATGTTCCGGCAGAGGCCCTCGCCTCGGCAAATATTCAGGAGCTGCCACCACGGGACAGTGTATATAGTGTCAAAACTGTAAATAATGTAGTGCGCTGGGACGCATATTTCTGGTGTGACCAGTGAAGATGTGTGTGTATGTGTGTACGAGTGTGTGTGTGGGTGAATGCGTGCGTGTATGTGTCTGTATATAATTTGTAAATATGTACATATGTATATATAACCCAAAGACGAAACAGACAAAAGACAAAAGAAAACTATTCTTCGTGACCTACAGATGGTCACCGTGTGGGTTTTTGTATATAGCGAAAACTGTAAATATGAACAAAGTCAACTGTAAATCAATGTAAATATAGCCTGTAAGCCGGGCCCAATGTACCGGCACCAGGCCAATACTTTTACAATAAATAACCTGAACTTAACTTGGGAGCTTATACATTGTGGACGTCGTGCGGGACAGGACTCGCACAATGTATGACAAACTCACACCTCACCCAAACCAGCTGGTGAACACCCTGGGGCAATATAACCATCGCCTCCCTAGGCGGAGACAGAGCTACCGTCTACCCAAGGACGCCTTTGGCTGGTAGGTACCGCTTTGCCTTCATCATCCTCCACACCTATCACCTATTCCCCTCGGTTTCCTGTCACTGGCACTGCATTGCTCGTCGGCCGTGGTTGAGGAAGTAATCAGTAGGGAAATGGTCGCTTGGATGGCTAGACATCCAAGATCCGACAGACCCCGCCGCCAGTGACAATACAGGAATCCACCCTGCACCATCAGACATTAGAAAGACAAAAAGCCTGTAACATATACCAACCTATACCACCACACGGGTAAATCCGTAATTCAACGGATAGGTACCGTGGCCACCTTACCATCCGCCTGGGTTAACCCAGACGACTAGTACTCACTCCTGGACTCCTGGACTCCATTGGGAGCTTGGAGTGCTTGATCCTCTCTTCAGGGGCATAAGCGGGAGAACGACCGCGGCGACGTGGTGGTGGAGCAAAGAACTACGCACCTAGTCAGGTGAAAGCACAGTTTCGCGGCACGCTGCAAGACGTTTGACAGCAAACGGTAGCGTGTCGCACCAATCATCACTTGCGCTTCTTCGACATCGATCCTGCTCTCGGAGGGGTGCGTGCTGGTACATAGCGGAGCCAGGTAACTATACCCCTTCTCTTCCATCACCATTCCCGACTCAGACAAACTGACTGACGGACCACGTGACTACGGGCTTGCAAGGCTGCAGCCAAAGGTGAGGACCCCTGGTCCAACACCTCAAGCCGTAATGGCTTGCCCAGGCGCCTCCTCCTCTAAGGAGGGGGTCCGGTCCTCTGCAAGCAGCCGGAGGGCAACCGTGCTGACCGACGGACCAACTACATCATCTTCATGCAGCTCTGTCCACGAGGCGGTACCACCTGCGCGTAAAAAGCGCAAGTGTTCTGTCCCGCGACAGGTCACAGATAGTGAGTCACCACCACTGGTTTCCTATCATCCTTTCTCTTCCTCTGACTCAGAGGCAGATATGGAAACTGACACCGAGGGCTTCACTGAGGTGAAGGGACGCCGGAACAGGCGTAACTCCACGGGCTCTCAGCAGCAACAACCACAGGGTACAACCCAACCCACAACCAAAGGGGGGGGGGGGAGAAAATACCGCCAATAGTAGCGGATGCGTTTAAGGAGCATACAAAAATCATGCGGCTCCTAGCTTCGCGCCTGAAAAGACGCTTTGAGGCAATAAGGAGGCCACGGAAAGTAAACATCAAGACCTCCTCACTCGAGGATTTTGAGGCAGCCAAGGCTGTACCTCGGGAATTAAATATCCCGTTTTACAGTTATTCGCCCACACGTCCTCACGTGGAAAGGCGAATAATCAGAGGCCTTGCCTCCGACTGCTCTACCAAGGAAGTCAGGCTGGCACTCCTCGAAGAACATGACATCACAGCAACAGTGGCCCAGTTGAAGAAGACTATTGTCTCCGACAGTGGACCTGAAAAGGTGCCCATGCCACTGTTTCTGGTCGTGGTGGACAAAGTGCGCGACCAACAAGTTCAGCCAATCGACACTGTGCGTCACCTAATCTATACTGCCGTAAAGGTGGAACGCTTCTACGGCAAGGAGGGGCCCGTGCAGTGTCGCAATTTCCTGGGATTTCACCATTCTAGGAATGGCATGTGAGCGTTCGCTTGCATGTCTGCGATGTGGTGGAAGCCACAGAGTGCAGGACTGCCCTAAGCCGGATGCGGACAGGGAATGTGTCAACTGCAAAGGCGCGCACTGCAATGTCTACAAAGGATGCGCGACGCGCCTGAAAATTATAGACAGCCGTCGCAAGGGACGCGCGGAAGCGGCAGAGGTCCGCCCCGGCGTTTCCTTCTCTCACGCCCTTAATAGGGCAGAAAAGACACTGGCCCAGGCCAAGGCCCAGGCAATAGTACCTACACCTGCCACGACTGAAGTCTCGGCACCACCTCCAGGCCATACAGAGGAGTCTGTTGTGGCCAATGCTCCTCCTAAACCTAAGCGGCGAAGGAAACACAAGAACAAGCGTCAAGCCGCGGAGAGAGTAAGCACAGCTTCTCAACAGCCTCCCAAGGCGCCGGCAGAGCAGTCCACTGAGGCAGCTCTGGCACCAAGGGATACTGCTGTTACAGCCGGCCCACAGGTGGCACCTGTGGTCCCCGCTGTACCCATGACCCCCCCTGCATTAGGGGGAACGCTCTCGCAGGCGGACCTGGAGGAACTTCAGGACCTAACCCTGTGGTTCAACAACATAATAAACCGAATCTTACCTGCACTTCGGAAATTCAAGCTGCAATACGAAAGCCCTAACCTGAGCCCCATGCAGAAGCATGCCCTACTGGTCCAAACCTTGGCCAAGCTGTTCCCTAACTCAGCCAAGTAATGGCCTCCAGACTTGTCCGGAGACCATTCAGGGCTGCGTTCTGGAACGCAAATGGCATAAGGGGCCATTACCCAAGCCTCGTTGAGTTTCTACAGTCATATGGAATTGACATTCTGATGGTCTGCGAAACCCACTTGGATGCTGCAAGCAACTTCTCGCTGCCGAGTTACGTCACCCATCGGTCTGATCGGGTCGGCCGACCGGGGGGCGGTACAGCCATTTTCATCAAGAACCACATCACTCATACATCCTTCCCTATCCCACCACTACAACACGTGGAGGCCTGTGCCATTAGGCTTCCCACTGGCGGGCTGGATACGGTGTTGGTAGTGGCATACGACCCTCCTGATAACCGCTTCTACGAAGCTGATATTAACACCCTCCTGAAACTGCATCCTGTGGTTTGCATCGCAGGCGACCTCAACGCTAAATATGCACATTGGCATAGCCGCGTAACCAATGCCAAGGGGCGAGGGCTCTACCGCCTGATCAGCGGTAACCCAAGCATTCTTGCGCATGGACCGAGAGGACCTACGTTCTATCCGGCCCGAGGGAGGCCAGATGTGCTCGATATCATGGTCACCAAAAACATTCCTTTTCATCTAGACCCCTCAGCGGTCAATGAATTGGACTCCGACCATGACCCTGTCTTGGTGGATTCCAACATTGACCTGCCAGCTCTGGTCACTCCAGACTGGACATACGAGGTCGACTGGGATGCAGCCATCCTTGAACTCAACCAGTCTGTGGACCCGCGTCCGCGTGTAGATTCTATCGATACACTGGAGGCGGCAGCCACGGCATTCTCCCAACACATCCGGGATGTGGTACGTGCCCACACGCACCGCATTCCATCCGACATACCTAACCTTCGTACCATTCCCATCGAACTCAGACAGTTGCTCAAAGCGAAAGCAACTGTCCGAAGGCTCTGGCATCGTTTCCGCCATCCCAGGATACAGGCCGTTTACCAGCGGTTAAAGTCCCTGTCACGACGCCTGCTGCGTTTACACCGCAAAACAGCCTGGGAAAACACGATGGCAAACGTAGTCCTCACCGAGAAGCAACCATGGCGGATAATTAGGTCCCTTAGAAAGGACAAAAGCACACACCAGCATCCTCTATATGGCACTTGCGGGAGACTCTCTTTTGAGCCCCAAGAGAAAGCCACGGCTTTCGCAGACCATCTAGAGTCCCAATTCCAACCACGGGAAGATGTCCAGGACGAAGATTTTACTGAACTCGTGGAGGCAACGGTAGATTACCTCTATGAGGCACCTCCGCCGCCACGCGCAGAGATCCAAATTCCCTTAGTCACCCCAAGACAAGGTGGCTTCTGAAATCAGAAGATTAAAACCTGGCAAATCCCCTGGGCATGATGGCGTCACGGCGCCCATTTTCCAGCACCTTCCCCGAAAGGCCTTAGTCCACCTGACGAGGATTTATAATGCATGTCTACAGCTTCGTCACTTTCCTACCTGTTGGAAGGAGGCGAGGGTGGTCTGTATTTTGAAGCCCGGCAAGGACCCGGTTTTCCCTTCCAATTACCGTTCCATAAGCCTGTTACCCATCGTTTCAAAAATCTTTGAACGATTATTCCTATCCCGCCTCACTCCTCTCTTCGAGGAAAGGCAACTTATCCCGGATCATCAGTTCGGTTTCCGTGATGGACATTCCACTGCACTACAGCTTCTGCGGCTGATTGAGCAGGTTGCCCTGGGTTTCTAGGAAAACTTCAAAAGAGTCGCGGTGCTTCTGGATGTAGAAAAAGCCTTTGCAACCACATGGTACCAGGGGTTACCTTACAAACTCAGAGAGGCAGAAATCCCTCCCCCCTACCTCACCCTGATTGGTAGCTTCCTTCGGGATCGCTCTTTTCGGGTGCGGGTGGAGGGGAAGTTGTCCTCGGTCAGACCCATAGCGGCTGGAGTTCCGGAGGGTAGCGTGCTATCGCCGTTGCTCTTTGCTGCCTACATGTCTGACCTACCCGTGGAACCGCATACTGTTACGTGTCAGTATGCAGACGATGTCCTCATACTGGCACAGAACAAAAATGTTCGGTACTGTTTCCCTCCACTACAGCGACAGCTCAACGCTATCGGCAGGTGGAGTGAACAGTGGAGAATGGCCATTAGCCCGCAGAAGAGCCAGGCTCTACTACTGGGCAAAGTTCGAAACTGGCGGCCGGGTGTATCCCTGGCAATGCGGCGGAGAACAATCCCTTGGGTTAACTCTGCCAAATGATTGGGGGTACTACTTCACCGTGGTCTAACCTTCACTCCACATGTCAGAACAAAGGTCGGTCAGGGACATGGCGCCCTGAGACAGCTATATCCCATACTCCACTCAACCATGCCTAAATATCTGAAACTAGGCTTGTACCGTGCGATCGTCCCGCCCCTGATCCTGTACGGGTGCGAGGTCTGGGGTACGGTGGCTCGTTCTACCATCCGCAGGCTGCAGACCGTGCAGAACAGGGCGCTTAGAATGATCTACGGTACCGACCGTAGGTTTCCATCACACATCCTTCACACTCATTCCGGCATCCCATACATTGTGGACGTCGTGCGGGACAGTACACGCACAATGTATGCCAAACTCACACCTCACCCAAACCAGCTGGTGAACACCCTGGGGCAAAATGACCATCGCCTCCCTAGGCGGAGACAGAGCTACCGTGTACCCAAGGACGCCCTTGGCTGGTAGGTACCGCTTTGCCTTCATCATCCTCCACACCTATCACCTATTCCCCTCGGTTTCCTGTCACTGGCACTGCATTGCTCGACGGCCATGGCTGACGAAGTAATCAGTAGGGTAATGGTCGCTTGGATGGCTAGACATCCAAGATCTGACAGACCCGCCACCAGTGACAATATAGGAACCCACCCTGCACCATCAGACATTACAAAGACAAAAAAGGCCTGTAACATATGACTACCTACACCACCTCACAGGTAAATCTGTAATTCAACGGATAGGTACCGTGGCCACCTTACCATCCGACTGGGTTAACCCAGGCGACTAGTACTCACTCCTGGACTCCTGGAGAGGTATATCTAGACTAAAGGTCTTCACAGCACAAAAGACGCTCAAAAAAGCAGTCAACACGACAAGAGTCGGCAACCAGCTGGCCATCTTCATTGACGAAAACACTTAACAAAAACACACGTACAAATACACCATTTACCATAAAAAACAAAAGCACACAGTAAACACAAACACACGTACACACAAAACACAAACATAGACATACAACACAGACAAAAGCTACACATAGGAGCTGTTGCAGCAACACACACACAAAACTACACAATTGAACAAAGTTACAATTTTCTCACAGGGTAGAAGCCACCGCCACACATACAGGGATGAACACACACACACCAACCCATACAGCCACATCACGAATACATAAAAGGCACCCATGAAAGACCCCTCCGCCCCGTAACAAAACAAAAATTTGAAAACGCGGCTGAAGAGGGATTGTCCCTATAACAGCCAGGGCATGTTGCAAAACATGCCCAAATACCTTTTTCATTTTCATTTTCGCTGACTTTCTTGAAGACAGATTCAGCGAGAATCCAGTTACCAACCGCGATATAGAGCGGGAGGTACAGACAGAGGTACAGAAGCAAGAGCAACAACTACCCATCATAACACCGCAGGAAGTTTACAAGCTCATTAGGAAATTACCTAATGGGAAAGCTGCCGGCCCAGACAAAGTGACTAATGAGGAACTTAAGCATCTCCCGAGAAAAGCCCTGGTGCAACTGACTAAAATATTTAACGCTTGTCTGCAGCAAGGCTATTTCCCCTCTACCTGGAAACGAGCCAAGGTAATTATGCTCCCAAAGCAAGGGAAAAGCACCAGGCAACCGCAAAACTACCGCCTCATTAGTCTTTTGTGTACTATTGGTAAATTGCTCGAAAAACTTGTACTTTTTCGACTTCAAAAACAAGTTTCGGAATCTCATGAACCTTCAAATTCACAGTTTGGTTTTCGAAAAGGACATTCTACTGATTTACAGCTTCTCAGACTAACTGATGACGTAACAGAGCAATTTAACAATGGGGCTTCAACGTTGGCGCTATTTCTGGACGTAGAAGCCGCATTCGACCGGTGCTGGCACAATGGCCTTATTTACAAACTGCACCACAATTTCCCAAAATTATCTGTATTTGCGGCACAATTTTTTAGAAAAACGGAAGTTTTACATCCAAGTGGGCCGCTCCTCCTCACGGGAGAGAGTGATGGGGGCTGGCGTCCCACAAGGGGCAATCATGTCACCCTTTTTGTACATATTATTCACCAACGATTTCCCAGTGGATGCCAGATGTAAGGTAGCCATGTACGCCGACGACACTGCAATATACAACCACCATACAAATCCCCGTTTCGGCCTTGCAGAAATGCAACGTTATGTTAACAACTTCCTTTCATGGCAACATGGCTGGAAAATCAAAATTAATCCCAGCAAATGCCAGCTGATTCGTTTCTCTAAGCGGGATCACACTTTGGCAATGGACCTAACCGTCGGTGGTCAGGTATTGTATTGCCGTCGGCAAGTTAAATACTTAGGGGTTACCTTGGACCGCACAATGTGCTGGTCCACCCACATAAAAAATAGCGCCAACAAAGGCAGACAGCGGCTAAAGTTATGCGCTCCCATCTTCCGCAGCAAACAGCTGCAATTGAAGTCCAAACTCATCCTGTATAAGGCTTTCATCCTGTCAGTGGTTCTTTACGCGTGTGTGGCCTGGGCAAACGCCTCAAAAACCGCCCTGAAGAGTATCCAAACCCTCCAAAACCTCTCCCTCCGGAAAATCCTCTCTGCTCCCATCCTAACCACTAACCGAACCCTTCAACAGGAAACCCAGATCCCTTCCATACCCGAGGCAATAACAAAGAGAGCCACTGTCGCGTGGGCGCGCATCAGGAATCACCAAAATGACATGATTGCCAATATTGGCAAGGGCGAGCCAAAGCATCGTAAGCATGCTAGAATTAAAATGTTTTAAACATTGCGTGGCTCGCCGACTGATGCGCACCTATGCAACCCAGGCCCTAGGCCACGTACTCCTGAAGAGGTCTGTGCCTCGGAAACGCCTCAGGAGCTGCAACCTGGCCGCACAGGAAAACTGCGGAAAAACTGTACATAGTGAAGTGTATAAAGTGCAGTGTGTGTAAATATGTATATGTGAGCGTGTGTGTGTGCGTGTGATGGGACATATGTGTGGTATGCCCAGGAGTGAGTGTGTATAAGCTGTTCTCGGTGGGCTAAGGCTGCCCACTGTATGGGTTTTTTAAAAGATAAAGCAAACCCGAATTCACATGTAAATACTGTAAAAATTATAATTAATGTTAATTTTGGCCTGTAAGCCGGGCCCCTCTGTACCGGCACCAGGCAAGTGCTTTGTTTAATAAAATAAGTTGAAGTTGAAGTTGCAGTCCTATATATAGGCTCTGGTATGTCACGTGGTGGGGATGTGGCGTGGTGGGGAGGCCGGCCACGTGGTCGGGAAGCGTGTATTATATAGCTGGGCGCGGTGAGAGAGGTATATGGGATTCCGGCCATCCACGTCGAATGGTACTCGCCTCGTCCACGTCTACTTTGCACCACTGGTGGAAAACCGTGACGGCACATCAGGGCCTCTCGTCAGGGAGCGGAAACGACGCAGGAGGAGCTACTACTACGCACCGCGCCTACTACATACAGTGTAATAGCCAGACCGGGCGCCGCTAGTTCATCGCGGAGTGTCCTATAACAGATCTGACAGCAGATTTTAGGGCACTCCAAATTGGAGAAGAAGAAACCTACCAGACACCATCGAGGAAGCTCGCAACGCAGCATCGGCCAGGCAAGAGCCAGGCAAAGCACACGGTGTACCCTATAAGAGACTTGGCAAGCAAGTTTTAGGGTGCACCGAGAAGACCTACCAGACACCATCGAGGAGAAGAAACTTTACCGGAGGTCCTCCGGCAAGGGGGAGGCAGAGTCTGTCAGTCATCTGCTTGCTTGCCTACTGAGAGAGGCTCGCCGAGCCCTTCAAGTCCAGCAAGCAGGGATGGGCGACCAGCTCCAGAGCAGTGCTTCGGCAAAGACAAAGACAGACGGACTAACGAGACCGCAGGCCCACACGGCCGCAGCCAAGGGACCAGACTTCGGTCTGGACCCGGGGTTCGTTGGAACCCCAATAGGCACGCCGCAAGGCGATAGGCCCTCTGTGGGATGCCGGATGGCACCTGCAAAGACTAGGACAGGACTAGACATGGAAACCGACGGGCAACAACCAGGGACTAGGTCCCAACCAACACCACCTGAAGTGGCAGAACCTGCCGCAAAGAGGCTCAAGGGGTCCAAACGCAAGGGTTTGGCCCCTCAGAAAATACAACCATCGAAGATACCTGTACCGAACAACCCTCACCTCCCGCTGTCTGAGACAGAATCAGAGGACGAAGCCATGGCGCAAGACGACGGTTTGGCGGCGCCGTGGCCGAGCGGTTAGCGCGCTCGCCTACCACCTAGGCGGCCCGGGTTCGATCCCAGGGACCCGCATGTGGTATTCGTGGACGAAGCGGCGTCAGGGCGGGTTTTCTCCGGGTACTCCGGTTTCCCCCGCCATCTCATTCCACCGGTGCTCCATCTTCATGTATCATCAGTGTCACCACCTGCGGTGCCGTAGTAGTAAAAGCGGGCGTTAAACACAACAACAACAACGACGGTTTCACCGTTGTTGAGCGCAGGAGGAAAAGAAAATCCTCCAATTCAAGTCTGCATCCCCCAGAAGGGGCCGAAGAACCACCCTTACCCGAAAAGGGCCTTAAGATTCCGCCCATCATAGCGGATTCTTTCACCAACCACGTAAAAATCATGAAACTTCTTGCGGCCAAATTGGTCAAGGGTTTCGAGGCTCAAAGGAAGCCAAGAAAGGTTCATATCCGAACCTACACGTCCGAGGACTTCGAAAGGGCGAAACAAGTCCTAAGAGAGGAGCAGATTCACTTCTTCTCCTACTCAATCCAGCGTCCTAACGTTGAAAGACGCATTATTAGGGGACTCTCCTCTGAGTGTACACCAGAGGAAATTACGCAGGCACTCCTAGAGGAGCATAATATCAAAATCTCAGCTGCAGCGCAACTGAGAAAAACCATTTGGACCGAGGAGGGGTCCAAAAAGGTACCTATGCCACTATACCTAGTGGTAGTGGATAAAGACACGGACAAACAGGTACAACCCATAGACGCCATACGCACCTTGTTCCACACTGTGGTCAAGGTGGAGCGCTTCTATGGGCAAAATGGCCCAGCCCAATACCGAAGGTGCATGGGCTTTCACCACTCCAGCCAAGCATGCGAACGAAAGCTCGCTGGGGAGCATCTCGTCGCAAATTGCGACAAAGAGGAAAAGGAGTCTGCCAATTGCCACAAACCCCACGTAAGTGTTTACAAGGGGTGTGAAGTGCGGCAAAAAATTATAGACAGCCGCCGCCGCGGTCCCAAAAATGTGGCACCAGTCCGTGCAGGGGTGAGCTTTGCCGCCGCCCTTAAAGAGGCTGAGCAAACTGTGCAGCAAGTGGAACATGCACAAACTACACCCGCACAGGCACAAACTGTGCAACCTACACTAGATACTAGTGTAAAGGAGAGTGTAGCTCCACCTCCCCGCCCCTCCCGCGAAAAACGAGAGAGGAAACAAAGAAAGGCTGAAAGACAACAGTCAGCTCTTATTGAGCAAATGACTGAGTCTGACGCAGCCACCGCCACTGCCGAGGAACCCACCCCGGCCCCAACCCAACGAGCCCAACCGGCACGCGCCACTCCGGTGGCCCCATCGACCTCACTTGGAGGTGTTATATCCTCGGCAGACCTAGAGGAATTCAGGACCCTGTCCAACTGGTTAGGGGACATGATAAAACGGACACTTCCCATTTTGAGGAAGGGTATGCAGACGCTAACGGACGCCAATGTTGACGTCCTACAATAACACCAGATCCTGCTGCAAACACTAGAGCAGCTGTTCCCTAGATCCTCCCAGTAATGGCCTACCGAGTCGTGCGTAGACCAATACGAGCCGCTTTCTGGAATGCCAACGGCGTCAGGGAACAACGTCCAGGCATTCTAGAATTTGTACAGTCCTACGGGATCGACATCCTCATGGTGACCGAAACACACCTGCATGCTGGTATACACTTCTCGCTGCCAAGTTACGTCGCCCATCGGTCTGATCGGGTCGGCCGACAGGGCGGAGGTACAGCAATCTTCATCAAAAGCATCATCACACATACACCCTTCCCTCTTCCTGCCCTTCAACATGTGGAAGCTACTGCCATCAGGCTTGCCATTGGTGGTGTGGACACTTTGTTGATTGCGGCTTATGACCCTCCAGATCATCGCTTCTATGAAGCAGATTACACCACACTCCTCAACCTACACCCAGTAGCCTGCATCGCTGGAGATCTCAACGCGAAGCATGGGCTCTGGCACAGTCGCATTAGCAACCAGAGGGGGCGAGGGCTCTACCGCCTCATCAGCGGAGACCCAAACCTCGTCGCGCACGGGCCGAGAGGTCCTACATTCCATCCGGCCCGCGGCAGGCCTGACGTCTTAGACATCATGATCACCAAGAACATGCCATTACATTTTGACCTCTCGGCAGTAAATGAGCTGGATTCTGACCATGACCCTGTCGTGGTAGATTCCACAATAGCCATGGCAGCTCTGTTAAACTCAGACTGGACATTTGAGACCGACTGGGATGCAGCAGTCCTAGAACTAAACCGTTCCGTCGACCCTCGACCTCACATCAATGATATCGAGGCGCTGGAAGAGGCAGCGTCGGACTTTTCCCATCAGATCCTAAATGCGGTACGCGCACACACCCACCGCATTCCCACCAACACCCCAGATCCTAGAACCATACCAATAGAACTCCGACAGTTGATAAAAGCCAAGGCAACTGTTCGGAAGCTATGGCAGCGTTTCCGCCATCCCAGGATAGGAGCAGTCTACCAGAGGTTCAAATCCCTGGTAAGGCGACTGCTCCGTGCGCATAGAACATCAGCCTGGGAAAATACAATGCAAACTGTAAACTTACAGGAAAAGAAACCCTGACGGATTATAAAGGCCTTGAGGAAGGACAAGGCCCTATACCAGCATCCTCTGCACGGCACTCGTGGGAGACTCGCTTTTGAGCCCGACGAGAAGGCCACTGTGTTCGCGGACCACCTTGAGGTACAGTTGGAACCCCGGGAGGACCCGCAAGACGAAGACTTTACCGAACTCGTGGATGCAACCGTGGATTACCTCTATGAGGAACCACGGCGGCTACATGAGAGGATCCATCTCCCTATAATCACCCCGAAAGCGGTGATTTCTGAAATCCTAAGTCTGAACCCAAACAAATCCCCTGGACATGACGGCGTCACGGCGCTCATGCTTCAGCACCTAACCAAAAAGGCTGTGGTTCGTTTGACTCGGATCTTCGATGCATGCCTCCGTCTTCGTTACTTTCCGGTTTTCTGGAAGGAAGCGAGGGTGGTACGTTTATTGAAGCCGACCAAAAACCCAGTCTTTCCTAACAACTACCGTTCCATCAGCATTCTCCCAATCGTCTCAAAAGTTTTTGAGCGGTTGCTCCACACCCGCCTATTACCTCTGTTTGAGGAGAGGCAACTCCTACCGGATCACCAGTTTGGTTTTCGTCGGGGTCATTCCACGTCCATGCAGTTGCTGCGTGTGGCCGAGATGGTATCTCTGGGATTCCAGGGAAACATCAAGACCGTAGCGGTGCTGCTGGATGTGGAAAAGGCTTTCGCCACTACTTGGCACCAGGGCCTTCTGTACAAACTTAAGCAGGCAAATATCCCTCCACCATATCTCACTATCCTTAGCAGTTTCCTTCAGGACCGCACTTTCAGAGTGAAAGTGGAAGGAAAACTGTCTACCAAAAGACAAATAGCGGCCGGAGTCCCAGAGGGCAGTGTACTCTCCCCGCTACTCTTCGCAGCTTACATGTCCGATTTCCCCATGGAACAGCATACTGCGACATGCCAGTATGCGGACGACGTCCTCATCATGGCACAGAATAAAAATGTGAGATATTGCCTCCCTCCCCTTCAACGACAACTCGACGCCGTCGACCGTTGGAGTGAAAAGTGGAGAATGGCTATTAGTCCGGGGAAAAGCTCCGCTCTCCTCCTTGGTAAGGTTCGCAATTGGCGACCGGATCGGTCACTTCGGCTCAGGCGGAGAAATATCCCATGGGTAACCTCTGCCAATTACTTAGGCGTTGTCCTCGATCGCGGGCTAACATACGCCCCACACGTCCGCGCAAAGGCCAAAGTTGGTCACGCTGCGCTCAGACAGCTCTACCCTATCCTCAAATCTACTATGCCAAACCACCTTAAATTAAGGATTTGCCGGGCCATCATTCCGCCCATGATCCTCTATGGCTGCGAAGCCTGGGGATCAGCTGCACCTTCACACATCATCAAACTTCAGTCGGTGCAGAACAGGGCACTAAGAATGATCTTCAATACCGGACGTAGATTCCCGTCTCACCTCCTACATACCCAATCAGGACTTCCCTATATCGAGGACTTGGTAAAGGAACGATCCCGAACCATGTACTCGAAAATCCACTCCCACACCAATCAACTGGTACGGGTATTAGGTCAATATGACCACTTAGCACCTAGAAGGAAGAAAAGCTACCGCTTACCCAAGGACGTCCTTGGATAAGGGTAACGCCACTCCAATCCTCCAACACATCATTACCCATCACCTATTCCTGCCCCCTTTCTGTATCCTGAATTAGGTATACAGAAAGAAACCTTTGCCCAGAACAAACACGCACTACAATACACGGACAACCTCCCATATCGCACAGATAAAGCCGCAGAAGCGGCTAGGTGCTGTGCGAAAAGACACACCGTACAGGAGAACCTGTACGACCTGATAATGGTTCTGGTTCTGGTTCTAGAGGTATATGGCCATTCAATGAGGCTTCATTCGTCGAATGGTACTCGCCTCGTCCACGTCTACTTTGCACCTCTGGTGGAAAACCGTGACGGCACAGCAGGACCTCTCGTCAGGGAGCGGAAACGACGCAGGAGGAGCTACTACTACGCACCGCGCCTACTACATACAGTGTAATAGCCAGGCCGGGCGCCGCTAGTTCGTCGCGGAGTGTCCTATAAGAGATCTGGCAAGCGGATTTTAGGGCACTCCAAGTTGAAGGAGAAGAAGACGCCACCGAGGCAGCTTTCCCGGAGCTGCCCCAACCCGGGACAGGCAGTGGGCATTGGCCCTCTACTCGCCAGTCTCATGGAAGAGGCTCGTAGAGCCCTTCCATCTACCAGCCAGGCCGGAGGAGACTTGACTAACTGTAACAGACAGACGCTACCGCAGCCCCACAAGGTTGTAGCCAAGGGTCCGGACTCAAGTCTGGACCCGGGGTTCGTTGGAACCCCAATAGGCGCGCCGAAAGGCGTCTGGCCCTCTGTGGGGAGCCGAATGGCACCTGCACCGACCAGGACTGACCCCAGTACCAGCAAACAGGTAAGACCTGACATGGTTTTGTCTCCCTCGACACCCTCAACCTCGAACCCCTCACCCGGTCCCCGAGTGAGTATCGCCAAGGCGAAAGCCAAGGCACTCACTAGGGCCAAGACTAGGCCGAAGGTAAAAAAGGCCGTAGGCCTTGTTAATCAAGGGACAGCAGTCCCACTCACACCACCAGCTCCCGTCAACCCTACTCCTGCACTGCCGGACGATGATGGCTTTGTACTAGTAGAGAGCCGCAGGAAAAGGTCCTCTGCTTCAAATCCAGACGGACCCGCTCCTTCACAGGAACCTGCAGCGTCCCCCCAGCACCAAGCCACACAAAAGGCGGAGAAAATCCCGCCTATTGTGTCTGACCCCTTCCCGAATCACGTCAAAGTGATGAAGGAATTAAGGGGAAAGCTAAGGGCGGAATTCCAGGCAACGCGGCATCGTGGGCGCGTTGTTATTAGAACCACCACCTCTGGGGACCATGCGGCCACAAAGGAGGTGCTGAAGGCGTGTGGAATTAAATTCCACAATACTCGCTCCAGCGACTCCACGTGGTTCGCAGGGTCATCAGGGGTCTTGATTCTGAGACAGACCCCCAGGATATCCGTGCCGGCCTGATGGACGAACACGGAATCGAACCGCGGTCCGTGGTGCAACTCACCACAGCTAAGGTGAAGGAGGGGAAACCTACCAAGGTGCCCCTACCACTATTTCTAGTGGCCATCATAAAACAAGGGGAGGGAACCCCTAAGATTGACCAGGTGACTTGCCTATATCATACGCGAGTCACGATTGAGCCTTATCGCGGCAGGGAGGGGCCGGCCCAGTGCTACAAATGCCTGGGCTTTCACCACTCCAGTTTTGCCTGTGAGAGGGCTCTAAAGTGTCTCCGTTGTGCGGGCGAGCACTTGGTAAAGGAGTGCCCGGTACCAATGGATAATAAGAGGTGCGCTAACTGCGATGGTTGCCACATAGGCATCTATCGCGGGTGCCCTAAGCGACTTGCTATAATGCAAGGAAGACAGGACAAGGCTGACGCTGAGGTTAGGCGGGGGGTCTCTTTCGCCGCGGCGATGGCGAGACACGAAAGTGCTCTCGCACAGGCCGAGACCGCGGAAGTGACCCCCACAAGCCGGGTCGCCGCCACAGTAGCTGAGCCGGTCCCAGATAGCGCCACACCTACGGTTGCGAGCGGCGAGACAACTCCAACAACCTGCAGTGCTCCAAAGGAGCAACGTCCCCAAAAGAAGGGGAAGAAGAAGAAGTCAGTGGGTAAAACCACACAAAAACCTGCTGAGGGGCAGAATCACAACAAAAAAGTTGAGAATCGCCCCTCTCCACCAGCACCAAAAGCTCCAGCTGTGTCAGCCAACCAGCGACCAGCTGAGTCCACCAGTGCTGGCCCAGCCACTTCTGAGGCACCAGAGCCACACATCTCGCAACTATCCGTAGGTGACACATTTGCATCTGAGGACATGGCTGAGTTCATACAGTTGGCGACCTGGTTCGCAGACTTGGTTCAGCGTTCCCTCCCAGTCCTACGACGCTGCAGGGAAACCATCAACAACCCCGGGATTTCCGCTGTGCAGAAGCATCTCACGGTGCTTCAAACGGCTAAGGACCTCTATTCTAACTCCACGAGCTCGTAATGGCGCATAGAACTGTGCGTTCATTTCGAGCTGCGTTCTGGAACGCAAATGGGGTTAGAGACCAGAGACCTGGCCTGCTGGAGTTCGTGGACAGTCATGGAATTGATATCCTGATGGTCTGCGAAACGCACTTGCACGCTGGTGTACAGTTTACCCTGCCAAGTTACGCCGCTCATCGGTCTGATCGGGTCGGCCGACAGGGCGGTGGTACTTCCATTTTCATAAAGAACCATCTCACCCACACTCCTGTAACCATTCCTCCGCTACAACACCTGGAGGCAACCGCCATAAGGCTATCCTTGGGCGGGAACGATCTGGTGCTTGTGGCGGTATACGACCCGCCGGATGGTCACTTCTATGAAGCGGACATCGCGGCACTCCTGAACCTACACCACAGGGTTTGCATTGCAGGCGACTTCAACGCAAAACACCCAAGCTGGCACAGCCGCACCCAGAACGTTAAGGGCCGGGGATTGTACCGTCTCATTAGCGGGAACCCCGCCCTTCACGCGCACGGGCCGAGAGGTCCAACCTACTACCCGGCACGCGGCGCCGCGGACATCATCGATTTCATGGTCACCAAAAACATACCATTTCACTTGGACCTCTCTGTGATTAACGATCTGGATTCCGACCACAACCCTGTTGTGGTGGATGCAGACGTTAATCTTACTGCCCTGGGAGTGCCGGACTGGGTGGATGAAGTCGACTGGGATGCAGCCGTCCTAGCCCTTCAAAACTCTGTGGAAGCAAATCCTCGAATAGACTCGATAGAGGCTCTCGAGGAGGCAGGCACGGTGTTTTCTACCTCCGTCCTAAATGCGGTGCGTGCTCACACGCATCGCATTCCTACCGAAGTACCAAACCCGACATCTATCCCTGTCCCACTAAAACGCCTCATTCAAGCAAAGAATGCTGTCAGACGGCTATGGCAGAGATTCCGACATCCTAGGATAGGAGTAATACACCAGAGGTTCAAATCCCTGGTGAGACGACTCCTAAGAAAACACAGGCAAGCAGCTTGGGACGAAACAATGCGTCGCGTAAACCTCCAAGAGAGGAAACCGTGGCGCATCGTCCGAGCCTTGAGGAAAGACAAATTTGCACACCAGCATCCAGTGCACAGCCCTCGGGGAAGACTTGTCTTTGAACCGAGGGAAAAAGCAGAGGCACTAGTAGACTATCTGGAAACTCAATTCCAGCCTAGGGTAGATCCTCAGAACGATGACCACACTGACCTCGTGGAACAAGCGGTAGAAGACTTCTTAGAAGTCCGACCCGCGGGCCACGAGGAGTTCCACATCCCGGTAGTTACCCCTCGCGAGGTAACTAACACCATCCGGCACCTAAAACCTAGTAAAGCCCCTGGGCAGGACCGTGTAACAGCGGAAATGCTCCAGCACCTACCCCATAGAGCCGTGATGCACTTGACCCGCATTTACAACGCATGCCTCAGCATGTGCCACTTTCCAGCTGTCTGGAAACAGGCGCGTGTGGTATGCGTTTTGAAGCAGGGGAAGAATCCGGTTTTTCCATCTAGTTACCGTTCCATCAGCCTCCTATCAGTTGTCTCGAAAGTGTTCGAGAAACTGTTCCTGTCCCGCCTCGGACCTCTTTTGGAGGAAAAAGGTCTCCTACCGGAACACCAGTTTGGTTTTCGTTCTGGTCACTCCACGACTGAGCAACCACTGCGTGTAGCCGAGAAAGCTTCCCTGGCTTACCAGGAGAGGGCTAAAACGGTGGCAGTGTTGCTCGACGTGGAAAAGGCATTTTCTACCACTTGGCATGAGGGGCTTGTCTACAAGCTCATACAGCAGGAAATCCCCCCTCCATACATTGACTTGGTGGCTGGTTTCCTACAGGAACGTAGCTTCCGGGTGAAGGTGGAGGGATCATTTTCTAGAGAAAGGCCCATTGGCGCAGGAGTCCCCGAGGGCAGTGTACTGTCACCGGCACTTTTTGCAGCTTACATGGCCGATCTCCCGACGCACCCCAACACACACATCTGTCAGTATGCGGACGATCTCATGATCTTCGCTACTAACAAGAACCCGCGCTACAGTTACCGACAGGTACAAGCCCACCTCTGTGCCATCAATAGATGGTGCGAGAACTGGCGTATGTCTATTAACCCGGAGAAAAGCTCTGCGATTCTCCTGGCTAATGCGAAAGCCAACCGGCTCCCGCTGGACCTCGTGCTTGGGCGCCGTCGGATCCCCTGGGTCACTACGGCGAAGTATCTCGGAGTCACGCTGGACCGGCGGCTGACCTATAGACATCACGTCAGGGGCAAAGTACTGCAAGGCCACGCTGCCCTGCGGCAGTTGTACCCCATCCTCAGTTCCCAAACCATGCCCCTACGCCTGAAACTTCGGCTGTATCGAGCGATCATCCCGCCTCTGGTCCTGTACGGATGCGAGATCTGGGGGGTTGTGGCTAGGTCCACCTTCATCAGACTCCAGACGTTGCAGAACCGGGCATTAAGGATGATCTATGATACAGGCCGAAGATTTCCTGCCCATATCCTACATGAACACTCCAGTATCCCGTACATTGTCGACGTGATTAAAACCCGCGCTCGCACAATGTACAACAAACTCCAGAACCACCCTAACCCTCTGGTGAATACTCTGGGTCAATACGACCAGAGAGAGCCACGCCGACTACCATCAAAGAGACTACCAAAGGACATCCTAAGCCCGGCGGTTTAACTCTGAAGATGGGAAAGGCGAAAGTACAATCTGTATTCAAAACAGAGAAAACACCTGTTTCAGTTCACCTCTCAGTGAGTGACTGACGGCCAGAAACCTAGAGGGGATTAGCGCGTCACCTGACTGGCCGGAAACGACCGATCAGAGACCGCGCAGAGCCCGCTCGCGGACCAATCCCCTCCAACCACCCCTCCTGCACCTATAAAAACCCCTTGTTTCCATTAATCATTTCCCAGTGTAACAAACATCCCTGTAGTAACACCATCGAAACCATCGCGCAGGTTAAGCCGTATAACGGCTAGGTACTGCGGACATGACACTAGAACGGGGCAAATAAAATTGCACCCGCTCGACTCGAACTGCCTCTGGAGCCTCTGGAGAGGTATATATAGACTAAGTGTCCATGGTGCATTGAAAAACCAGCCAATCAGCATGTATGGGCAGTGCCCGTTCATGGACCAATCCCTACCAACATCCATCTTGCCCCTATAAATACCCCTGATCCCAAACATTCCCAGAGATTAAATCCCTGTAGAACAAAACAGCATACTATCGCGCAGGTAAAGCCGTATAACGGCTAGGTACTGCGGTAAAGACACTTCGCGTGGGGGAATAAGCTTCCCCACTCGACTCGAACTGCCTCTGGAGCCTCTGGAGTGCAGTCCTATCTCAGTGGGCTAAGGCTGCCCACTGTATGGGTTTTTTAAAAGATAAAGCAAACCCGAATTCACATGTAAATATTGTAAAAATTATAATTTATGTTAATTTTGGCCTGTAAGCCGGGTCCCTCTGTACCGGCACCAGGCAAATGCTTTCTTTAATAAAATAAAAGTTGAAAAAGTTAAAAGTTGCAGTCCTATATATACGCTCTGGTATGTCACGTGGTGGGGATGTGGCGTGGGGGATCGGGTCCGCGACGTCGCCCTGACGGTGCGCCACCCCAGGGCTATCTAGGGCACCCGTGGGCCGAAGGGCCTCGAGTTTGGGCTCCGCTCGAGCTTATAGGGGTCGGGAAACGGCCGGGCAGGGCGCCGTCGTCCTGGGGCGCCACTGGACAGCGGGGGGCCAAAGGCGCAAACGGGTGTTGGCACGTTTTCGGTATTTTGGCCATACCTCGGGAACGGGGCGGACGCCAGCCAAACGCGTGAGGGCGCTCGACCGCTGCCGGCCTCCCCCACCCTCTCCCTACATCCGTTACAAAAGTGACGATATCTCGGAACCTATGGGCCGCAGACCCCCCGAGTGGGTACTCGCCTCGAGCTTCCCGGGGGTGCCCCACCCGACGGTCCGGGTTCCGTGCGCCCATCTCCCATAGGGACGGAGATAGGTAAAAATGAACCCTATTTATTAATATGCGAGGTCGGTGAGGGATGCGTTGGAAAGGGCTCGTTTCGCCCCTCCCGATGCAAAAAAAAAAAAAAAAAACCCGTCTCTCTACGACCACGCGCTCTCGATCTGCTCCGAGCGCCGCTTACGGTAGAGCCACCGCCGATTTGTCAAAATTGAGCTAGCGCGCTGCGCGAGGACTCAAAAGACGCGTCTCGGGGAGACGAGCAATATCGCTTATGTGCACTTTGGCGCCATCTCCAGCCTTTGGCCCGTAGGAGTCAAAAAAGTCTTAAAAATCGATAACGGCGCCTCTAATCGAGCTGCAGCCGCAAAATTCGGGGAGCGGGGCCAGAGGGCAAGGTGCCAGCGTAAGCCGGTGCAACACCCGCCCCAAGGCCCTACCAGCGCCCTCTAGGAACAAAAATCGATTTACTCCCCAACGGTGCGCGGGATTCGAAGCCGGACACCGCAGCTGCGTAGTACTTCTTGAGGGCTATCCAGAAGCGCCTTCGCATCCGAAATCGTGCCGACGGGGGCCCGCCCTAACCTCTCGTAAGATGGTCAAAATTTTCTAAAATTTAAACGGCTCAAAATCCGCCAATTCGGACCATTAATTGTAGTCCTCCTCGACCGCTTTCCACACATGTGCTTAGATTCCTTAAAGCTGTACGCCCTGTACGGATCTAAGCTTCCAAAGTCGGACAAAACTGCGGCACGCTCTCGCCGGAGCCCAAAATGCGCTGGAGCCGCCAAATTTTAGGTGAAGCTTCGCCCCAGCGGCACTACCTACCCACCGCGGGACATCCCCCTGCGCCTGCGGTAGCGCACGCTATAAACATAAAACGCTTTTACTCTCGAGTCGGTCGCGGAGGTCAAACTCGGACAACCGGGCCCGGTAGTCCTCCCCGAGAGCTACACGACCCATAGTCAGATTCCTTAAACCTCCTCTCGCTTCTTCGCAGGAAGCGATCAAAGATGGCCAAAAAATTCCAAAACTCGAACCGAAGATTGCAGAGACTCGGGACCGGTCCAGGCGTGTTCCCCGTGTCAAGAAACGTAACAATTGTGAAATGCAAAAAGATCCGTTCAGCCGTTCAAATTTTGGAGAAACTTGTAAAACGTAAGCCTACAAGTCCAGGTACCCCACTATATAATCAACCGGGCTTGACTCGCTCGTCAAGACACGATACTGAAAAGTGGATTTGGTTTAAGGGCGCTCAACTTCTAGGTCATCAGCGCCCTTAACAGACTCATGGCAATAGCCAGATATAAATTTCACTCAAAAAATAAAAATACTAGCAACAAGAAAAATATACAAAGGTAAAAAGCAGTGGCAATAGCCAGATATGAAACAAGGTGATAAATATGTCCAAAATCAGAAACAGATAATTAAAAATTTTAAATCCTCAAATTTATATTGCACTGCGCTAAAAAATTAAAAACTCTATCAACCGCTGTTTTGTCGTCCGCTAGGACCTCTGCAAGTCTGGCAGGCAGCTGCAGAGAATCCCGAAGGTGCGCTAGAGAGCAACACTCCAGGAGCACGTGGCGAACCGACAAAACGTTGTCACACAGCGGACATAGAGGCGCAGGGTCCCTTTTAAATAGGTAACCGTGCGAAAAATTGCAGTGCCCTATTCTTAATCGAGCCAAACTAACCTCCTCGCGACGAGATGTGCGACAGGAAGTTACCCAGTTTATCGGAAGTTCTTTCACTTCTCTAAGCTTATTACCGCGGAGAGCTGACCACTCGTCGTGCCAGGACGACAGCACCGCTCTCCGCACTTCAAGCCTAAAGTCTTCCGAAGTAACACGTGAGATGGTAATACTGGGTTCTGTAGTTGCCGTCTTTGCTGCTAAATCTGCCATTTCATTCCCCGGCAAACCTACGTGACCAGGAATCCATGCACACACAACATCAACACCAGAAGCGTGTAAAACATGGAGGGCATCCTGGATACGTTGTACAATAGGGTGGGGGTTGTACAACTGACAAAGGCTCTGCAGTGCACTAAGGGAATCGCTCAAAATCAGGCAGTCACCTAATTTACGACGGCGAACATACAAAACGGCTCGATAAATTGCATAAAGCTCTGCAGTAAAAATGGAGGTGCTATTTGGAAAACCGAATGTATATGGTTCGGTTCCATAAACATAAGCACATCCAACACCGTTGGAGCCCTTTGACCCATCGGTGTAAATACATCGACGGCCAGTGTGGCCTGACAAAAATTCTAAGAAACACGTGCGGATACTTGAAATAGGCATCGTGGACTTCTGGTGTATGGTCATCCCAAGATCTACATGGGGCGTACCAGATAGCCAAGGGGGGTAAAGTCTCTCGCCCTTGGCGAACATCACAGGCAGTTCCACTCCAAGCTTCACTAGGAGCTCTTGGAAACGGAACCCCGCAGGCTTTGGATTAAGGGAGCTATTTCTATATCGTTCTCTTAGCGTGGTGGTGAAAAAACAAGCGAACGTTGGGTGCTTAGGCATACATCTAAGCGCACAAACATAATTTTCCAAGAGAATCTCACGCCGATAATGCAGAGGAGGTTCTGCGGACTCGGCGTAAAGGCTCACCACTGGGCTTGTTGGAAACGCTCCTGTTGCAATGCGGATGCCCCTATTATGGACCACGTCTAATCTTCTCAGCACAGATGGTCGTGCTGACGAATAAACAATACACCCATAGTCTAGCTTGGATCGGACTAATGCGCGATATATTCGCAACAAAATTGTCCGATCCGCTCCCCACGATTTGCCATTCAGTACTCGCATAATATTTAGGGAACGGTCACATTTCGCTCTTAGCTGTGCAATATGCGACGACCAACTAAGCTTCCTGTCCAAGATCAAACCCAGGAAGCGCGTCTCTTCTGCGAAGGGAAGTTCATCTGGACCAAATCGGAGCGAAGGTGGTAATCGTCTCCTACGGCGCCAGAAATTAACGCAGATTGTCTTCTCAGTTGAGAAACGGAAGCCGTTTCTCACGCTCCATTCTCTAAGGTTGTCCAAACATTGCTGCAGGCGCCGTTGTAAGAACGCCGTGCGCTGAGAAGTGCAATAGACAGCGAAGTCGTCTACGAATAGGCATGACGAAACTCCAGGTGGAACACATTTCCAGATGGAGTTAATTGCTATAGCAAAGAGCGTGACACTTAGCACCGAACCCTGAGGTACTCCCTCCTGCTGAACAAAAGAATTAGAAAAAACCGAACCGACCCTTACTCGGAAAAAGCGGTCCTTCATAAACTCCTGAATGAAAAGTGGTAGGCATCCACGCATATTCCAGGCATACAGGGAACGTAGAATCCCTGCTCGCCAGCACGTATCATAAGCCTTCTCAAGATCGAAAAATATGCCAACGGTTTGACAGTTCTTCATAAACCCGTCCATTATCTGTGTCGATATTGACACAAGATGGTCAACAGTTGAACGGCGTCGTCGAAAACCACACTGAATGTTAGTCAGTAGGTTACGACTTTCTAACCACCATACCAATCGTCCATTGATCATGCGTTCCATCACCTTGCAAACGCAACTGGTGAGAGAAATAGGACGATAGCTGGAGGGAAGATGACGGTCCTTCCCAGCCTTCAAGATGGGAATAACGGTGGCCTCCCGCCAATTTTCTGGGAGTATACTGTCAACCCAAACACGATTATAGACCTCGAGCAGGAATGCCTTACCTTCAGGAGAGAGCTGTTGTAACATTTGTACATGAATACCGTCCGGTCCTGGTGCTGAACATCGCGAAGATTTCAGTGAATGCTCCAGCTCCGCCATGGTGAAAAGGCGATTGTAATCTTCTACGTTTCTAGAACGGAACGTGAAGCCTTGAGATTCCACCTGAGTTTTAAATGGAAGGAACTCAGGGGAGTAGTTTTCCGAGCTAGACACTTGTGCGAAAGCACTGCCAAAGGTATTGGCCACTTCAAATGAATCAACAACAGCTCCTGTGGCTGTTTTTAGTCCCGCTATTGGTATTTGGGTCGTTTTAGCTGCAACACGCCTTAATCTATCCCACACAACCGAGGAAGGTGTGTGTGGGTTAAATGAAGCTACAAATTTGCTCCATGATGACTTTTTGCTATCCTTAATGACTTGTCTGGACCTGGCGCGCATTTTCTTGTATTCGATCAGGTTTTCCAAAGTAGGGTGACGTTGGAAAACCCTAAGTGCACGCCTTCGAGCACGAATGGCATTCCGACATTCTTCCGTCCACCAGGGGACGGGAAATCGACGGGGGTGTGTAGTCGACCGCGGAATCGATTGTTCAGCAGCAGAGAGAATCGTCTCCGTGAGATGCTGCGCCATATTATTCACTGAGTCGTGCTCGTTGTAGGTAAAGACAGCCAACTGGGTGTAAAGGTTCCAGTTGGCATGGTCCAAACGCCATCTGGGCATACGTGTGGAATATACATGTTGCGTCAAGAGACTAATAAGACATGGGAAGTGGTCACTAGAGTGTAAATCAGAGATGACATTCCATTGTAAGGAGACTGCCAACTGAGGTGAACAAACTGCAAGATCAAGGTGTGAGAAGGTGCTGTGGGAGTCCGAAATGAATGTAGGCTCTCCAGTGTTGAGGAGAGCTAGGTTGTGACTGTCCAAAAAATCGGAAATGAGTGTACCTCTCGCACAAGCGCGACTTGAACCCCAAAGTGGGTGGTGCGCATTGAAGTCTCCCACCAACAGAAACGGTGTTGCCAACTGGGAAACTAGATCTTCTAAATCAATGTGTGAGAAGTCATGGGACGGAGGCAAATATATATTACAGATGGTGAAATGGATGTCTGGCAGTATAATCCTTATTGCAACTGATTGGATATCAGACTGTATTGGTACAGATTGCATATATATGTCATCTCTGACAAGTATCATAGCGCCGCCATGTGCCGGAACACCCTCTTCTGGTATAACATCACACCGTACTGGGGTGTATCGCCTTAGATGGAAAGCGTCTTGAGGACGCAGCTTAGTCTCTTGCAAACATGCGACCAGAGGTTCGTTTTCTTTGAGCAAGAGCTCAAGTTTTGGTCTTTGAGTTCGAATTCCACGTATGTTCCATTGTAGGATAGTCATATTGCATTGTGTATGGGATAGGTAATTCCAAGGTAACTCTTCATTACTTTGGAGTAGGCGGTTGGCGAACTAATTTCGCCCGTTTCTTTTCTCTTGGGCTTATAGTTTTGTCAGACGCTTTTTCGCGCCTCTTTTCCACTGGGGGTCTTCCAGTGTGGGCAGATTCTAGTTCCATGTCCTCTGCCGAGGACGTGCGTTTTCCCATAGCAAACTTGGGTTCGAGTGTCTCGAACCGGCTGCTAATGGGGACCGGCGAAGATGAAAGACGCCGGTCTGAGTCCACCCCTGAAGATTCTCCAGAAGAAGATTTTCGGGATCTTCGAGGAGATGTTCGGGGACTCCTATATCCCTTCGATGTACTGGGATCGGACGTACCATTTTCCTTGAGGAAGTCGTTTCTTGTATAGGTCTTCTTGAACTTAATCGGTGAGGCATCATATCTTACGGGCTTGCTTCTATCTTGTGTTGATCTTGATGCTTTTGATGGTGATGTAGAGCTGATGTTCTTTGCACTTACGGACGTTGTAGACGTTGACACAGATTTGCGTGCCGATGTAGAAGGCTTTGGAATTGAGCTACGGGGTACGAGTGTCTTTTCTGATATTGTTGCCCCATTTATATCGCTGGTTTGTGTTGCGATTTCTCGTTTCGGTACCGTTTTAGCTGTAACTGAGCTATAGGTACCGGATCTTGGAACAGAGGGTTGGCGTAGACGCAAGAGCTTCCGGGCTTCTGAGAAGGGCACCTTCTCTCTAACCCGTATCTCTTGGATCGCTCTTTCCTCTATAAAACGGGGACAATCTCGGGAACTGGATGCATGTTCACCCTTGCAGTTTACGCATGACGGCGCTGCAGCACAATCACCATCATGAAATGCATCCCCACAGTTATTACAAGTAGGTATTCCCTTGCAAAACTCGTTTGTATGCCCAAAGCGCTGGCATTTAAAACATCTCAGCGGGTTCGGGATGAACGGCCTAACTTCGATGGACTCATACCCTGCCTTAATCCTTTGCGGGAGATCTACCCGATCAAAGGTCAGGAACAGGGTACGTGTTGGCTTCAGTTCACCACCCTCTTTGCGTTGAACCCGGTAAACATTAGTAACGCCTTGTTCCGTAAGATTTTCTTGAATCTCCTCATTGCTTAAATCATCCAATGCACGGGTGTTTATCACTCCGCGCGAGGAGTTCAAAGTTCTGTGCATCTGAACACTGACAGGATAACTTGCTAGCATATTCGCTTTCAGTATCTTAGCTGCCTGGGTAGCTGAATGTGCTTCAACCAGGAGCGTGCCATTGCGAGATCTAGTGCATGACTTTACTGGACCAGCAATGTTATCCAAACCCTTTTGAATGGTAAATGGGCTCACCGTTAAAAATTTCTTATCTCCCTCAGTTCGAGATATAACTAAGTAGCGAGGACCACTTGACTCAGCTACTTCCTTTACGCAAACTTTAAAATTTTTTTTGTTGTGAGTTTTTTGTGAACTCATGGCGATGTCATCCTCCACCATTGCAGATGTCTCCGATGGCATGCTCACTTCCTGGGCGCCACCCCGGCTTAGGTGAGAGTCCTGGCCTGGACCTTGCTCACCCTAGGGTCTCACCTCCCAATCTATAGACAGAGGGACCCAATCGCCTTTAGGAGTGCATCAGCTCATGCAATGGCCCCTCCCCGGGACTGACCTTTATCAGCGGATACGTACACAGATCCTACATGATAACCAGGGTATCTGGGACTTACACGATTACCCAGTCACCCCTTGCGTCACCCCATCCTCCAACCCGCGCGTAGGTTATCCGTCAGACTGTGTACAGGGAGGTATCAGGTGGGAGGTCAAACACAAAAGTGGACCAAAGTTAATTGGGCGTTTGGCATATGCCCTCTCACCTCTTGGAGGAACCCAATCGAGAGTATGGCTCGGGGCCCCGGGTACGCCAAACCCGTACCTACCATAGTAGGTTCCCCTGGGGGAGTTTGATTTCGGAGTCCTCTTCTCCTAGATGAGTTGTCGACCAAGACTAACGAGCCTCATCTACCCGTTGGAATGTTCTTAGCTTCCCCTCACCTCTTGCCCACCAGTGGTCACAAAGACACACTTAGTAGGCCGTCTGGATCGGGTACTGAGCCCCTCCGCCACGGCAAGGCGACACTCCTTCGGAGGGGATACTGAAAAGTGGGAACGGCTCCACGGAGAGTGACCAAACTCTGGAATTATACGTTTTGGCCCACGGCCGAATCTCCTAGACCATCGGCGAGCCTCTCCGAGGCCCCGTTCAAAAAGTGGGTTTCTGTTATAGGTATGACATAAACAAAGGTAGGACCCATTACTATAGCAGGGACCCTTATCTAGGGGGGCCCTTTGTCTAGGGGGGACTTTGTCAAGGGGGGCCCCTTTTCTAGGGGGGCCCTTTGTCAAGGAGAGCCCTTGTCTAGGAGGGGGCCTTTGTCTAGGGGGGCCTTTGTCTAGGGTGGGCCCTTTGTCTAGGAGCGGGGCCCTCGTCGAGGAGGGGACCCTTTGTCTAGGGGAGGCGCTTTGTCTATGGGGGCCCTATCTCTAGGAGCCCCTTTTTCTAGGGGGCCCTTTGTCAAGGGGGCCCTTGTCTAGCGGGCACCCTTTGTCTAGGCCCTTATGTGTGGACGGAGGACGCCGAATGTGCTTTCCGGCAGCTGAAGAGGACGCTCTGCAGTGCTATTTTGGGATTCCCACAATCAGGCGACGCCTTCATCGTGGACACCGACGCCAGCGACAATTGCATTGGAGGCGTCCTATCCCAAGTCCAGAACGGCCACGAGTGGATGATAGCCTACTACAGCAAGACGTTGTCCAAGGCAGAGAAGAACTACTGTGTCACCCGACAAGAGCTACTGGCGGTAGTGAAGACCTTGGAGCACTTCCCCAAGTACCAGTACGGTCAGCCATTCCACCTGAGGACAGACCACTCCGCCCTAACCTGGCTACTTAGCTTTAGAAACCTGGAGGGCCAGACAGCCCGTTGGGTCCAGAGGTTGCAGGAGTATGTCTTCACCTCCGAACATCGCAGAGGGAAGAGCCACGGCAGCGCAGACGCCATGTCCCGAAGACCCTGCCCAGAAGAGTGCGGCCAATGCGCAAGACTGAAAGAGAAGGAGCGTACCGCAGCTGTCACAGTGGTCACGGCAGTGCCTGCGGATGGATGGGATAGCGCGGGCCTAAGGACGGGGCAGCTGGCGGACGCCGGCTTGGGGCCACTCTTGAGAGAAGTGCAGGCAGGGACGAGACCAACCTGGGAGGACATCGCACCCAGAAGTGCTACATACAAGTCGTACTGGGCCCAATGGGACTCGTTGAAGACCAAAGGGGACGTGCTGTTCCGGGTATGGGAATCACCTGATGGGAAGACCCAGAAAGAGCAGTTGGTACTTCCCCGAAGTAAGGTGCCGGAAGTCTTGGAGGAAGTGCACGCCGGTACCTCGGGTGGACACCTAGGAGCAAACCGGACGATCGACAAACTCCGACAGCGCTACTACTGGCTGAGGCTCCGAGCAGACGCTGAGAACTGGTGCCGTCAATGTCACGTGTGCGCGGCGAGTCGTGCCCCCCAGACTAGGAGCCGGGGTCCCATGCAGCATTACAACGTCGGAGCGCCCTTCGAACGCATCGTCGTCGACATAGCTGGACCATTCCCAGTGTCCGATCGAGGCAACAAGTACCTGATGGTAGCTGTGGACTACTTCACTAAGAGGCGAAGACGATTACAGACTGCCTCGTGGAACAGCTGTTCTGCCATTTTGGGGTCCTGTTAGAGCTCCACAGCGACCAGGGCACGAATTTTGAGTCGCACCTTATGAAGGAGGCATTGGAAAGACTTGGGGTGAACAAGACCCACACAACACCCCTACATCCACAGTCGGACGGTATGGTCGAGAGATACATCAAGACCCTAGAGGAGCACCTGAGGAAGGTCGTGGCCAGCCATCAGCGAGACTGGGACCTCAAGGTGCCACTGTTCTTACTGGCCTACCGTTCGTCGACACACGACACCACCGGGATGACACCAGCAAGCCTAATGTTCGGCCGAGAGCTACGCCTCCCTTGTGACCTGGCTTTTGAGAGCCCCCGGAAGCGAAACAGCCGGCAACCGAGTATGTGGAGAATCTAGTAGACCATCTCCACGACATGCACGAGATGGCTTGTCAGAACATCCAGATGGCGAGCGACCGCATGAAGAACCGGTACGACAGGCAAGCCAACAGCCGAGGATTCCAGCAAGACGACATGGTCTGGTTGTACTGCCCTACCCGGACCAAGGGACGCTGCCCAGAACTTCAACAACCGTGGCAAGGACCGTACCGAGTGGTAAAGAGGATTAACGACGTAGTCTACCGCATCCAGAAAGTGCCCCGAGGAAAGATGTTAGTGGTACACCTGGATCGTCTGGCCCGTTACGTTGGTGCTGTTTGGGACGGCCAGCCTTGAGGAGGGAGCAGTGTCGCCATCGCATTATTGTCGGCACTACCGCAAAGGAGCCGAAGGGAAGAGACAGAGAATGGCCGCATTGTTGGGGCGCTTGCCGAAAGAGAAAGGGATAGAGACTTCTGGAATTTTCTGTTTTGTATTTTACCGCAATAATAACTGAACTTTCCTGAAATTTCGAGAATAGTGCCTGGGAGATATAAATAGCGGTAAAGTGTGACAGTTTGTGTGTTACGAATTCGGAGCCGTGCTGTTGGTGAAACGGTAAAGACTTTCTTGCTGTTGCAACGAGTGTACAAAGTTACTGTTTACGGAAATAAAAGTGTTTCTTTATCTCGATCACATCTGTCTTCTTTACTTTACACTCACGAAGGTCACAGTATTTTATACATCTGAAATCTTTAGTTCTTGTTTCCAAATTTCTCTTCGTTTTTTCCTGTATAAACCTGGTTGCAGTTATTGCATTCTATTTGGTAGATTCTGGATTTTTTTATTGCTGCAATGCTGTCTTTAGTGTTTGAGCCAAGTAGGTTTTTAACAATATATCTGTTGATTGGAGCCAATTGTATGTTGTATTCTCTAAAAATCTTTTTGAATTTGTTGTCTTTGGGTCATATGTAAAATTTTTGAATGACAATTCTTCTTTTGGTCTGCTTAGAGTGATTGTTTCTTTTATCGGTTTTTTCTGTTTCGCTATATTCACTTTTGTATTTATCCAAGATTTCCGGAAGCCATCAATTTCTTAAATTCTAATGATTTGATTTTAGTTTTTATGATTTTTAAATCTAAAAATGGAAATTGCCCATCTATTTCTGTTTCTATGGTGAATTTTGATTTTTTCTTGTAACTTTAGCAGCTTTTGTGCATCATGAATGTGTTTTCTTGGTACTATTGCAATTATTATTATTATTATTATTATTATTATTATTATTATTATTATTATTATTATTATTATTATTATTATTATTATTATTATTATTATTATTATTATTATTATTATTATTATTATTATTATTATTATTATTATTATTATTATTATTATTATTATTATTATTATTATTATTATTATTATTATTATTATTATTATTATTATTATTATTATTATTATTATTATTATTATTATTATTATTATTATTATTATTATTATTATTATTATTATTATTATTATTATTATTATTATTATTATTATTATTATTATTATCGTTATCGTTATCGTTATCGTTATCGTTATCGTTATGATGATTATGATTATGATTATGATTATCGTTAGCGTTAGCGTCAGCGTCAGCGTCAGCGCCAGCGCCAGCGCCAGCGCCACCGCCACCGCCACCGCCACCGCCACCGCCACCGCCACCGCCACCGCCACCGCCACCACCACCACCACTACCACTACCACTACCACTACCACTACCACTACTACTACTTAATATCTTGTTTGTGAACATTACCTGCATAAAAAGATAATGTTAAATCTATTGCATTTCATCAAGCTTTAACAGTCAACTGTTAGCTAATATCTTGTTAACGCAGTAGCTGAACTACATAACTTCTGAATGCACCACAAAAATATGTACATATTTATGTGATAAAAACATCAAAATATGTAATGAAATATGTAATTTCAACAAAATATGTAAAATTATGTAATAATCTAAATGTTAAGATTACCACCTCAAATCTAAATGCAGACTGCAAATTACCCAGAATTTTGCAATTTGATGGGTCTGTAAGTGCGTAAGTTAATTAAAAAGAGTTAAAATTTAATAAATATAGAATTAATTATAGGGAAAATGTTTTGTTTCATGCAGAATTTACCTAAAATTTATTTTCAAGTAGGTAATTATGAAATAAAAAATCTGTTTTGGATTATATTTATTAAAATTTCTCAGTTCACAGAATTATTTTACTTAAATTTTAGACGGTAAACCAATGTTGAAATACTGAACCAATTTACCAATGAGTGAAACAATTAATTCAAAATCATCAAATTTTATAATGAGGATGCATTTTTATATCTTGACGTACAATGAACAACCAGGCATTTTCTTCTTCAATCCTTTGTTTCTTTCAATGTACAGTGAATAACCATACACTTTTCCATATTTTCAAGGGTCATTGTCTATCGGATAAAATGTTCTTATAAGCAGACAAGCTTCTCTCCACGTCACACCAAGAAACAGGAGTATATTTTAGCATAGGAATCTGATTTTCAGAGAAATGTTTTGGTAAATTGACATTGTCACCATTTATCATACACATATAGAAGCTAGAGTACCCTGGATTCCTGTTTAGCTTTGAATTTTTCACCTGCCTTCCTTCCTACATCTCCTGCAACTACACTAAGCATTTATTTGTTGCATATGTGAATAGCACTTTTGATATGCTGTTCCAATTGAGATTTCATGAAACAGCCAATTCTTTTACTGCATGCTTGACAGACTACTACTTTTCTGTCGGTTGTAACGGCACTATCTAATTTCACCCACGAATTCAACTTGCAGGATAGCGAGGACGCAACTAGTGACATTTTACTAAGACTTGCAAGAAACTAACTGCAGTATTGTTGCCTTGCCATATTGATGGTTGTCCAGCGGCTCACTTTGTTTCCTCGTAGCTATTATATTACAAGATGCCAACTACTGCGACAATTGTAGCAATCAACTGTGAACGCCCAAAGCGCTAAGAGAAACGTGACACTGTGCATCAACATTGTCGAGCAGCAGCTTTAATACAAACGGAAAACAATCAGAACGAGGCAAGGCGATTATTATCGCATTCTTAATTTAACTAGTGTCCTATTTTGGAGATTGATTTTTGTTGCTTTCAGCAAACTTGTGAAAACAGTAGTTTATAATGTGACAATATTTTTAAAAAATAATAAAATTGTAACAAAACCCAGAAAATAGTACGTTTTATGTAACATCGTTAAAATATGTAGAAATATGCAGAATATGTAAAAAAATGTAAAATAAAATTTTGTAAGGGAGTCCCAAATGACGTAATTACCAACATTTTTACTTCTCATTGAAATATTATGCAGGATTTAAAATATGCAATTACATAAAAATCCAGGCTCTAGTGATTAGCATCCTGGGAGGGCACAAAGGGCTCGAAATACTACTGTTGTTGAGAAAGTGAGAGATCTGTTACTGGAGATCAACATTTGGATGCAAGAGAGATTGCCGAAGAGGTTGGCATCAGTAAAGATTCCACAAATGCAATTTTGCATTATGCCGTTCAGCGAAAAGGAACAGACCTCTGGAGGGCAAAAATCTGGCAGTTGCATCATAACAATGCTCCAGCACATTCATCACAACTGATGCAGACTTTTTTGACAAAACGTTTCGAGAGCAGAGAAGAGATAATGAGGAATGCATTAGTCGAATTGAACACCATCCCAAAAGAAGTTTTCCAGAATTGTTTTCAGAAGTGGAAGGAGCAGTGGGCTAAGTGGTGAATGCACAAGGAAACTACTTTAAAGGGGATTACGGTCCTAGGTAAATAATATATTTTTCCCAGCCATAGGTCGGATACTTTTTAGACACACCTTGTAAATACTACTCTTTGATAAGTACAAAAACACATCTAAAAATTGCACCCAAACTACCTTTAAGTTCCCACTACTATCGACACTAATAAAAAAAAATCCATATTGCCTTATTTATCCTACCTTTGAAATTAACTATAACACTTGTAAGAAAGCTGCATTAAATAATGAGAAAACTGAAGCTATTAGCAGTGAAGCAACATAAATCTATAAAAGTAATAACTTAGAGTTTATAAGGTTCACCTATCTTAGTATCTGCAGCAAGTTCTTGAATTCAAAGACAATATAAACAGATTGATACATCAGCTGAGCCAGATTCCTTTTGGTCATTTAATCACAAAATAAATTCAGAGGTTCACTTATTAACACAATTAAATGGACCTATAGATTTAATGGTCTGGGAAAAGATATTCATTTTTAAAACTAAGGACTGTGCAATGAATTTTGAATTGATTATGTTACCAAATTTTTGTTTTCAACGATTGGTAATACATAGAAATATTACTATTTTTGCATTGGTTACAATAGCAACCAGTATAAACAAATATGGCACCGATGATAGGAATGAATATTCCAAAAAGTGCATTGTGCCTTTGATTTCAAGAACTTTCAGCTTACACTAAGGTAAGAGACGCTTATGCAGTAAAGTCCCACTAATCGGAATTAATTGGGACCGAACCCTGTTTGAATTAGCGAAAATTAGGATTAGGTGTATTTTCGTCAAATATGACAACATATTGACATTAAGCATTTATGTGTTAAGTATTAAAATGATTGCAATTGGTATAGTATGCTATAATTTCTTTTACAACTACATTCTGAGGCTCGAAAACCAATTACTGCAATGTTTTATAACCACTATTGGCGTCTACCTAGTGCAAGTAGCCTGGTGTCAAAAGAACATCTCTGACTTCACTTCTTAAGTGTTGATTTGATTTTCTGTTTTGTTTTCTCGTTAATGTAAAAAAGTGGCATCCAAACTTTGTTATGCAGATTGTTAGTACGTCAAGAGGTTCTATTTTTTAGTTTTTGTGTACAAGATAGCCAACAGAATCACTGTTTACTCCTGTAGCATTTATTTCATGTTTTTCTGTGCTAATACATTTACATTTTTACTTGGAAAAACTAGTTTAATCTTAATCTTTATTTTGTCCTGTTTTAAAATTGCAAACAAATGTGGTAGTTAATTTTTTCCTAGCCCTGTTTGGATTGGGCGAATTTTCAGATTAGCAGTGTTCAGATTGGCGGGACTCCACCGTAGTCTAAGTTGTTACTTTTGTAAACTTGTACTAATTATACAGAGTGATCAAATTTATATAGACCTTCTCATAATCTTATGGTTTTCTTGTCTATGTTATTATAAAGATTATCTGTATCATGCAGTTTTAGTTCCAAACACAGTTTATATTAATTCTACAACTAACCACGCGCTAGCACCCTTGAGGAGTTTTATTATTTCTCCCATATCGCTCCTTCAGGTTCCCTGAATAGCAATTACATTATAAGGAAGACAAAAAGAAATTTCATCACCCTGTAGCAGCAATAGCAAGTTAGCGTAAACCAAAAGAAGGGTACTAACGGGTCAGCGTAAGGAATCCTGTTGTCCAGAAAGCGTACCGCTTAGGTGTCATCTTACTTGATTTTGCAAATGGTGTTTCTGAAATTATAATGGCATTTAAAATAAAGAACATACAAAATCAATAAGGTAGCAGTTAAAACAATGACTAATTCAACCTTGCTCTCAGCTAAGTAATAACATCAATAGCTAATTGAACGAAAACAGTGAAACAATTAACAGTGAAACACTATAAATCAAATATATGTATAGATATTTAGGGAATATGCCTGCTTATTCACAACTTAAATCAAAGATAAGTGAAGCTTAGCCTCTAAATATTTATACACAAAGGGAATCCAAATAACACAGAATAATTTTAAGGCATGATTCAGGAGTTATTATGGAGTATTTTCTTATCAGGAACATATGTCCGGAAACGTCTTGCTATTGAGCTAGAGGCCACTAAAGTTTTTAAAACACAGCGTCAGGTTAGAGAGTACCAGACATTACGAGAATTTTCAAGTAACAGAAGTTGTATATCTTTAATTGTAAACAATACAATACAAAACCCTGTTTTAAAACTTGGTTTAATTATATGGCACTAAGACTATGTGCTGTAAAGTAGGTCAGATCTTTTAACCAATCTATAACACATTTTATTGTCAATAACATTTGCAAATACTACCATTATTGGTCAAATGTTCTTCACCATTAAAAGGCTCAAAACGTAGTTAAAATAAGAATGAAACAATAATTGAACAACTGCATAAGAGTTTATAAACAATGTTGTTGTTAGCTAATGCTGGATTTCTGACAATGAAGTCATTAATCCTCTTGCTCTCCAATACTTTTCACTGATAGATGGGGCATTAGAAGTGGCCGGGCATATTTAAAGGTGGTCTCGATCCATTTCCTCTTGCAGATCACATAGAGGACAGAGTGGTGAAGAATATATCCCAATTCTGTTCAAATGTTTTGCCAGACAGTCATTTCCTGTAATCAACCTAAAGGTTCCAACGGCCATTTTTCAAGGATACTCAGGGATTACTGTTCGAATGTTTGGTAGTTCTCATCTTTTATTTTTGATTTTTCACAGTAATACTATGCAATAAGTTTTTGTGAATTCAGAGTTGAATAATCTTTTAGCTGCATAAAATGGTAGATTAACTATAGATTTCTGTAAACTCCTGGTACCCTTTTTTGCAAGAAAATCAGCTTTGTTATTACCACTCAGTCCACAGTGAGCTGCTAATCATTGAAAGACTAGGTGTTTTTCAAGTGCTGTTAGATGTGTAAGGATTTTCCAACATTCTATAATTGTTTGGTTTTTTGGTGACAACTTGGAAGTAATTGCTGTAATTGCTGCCCTGGAATCTGAGAGAATAACTGCTTGCTGAAAATGTGAAATTCTGTACAAAAGATCTTGTAGGGCCATTCGAATTGCTTCAATTTCTCCATCAAAGTTAGTAGTTCCATAACTTAAAGATTTGTAATAGGAAAAGAGGTGACATGTGACTCCAGCACCTGCTCCATCTTGGTTTGATATCAATGATCCATCAGTATAAATATGGAGCCACTCATGTTCTGGGAATCTAGTATGGATTGTCTCTAATGCCAATAATTTTAGAACACTGGTTGGAGTATCACTTTTTTTAACTTCTTCTGTCAGGTGTAAATAATATGTGATGTCTAATGTATGTGTTGGATTGACTTTAGATATGAAGTTTTCCTTTGAATTAGGAAGGTGTACATTTTTCTTGATGTCTTGAATTTTGGAAAGAAAGCTCTCCTGAGTCTTTAGTGTATGTGTAAAATTTCTCTTGTGCCATGTATTGAATGGGAGTCTGATCAACTTTTCGTGTTGAATAAGAGCCGCTTTTTCTATTTCATATTCAATGGGGTATTGGTTGGTTAGTATTTCCATAGCTGCTATTGGTGTGGTTTTGATAGCACCTGTAATTAATCTCAGACTTTGGTTTTGAAAGCTTTGAATTTTTTTTGTGTTTGCTGTTACAAGAACTTCGCTGCAGTAAGTAAATAATGGTTTTATATATATATATATTGTATGTTGTGTTAACCGTTGTTCTGGAACATCCCCACTTCATTCCTGTTAGACGTTTTAACAGTGAAAGGCGCCTTTCTGCTCTTTGTATTACATTTTCTATTTGTTTGGTCCATGTAAGTTTATTATCAAATGTAACTCCTAATTACTTTGCTTCCTTTGTTTCTGGTAATTGTTTACCCTCAAAATATAGTTTTATTTTTAGTGGTTTTTTTCTTAGTGAAAAGATTTGGTAGTTTGATTTTGTTGTATTAACAGTCATTAAATTTTCTTTGGTCCACCTCTGTAAGTTGGTTAAGGATTGTTGCATGGATTTTATAGTTCTGTGCTTTTGCTTTTTGGTTTTGAAGTCCACATTACTAAATCATCAGCAAATAGTGCACACTTCACGCCTGATTCTTGTATTTGTTGTGGTAGATCATTAATAAGTACATTAAAAAGTGTAGTGCTGAGCACTGCAGCTTGTGGTATGCCATGGTGTGCTTGTTTATATTTAGATATATTTCTTCCATATCTGGTTGCAATAAAGCGTTGTGTTAGGAAATGACATAGCCATGAAAACATTGGACCTTGTATCCCTATTTTTTTTTACTTTCTTTAATAGTTTTGTTCTGCATATAGAATCATATACATTTTGAAAATCAATAAAAACTGATAAATTATCTTCTTTTCTATTGAAGGAGTCTTTGATTTCTTGACTGAGAAGTAAAACTTGTTCATTTGTAGAGTGGAACTCTCTGAATCCAGCTTGACATGGGGATATTAAATTTTGTGATTCTAGGAACCAATTTAACCTGTTTGACACCATTCTTTCTTTGCTATTATGCTGGTAAGAGCTATTGGTATATAATTTTTTATTTCTGATGCTGTTTTATCTTTCTTCAAGAGTAGGACAATTATTACTTTTCGCCATTCAGCAGGTACAGTGGTTTTCCAGGATAGATTGTAGAGTTTCAGTAGTTGTTGTTTTGCTGTTTTTCCAAGGTTTTTCATGAACTGTGGATGTATGTGATCTGGTCCAGGAGACGTTTTGTTTTTTAGATTATTTATTGCAATGTTCAATTCTTGCATATTAAAATTTTGAAAAAAGATATTGCACTGAGTGTTAGGATTACATTCTCTTTCTTTTTTCAAATCTTTCTTAAATTCTTTACGTTCTTTTTTATTATTTCTTGTCACTTTGTGTGATTTAGCATAATATTTATTGAATGTTTCGGCTATGACTGCATCACTTACTAACATTTTATTGTTGTGTATGATAGGTGTGCTGTTGTTTTCTATCCTGTGCTTGACATTTTTTATGAACTTATGAGCTTTGTTACCATCTGTCCTATAATACATTTTTTCTAAGAAATTATTAAAGTGATTCCTCTTAGCAGTATTAAGTTCTTTTTTTAGTGAGGCACATTTTTTCCGCCATATTTGTGTATCTTCTATCAATATATTAAATATTGGAGAGCAAGAGGATTAATGACTTCATTGTCAGAAATCCAGCATTAGCTAACAACATATTTGTGTATCTGATATGTTTTTTGTTTGTTCAGCTGTATTTTTAGCTATATCCCTTTGCTTTTTCAGTTCTTCTAACTGGGGGTTCCAAAAGGGTTTGAAATTTTTAATTCTTCCACGAGTAAGATAATAGAGGCTTTTGAGAAATGAGGGTATTGCCAAGCTGATGGGTTCTAGTGGCCAGAGATTTTCAGATTTTACTTCAAACTTATTTGTCCTAGCTACTACCAGGAGAGCAAAAAACTTCTGAATGGGCTGCACTGAGTTTTGCCTCTCTGCTTTCTTGGCACTCGTTGCCATCTGCCGCTATCATTTAAAGGTGATGATGAAACTGGTACTGTTTTTATTATTATGTTTTTACACATCAGCAGGAAAAGATTCTTTACATAGCATACCGGAGATAATGTTCTTACTGATGTAATAGTTTGATAGCGGACGCGATTATCTACAGGGTCGAGGTCACAGAATGGAATGCATAAATCAACGTTCCTTTATCACAATATATTTATTCGTTAATTTACACTTTTAGCACCATATTAATTAATCAACAATCTTCACAGTTAGGTAGAATCTACACTGTATAAAAGTTTGGGTGTAAGTTACATGTTCACACGCTATCAAGAAAAACACATCCTTTCAACTTGAGCTCACAGACGCTAATGAATATAGTCCCGGGCGTCTGTATGGCACAACACCGCCATTCTTTTGTATTCATCCGCGCAACAGTTCTCATTGGTTGAACACGAAGTGACAAGAAAACATTGGCTATCTTGAATATTAAAAAAAATAAGTCCCTGATACACCCAAATTAAAAGAATTAGAAATTTACACACTCTTACAAAAATATTTACATGAACGATTTTCTATTGATCAATATTCTGTCTCATATGCCCCTTGTTTTGTTTTTCAAGTTGTCACCTTATTTACAATCTTGAAACACAATACAATACTTTTCCCTACTCCTATGATTCAATCACTTTGTACATTTTTTTTTTTTTTTTTTTTAACAGTCTTCTTCACTGTTTGTCTTTGTCTTTCGTTTTGACATGATACAGCATGTCTTTATAAATTTCACATATTCGATTACTACACAATGCATTCAGTTATTATACAATACATATCCAGTTATTGTACAACACATTTAGTTATTACACAACATGTCCAATTATTATACAATATATATTCAGTCATTGTACAATATACCCAGTTATCATATCACATATGTTGTTATTATACAATACATATTCAGTTATTATATTATTATACAATACATATTCAGTTATTGTATAGGTTGCGCGTTCGTTTTTGACGAATGACCTTGAGCAGAAATCCAATGAGTGAGCCTATCCTTAATAAACAGGTCAGCAAATGTTTATGCTACGATAACAGACACCTCTGTTTTCCTCTGTCGCGTTTGTGTATACTGTCGACTGCAGAAGTTTTGTGCGGTACGGATGTATGTATGCATGCAACGAAAATAGCAATTCAGACGAGGGAGAGATGTCGGGAATAGAATAAATGCAAGAAAGTTAAGTGGAAACAGTTATAGAGGTATAGTGTATAATACGTGTGGCTGATATTACTGCAAGTGTCATAAATTGATTTGTAGTGTTGTACTACTTCAGCTCAGAAGCATGCGCGTCATCTCACTGCAGACTGTACCTCCTCTCTCTCGTTCCCGCAAAAGCTGAGTAGAGACTCGCATTCAACCTTTCATATAAAATTTTCATTCGTCAAGAAGTAACGCGCGACCTATACAACACATTTGATTACTACACAACATGTCCAATTATTACACAATACATATTCAGTTATTGTACAATATATCCTGCTATCATACCACATATGTTCTGTTATTATGCAATACATATTCAGTTATTACACAATACACATTCAGTTTTTGCATAACGCATTTAGTTATTACTCAACATATTCAGTTATTACACAATATATCCAGTTATCATACAATACATATTCAGTTATTGTACAACACATATTCAGTTCTTATACAACACATACTCAGTTATTGTACATTTGACATTGACACAAATATAATTAAGTGTTTCATGGTTTATTATGTGGTTTTTGACTTGTATTCATTGCTATGAGGAGAGAAAAACAGGATACAAATTTTGAGCTAATGATTATGATCATGTTTATGGCAATATTTTATTCAGTTCTTTGCCTTCTTTGTCATATAAGCTTGTTATGTATAGGCAGGTTGTTGAGTCGGTTCTTCAACTCTGATGTTACTAATGGTACTAATTTTCTTAATTGGGTTATTATTCATTGTTGTTTGGTTCAACATTTCTTCGAGCTTAGCATTGGCTATATTCATCTTAATTCATGGGCATTGTTTTTCTGATTATGGTTTTCCTCACTTCACTAATTGTCATTTCTTTGTCTCTTATTTCTATAAGAGAAAACTTCTATATTTATAATTATTCTGTAATTGTATTATTTTTCTTCTCAATTTACCCTCGACATCTTTGTGTCGAAATATTATATCTTTTTCATCATAATTGATTCATTTTTGTCCCTGACATCCTTATGTCAAAAACATGTTATCTTCCGTCGCTATGATTCATTTCTTTAATGACAATCAGTGTCCTCATCTGTCTTTGTTGACAATGCTCTTTGTGGTCGATATAGCCAATGACTATGTTGATTTTCTTCCTTGTTGTAATTCCTAATCTGAACATAATTTTCTATAAGTAACCCATTAAAAATTGTTATCTTCTTTCATCTCCACTACTCCTGCCTTACACCTTCGTTGGCAAAGACTATTTGGTCCTTTCTTTGTATGGCTTCAATTTATTTTTATGGTATCTTCCTACCAACTTGCCATTTGTATTCTGTAGCTCATACGTGTGGTCACCCAGCTGTTTTGTTATGACCAGTGGTTCCATCTCTCTCTTCGTGTAGCCATCATGGTGTCGATATCAATTGTAAGTTGCTGAGATTTTGTTGTTTGTCATCCAGCCAGTTGGGACGAACTTAGTTGTTGTAATTTCCCTGAGTGTTGGTGGTGGTTGTTGTTTCTGTATTCTGTGCAGCGTCTGCCCTATCTGGCACATCTTCATTTTGTTCCTGTTGTCTTACGTTGTCGGTGTTCCCTTGGTTTCTGCCCCTTTGACGTGAACCCCTATTGTATGACGGCCTATGGCTGTTCAAGTATTCCCTACAGAATCGTATATGATTCACTTGATGGGTACGGTCTCCTGGTCTTCCACGATCATATCTATGCGTTCTGTATCTCGATTCACCCCTCGGTATCGTGTCGTGGTACCGCTGTCTTGTGTTCTCCATCCTCTCGCCATGATTATGTGGTTGTGGGAAATGGTGTGCCCCTCTCCCCCTTTCATGGGTACTCCTAGTATTTCTATGTTCTCCCTCACTCTGGTTGTTCGTAGTCGTGTTCCGGTTTAGGATGGGTGAGTTTGGGCGACCGTTCCTATGTCTATGCTCATTAGGCCGACCATTTTGTGTTTCGAAGGCTGTCAGCAATTCTATCATATCTGCAAAATCTACTGGCCTCGCAACAATTAACCCTGTTCTCACTGTGTCTGGGAAATGTCTTGTTATGCTGGCAATTAGTTCTGCCTCCGACAAGTTGGGGTCTAATAGCTTTCCTTTGTTGGCTACTTTCATAAAATAATCGACTAACGACAACCCTTTGGTTGGATCGTATCTACCTGTCGCTAGCTCTACCCTAGTTTGGTTTTGCTTAGCTGGGCCCCAATACCTTGATAGGAATAAATTTCTGAATGAGCTATACGACTCATGACCAGCTAGTGTTAACCTGAGCCATTCTAATGCCTTGTTTTTTAAGCTTTTCTTAACTATCATCATTCTAAGCTCGTTTGGTATCCTTTTCACTTTAAAATATTCTTCCATCTCTTTAACAAAGAGTTTTGGATCGTCTCCCTTCTCCTCGTCAAATGTAGGTGGTGTGATTTCATGTAATATGCTGTTGGTGTAACATGTGTTGTGTGTCGTGTCATTGTTTGGTTGTGAACCTCTTTCTCTGTATGGTGAGTCAACATTTTGTACATTACTCAAGTAACTCTCATCTTGTACATTACTTACATCTAAATCATCTTGTCTTTGTAACGCCTTCACAACATCATTTACATTAGCCAAATTTTCTTTCCCTTTTTTCATATCTTCACAAATTGATTTTAAATCATTCTTTATTTCTAAGTGGCTTTGTTTCATATCATTTATAGCATCCTGTTGTGAAAGCATCACATCATTCATTGTCTTAATTTTAGGAATTACAATTTGTTCTACAGTTTCATTAATAATGTCTTTCTTTACTACCTCAATCTCTTTCCTTAATTCCTCAGTTATTTCTGCTTTTACATTTGTTATCTTACAGTCTACACTTGTATTACATTCTGTTATTTCATCCCTACATCTAGCAATTTCTCCTTCTAACACAATCTTATTTTCTCTCATCTCTGATTCTATCTTTCCCATCCTATCTCCTACAATTTCTATCCTAGCTTCTAAGGCTTCCTTTGTTTCATTTAAGTTTTTATGTACTAATTTTAAATTAGTTTCCATTACTTTCATATTTTCTTTACACTCCTGTCTTCCTAATTCTATTTTCTGTTCTAGGTTCTGTCTACCTAATTCCATTTGCTGTTCTAAGTTCTGTCTACCTAATTCCATTTGCTGTTCTAAGTTCTGTCTACCTAATTCCATTTTCTGTTCTAAGTCTTTTCTCACTTCCTCCATTTTCTGACCTATCTCTTTTTTATTATTTTCCAAGTCCTCTCTCACTCCCTCTATTTTTTCACCTAAACTTTGTTCTATATCCTGTTTTAATTCTGCCTTATTCTGTTCCATTTTCTGACCTAAACTTTGTTCTAGTCTTTCAAACATCATCATCATTAACCTTTGGTCTTTGCTTATTTCCACCTGTTCCTCACTTTCTAATTCTACCTGATAACTAGGCCTATCTGCCCCTTCCCCCACTCCTGTTTCTATCTCTTTTCGCGACATTTTAATTTCTTTATCCAATTCACTTAAGGTTAAAAGTCCCACTATTTTGCCACTTCTGAGTATCATAAAAAATGGAAATAAAATGTATGTAAAAACAAAAATTTTGGATCCTACTTTCTTTTCCGTTGGTTCTCCGTCCAGTTATTTACGTCTCCTGGGTAGTTGGCTTCGCTAGATGATCTCCGGTGTTTTTCCCACGTTGATTCTCCGTGTATCGATGTTTTGACGGATCCTTGATATCAAACGATGGTCTAATAGCGTCTTTTTCCTGCGCGATGAGATGGCGTCTTTTGATGTTTTATCGTACTCGTAATTTTGCATTCCATTCTAAATTCGCCCTCCGCGTTGGGTAAGCCATTTTGGTACTGATTTTATAATAATATGTCTTTACACATCAGCAGGAAAAGATTCTTTACATAGCATACCGGAGATAATGTTCTTACTGATGTAATAGTTTGATAGCGGACGCGATTATCTACAGGGTCGAGGTCACAGAATGGAATGCATAAATCAACGTTCCTTTATCACAATATATTTATTCGTTAATTTACACTTTTAGCACCATATTAATTAATCAACAATCTTCACAGTTAGGTAGAATCTACACTGTATAAAAGTTTGGGTGTAAGTTACATGTTCACACGCTATCAAGAAAAACACATCCTTTCAACTTGAGCTCACAGACGCTAATGAATATAGTCCCGGGCGTCTGTATGGCACAACACCGCCATTCTTTTGTATTCATCCGCGCAACAGTTCTCATTGGTTGAACACGAAGTGACAAGAAAACATTGGCTATCTTGAATATTAAAAAAAATAAGTCCCTGATACACCCAAATTAAAAGAATTAGAAATTTACACACTCTTACAAAAATATTTACATGAACGATTTTCTATTGATCAATATTCTGTCTCAAAACCATACAACATTTTTGGGACTTTATTTACCAGCTTTGTGAGGGGAGATGCTGAAACTGGTTACTGTGGTCCATACATTTTTGGCACTTCTTTGGGAAACTATCCATCACTCGCCCTGGTTCACATTTGGAAATGCTGGCAATTGTGTGGCAGATATTGTGTTTTGATTCTTCAGGGTGTGTGCGTTTGTCTTGTGTATTTTAGGTTTTGAGTTACCCCAGGGATAGAAATCATAGGGGGTTAGGCCAGAGAACTACAAATCTGCTAATAATTCTGTCCTGAAAGACACTTTCAATTGTTCTCATCAAAAGATTCTCTGTGTGACCTGTTGCAGAGTTTTATTGAAAAAATCTGATGTGTTGCACTCACATGACTTTCTCTACTCTTGTACTAACCATTCTAACAAACTCTTATTCCTATACCTCCATGTTAGTTAAGATAAACATTTGTACAAATTATCTTATTGCTTATGTCCTTGTAGGTGCAAGGGAGATATTAGAATACAGAAGGCTTTGTGCGACAAATCTTTTTGATCTTTGAGGTTCCGTTCTCTTTGCACGATTAACATATAAAAAATGACCAACGTTGTTGCATTTCACTAAAGTTCTAAGTTTTCTGAAACTCACACACATAAGGAATATCTCCAAAATGGTTCACCCTACAAGAAAATTTATTGAGACATAAATTGTATATTTTACCAAGATCTACATTTTTTGTAGATCAGACAGCCCAGCTTTATTGGATTTATACAAATATTTATAATTGCCTCAAGTAGAATGTCATGATTTTTAAGCAGAAGCAAAGATTATTCAATAATCAATTAAATCTGATATGATGTTCCTCCTAATTTACAACTTTTTAAAAGAATATGTTCTATGCATCTTTATGCTTGTGTTTATCCGTTTTTACAATTGTCCTGCAAAGCACTATTAATGCTACTTACTTAACACACTGTTCACATCCTGAATAAACTTTAGTCCTGGATTTCTGTCCGATTCCTTCAATTTTCTCACAAACTGGTTTCCAGTTTCTCCGGGCAGTTCTTGGATGATGGTGACTTCACACATCTGCAGGGCTGAAGATAGTGGCACTTGAAAATGTGTAATAAGAGTAATTATGATGTTATTGGGTATGTCAAAAAGTGTGCCAAGATTAGGGATGTTATAGCAAATGTCAACACAAATACAAACTTTAGTGTTATAATTGGTACAAATGACGTATGTTGTAATGAAGCATGGAAACTTCTAAGTGTCCTCAGCGAAATAATTAGTACATTTGGAAATCAGCAGTTTTTCATTGTAAACATTCCACATATATATGATGTAGATTATAATTCTTTCATAAATAGGGAAATTAGGAAAACAAATAGGAAAATTAAACACTTATGTTCAGGAAATGAAAATGTAGTACAAATAGATATAAGAAAGTTAAGTACAGAATTCTACACAAAAAATGGATCACAAATAAACAAAAAAGGTAAGATGTATCTAGCAACTAAACTAATAATAAGAATAGATTTTCTAGAAAAGAAGAGAAAAAATCCTGTAATTTTAGATTGTATGGGCAAAATTCCTGTAGATATAACTGCTTACTCACAAGAGACACATAATTCTCCCTACGGTGTTGATAAAATAAATTCCTCAGTACTTAGAATATTACACCAAAATACACAATATATCAGTAATAAAGTAGACTTAATAGAAAGTATTTTGCAGCAACTAAATACCCATATTATTGTTCTCTCAGAACATGGGCTAAAGATAGATGAACTAAAAATACATAGCTTTAGTAATTATAAACTAGTTTCCTCTTACTGTAAAGATTTGCATAAAGGTGGAGGAGTTGCAATTTATGCTAAGAGCGAGATTCAATGCAATCCAATAAGTCTATCAAATTTCTGCATAGAAATGGACTTTGAAGTAGCAGGTATGAAATTAATCACTGAAATTGGGAATATAACATTAGTGGGAATTTATAGATCACCCAAATCAAATGTAAAAGAATAATACAACTAGAATTGCTACTTAACAAACTACTTGTTCATAAACAAAATTTAATTCTTGTAGGCGACTTTAACATAAATGTAGGAAACTATGCTTTTACTGATCTCTTAAAAAAACTTTAATCTACACAATGACACATCATCTTTGGAGCCAACTAGAATTTCAAGTCACTCAAGTACCACTTTGGATTACATCATCACTAACCTAGAAGAAAATAAATATACAACAATTAACAATGAGTTTCATATCTCAGACCACACCTCACAGATTATAAATATTTTTAACTGTCAACAAAAAAATTAAAAGAAATATTTTACTTCTGTAAGAGACACAAGCGAGAGCAAAATAGCTGAGCTAAAGACAATGCTGTTGAAAGAAGACTGGATTAAGGTACATACTGCAGAAAATGCAGAGGAAAAATGGAACCATTTCTTTGATATTCTGAGTTATTACCTAAACATTGTATGTCCCAAAATTAAAAAGACTATAAAACAGTGCATTAAACAAAATCCTAAACTAATGTTCAGTTATGAGTTGAGCTCACTGCGAGACAAAGTGAAAGAGATGTATAACTTATATAGGGATACTAAGCTAGATATATACAAAACATTATATACAGAGTATAAAAACACTATCGATCAGCTGTAAAAGCAAACAAAGTAAAATTCTACTCAAACAAATTTAAAAATTCAGAAAATAAATCTAAAACAATGTGGAAAATTATAGATGAGCAAAAAAATCCAGAAGTAAAAGAGCAAAATAATATTTACATAAACAGAAACGGAGAAATAATAACAAACCCGGTACATATTAGTAACATATTCAATTAAGGGAATTGAAACTATTAACAGTGAAGCAACAAGATTCTAAAGTAGGAGCAGGTTGGAGGCTGGGAGCTTCACTTATCTTAGTAATGTTGCAAGTTGTTGTTGCAAAACTAGCTCAAGTTTCAAGTTGACTCCAACTAATTCTCAACATTGCTAAGATAAGTGAGGTTTTTGGTTTCTAGTTTGTTCTTACTTTGGAACATATTCAATTATTATTTTGTTAATATTGGAAATGCTTCTGTCCAAAATAAAATGGGAATCGGCAATAAAAATATATCCAAATCCATCCATCCATCTCGCTGTTAACATCTAAAGCAATGTAGTTGCAGCTGATTGTTTTTAAGAATAACGGTTGTACAAACCTGTACTCTTTATGTGGAGTGGTGGCTCGTAGATTTCACGGTGTGTACATATTATAAATACGTACTCAGGGGTCTCCGTCTAGGGGATATGTGAATGGCAACCACAAGGTACCCAAGCTGAGCAGAACATTACTTCCACTTACTGATGTTTTGCTCTTCACTGTAACTTTCCTCTCTGACCTTACCTTGGTATCTCTTGTTCTCTGGTGTTAGGAATGTTCAATTTGGATTTAATCTATTACCTTTTCTAGGAAACTACCATGAGTTTTAAGGATTGAAGGGGGGAGGTTCTCTTCTGTCCATTTAGAGTTTGGCAGTCATAACATTTTCTCGTGTTGGAGCAATGCTTGTTCTTATATTTTTGTTGTTAAAGATGGGGTCCGTGTTAAGGCAAGCATGGCATCAACAGGTGTGGATTTAACTGCTCCAGTGATTAGGCGAAGAGCCTGATTTTGTATTTGTTCAAGTTTATTGATGTTAGCATTTACTGCTGTTATTGAAGCTTCAGAACAGTACAAGAGGTTTGGTTTAATGTACATTTTATATGTTCTGTTAAGGACTCTCCTTGAGCAGCCCCGTTTAGCACCAGCTAACCTTTTCAGGATTTGCAGTTTCTTTTCAACCTTTTCTGAGATGTTTGTTATATGTTTTTTCCAACTTAACTTTCTGTCGAAAGTGATGCCTAATTATTTGTGATACCGAAATTTAGATTAAAATAGAATGGGCTTGATAAAGACACGTTTTAATTTAAGTGCCGGATGTGAGATTTGCGATAAGTGTTGCGTAATAACATAGGTAGATAATAGAGTAGGAAGTGTTGTAAGGTGAGCAAAATATGAGTAAATAATAGTCGTTAAATTTGTAGGATAAACGCATTATTGGTTTGAAATTAACGAGTCATGACGTCATACCACATAATTTGAAATTGCCATCAAAATTTAAGGTTAGCCAACGTTTGAAAAACTAAGCTAGTTTGTAATTCACAGTCAAAATTCAGGTCTGCCAGCCTTAAAAGTCGCGTGATATGTTTAATAAAATATAAAGAAAACATTGTTTAATCATAGAAAGGTAACTACATATTCGGAATTCAAAAAAGGACGTGTTTTAATAGAAAGGGACATTTCTAAATTGTGAAAAGGAATGAAATAGTATTTTGGATGCGAGGCTTTCTTTTGATGACGTCATGAAATTTGAAATCGGGAGGAACGTTTTTTCCTAGCGTGGGGACGCCAGGAAGCGTCACCACTCTCCCCAGATCGGTGGAGGACTTAGCGGTGTACACATGTGAGTTGCGGTTGCTCTGCGAGGATATATATATTGGAAGTCGGCATAACTCCCGAAATGTGTTAAAGAGTTGAGAATAAATAGTCTCCAAAGTTATTCTGGGTGATCTATAAAATATACTCGCGCATACCCTGGATTAAATCTCATGTTCGAGCCTAGTCGGAGCCGAACTACAAGTATCGACAACGGTCGTTAAGCTACCACGAAGTAACATCTGTTTTCGCTTCACAAGAAATGAAGGCAAGAGGGTATACGTTACAAACTTTGAGCTTTATGCAGTGAACCAAGCAGCAGCAAGGAAGAACAGACCAAGCGACAGGCAGAGGCAGGACCAGCAGGCATTGCACCAAGAAAAATAAGGAAACGACCAAGCATCAGCAAGAAACATCATAGAACAGACGACTACTCAGCAAATTGCAACACATGTGGTTTCAGTGACAAGTGCTTCAAAGTCTAGGTCAGGGGTGAACAAAGTGCAAGGTGACGAAATGGTAGGATGTGGTACGCAAAAGAAACTGGGGAAAGAGCCAAGATGGGCATTGGCCATTAGAGAGCACAGAGAGCAAGCAATACCAGTGAGGGTGAGGGGGAAAGGAACAACGAGGCAGGAGAAAAAGAAAGGGGTATTTTACAGAGAGCAACAAGGTTAAAAACATGGTTGGGTAATCCATAAATGAGGAAGTAGAGGGTTTTTATACATGGTGAAAGTGAGGTTATAGGTGTTCTGTGTAGTGAAGTATTGAAATGAAAACTAATGAAGTGTACAATGTAAACTGATGAAAAGAAGTTATGAGTGAAGCTGATAAGAAAAGTTGAGAAAGAGGGAAAGGAATAGTGGTGGTAGATGACAGAAAAACAGAAATAAAAATTTAAGGTTGGGAGCAGGATAAGATTAGTAAAAAGATAAACACATGTAAGGTGTATGTAAAAGGTAGTTTTATTGAAGGGCTACCCTAATAGCAAAGGGACCGGGTCCAGTTCAGGAGTAGCCCAAGGTGTGTAAGATTTGGTACTCAATAAATATTCATTCATTCATTCATTCAATAACATTTAATTTTTTTGTCTAAACCATAAGCAGACAAAAAAGTGAAACAAGCAGAAACAAAAAAGTTACTAAAAGAAACTGCAACACTCAGCAGAAACAAAAATGACATTCAAAATTCAAACAAATTCACATTCCATCCTTGGGCCTTCAAAAAATTCAAAGAACAGAGCATTCAGCCAGCACCAGTGAACCGCTACTCCATATAAAAATCTACTGAATTCAAACATCAGAGATGTCATCCCACTCAATTAAAAATCTGGCATACACCAAATTGAATGCAGTGACTGTAATAATGTGTATGTAGGAAAACCAAAAGAAATTTAGAAATAAGATCCAAGGAACGCTTTAGAAACGTAAAAAACAGTTGGAAAATCAGCAGTTGCCACTCACTTTTGGACAGAAAAACAAAACACAAAGCCAGAACCGAAGCTCCTCAAATACGTAACGCGAAAACAAATGTCCACATGGGAACAAATCTTTATTTTAAAAATAGAAAGAGAGTATTCAATTTTGACATCCCTGAGAAAGATATCTTCAAGGTCCTTGAACCACCACCTGAGGAGACTTCAGAGAAAACATCGCCATCCACACCAGGTAGAGCCAGTTGATAATGGAGGATAGTCAAGTCTTCGAAACATGTTCCGGTAAATTATAAGTGTTGTGTAGTGTTATTAATTGACTCGCCATTTTGGTTTAAAAGTTCACCCTTCTTTTAATCTCTCTTTCTCCGCTCCTTGATATGCTAGTCATTTGTCATAAGTAGATATATTCTTCACTGTATTCTGTGTTCCCTCTAACTAGTTTGGTATCTCTTGTCATGATTTTGGTCTTGGTCGGGTTCATTGCTAGATCTGTTTCTTTGCTTTTTGCATTCAGTTCATTCAGCATCTTTTGCAGTTTATCTGCTGTTTGGCAAATAGTACAATACTATCAGCAAATCTGAGGCTGGATAGTCTTCTGTCATTGATATTTATACCGTAACGTTTCCTGTTCCAGTCTAGTTCTCTGAATATTGTCTTGAGGATACACGTAAAGAGCTTTGGTGAGAGAGGGACCACTTTTCTTGTCCTGAAGATTTCCCCTTCCACCTCTGTTCTCTTTTGCACTGCTATTTGTGTATATGTTTCCGAATAGTCTAATGTATTTCAGATCTATGCCTGTAGCTTACAAGATTCCAAAACACTAGTGCGTTCCACTTATTCAAATGCTTTCCAGTAGTTGATATATGCTATGAATAGTTTTAGATTGAACTCTTGTCCCTTTTCTATCACCTGGTTTATAGTCCATAGGTGGTCTATTGTACTGTATTGGGAGTGAAAGCCTGCTTGCTCTGGCGGTTCATTTTCGTCCATTGTTTTGGTGAGGCAATTTGTCAAGATCTTCATGAATATCTTATAAGTGCTTGGAAGTAAGCAGTCTATTACTGAAGAAACAAAATATATGAGAGTGTGTAAACTTTCATGGCCGGAGTCAATATACAGCCCGGAAATAACTCCTAGATATAAACCAAACATAGTTTTGCAGCAAAACACCAGCATAATTTTTAATTTCTTAAAAAAGTCAACAATATGCGACTTATACCGGAAACAAGAAGTAATAGACAAAGACCATGGAAGTCTACGTGAACAAGGCAATACAAAACTAAGGGATATATAACTGAAATTAGGTTTAGTGTTTAAACTGGTGAAGTTATAATACCATTCTGACCTAGTTTCCTTAACATTTTGTGTGGAGTTTTAAATGTTTACGCAAATAATGTGTTCAATGAAAAACTGAAGCTATTAACAGTGAAGCAATACAAATCTAGAAATATAACAAATATTTAGGTACTGTAAGTTACACCTATCTCAGTATTTATCATACACCATGCGAGTCTTCTCATCCTGCGAAATGAGAAGTTATGCAGTGCTGTGCTTTTACAGGCTATGACATAAGCACTGTCCACTGCATCCCATTGCATCAATTTCTCCTGAAATGATTGCTCTGCACCACCGTATCTGAAGTCACTTGCTCCCATAGCACAATGTACATGTTGGCCTTTAGTAGTGAAGATCCCAGTTCAAATACTACTGCTTGAAAATACTTTTTATGTTTAGTAAATTTGACTAGAATTGATAGTTTGGCATGGAAATGTCACTTCACTTAATTAGTTTTATATGAATTTCATGACAACACAAAGTATTATTTGTTAGAAAATGCCTTAATGAACATCATAAATAAATCCATAATAACATTATAATTATAACTTACAAATATAAGGCATCATTACATACTATTTGACTATTTGAAGCTATACTTTCATACAAAAAAATCAATAAACTGTTCCGCGTGTTTACAAAATGCAGTACGTACATTTGTAAGCTCATATAATGATCGTTGAGAACTATTATCGTTTCCAAAGTAGTGCACAGTGAGCACAAACAGCTGAAACTTCGTATTTGTAGGCAAGTCCACTTCTAGTGTATTCACAAGAACACATGATTTGCTAGAACGTTCTCACAACATAAACAAAAATAAATAAAAACTAGTCTATTCGTAGTCGTGATTTGAAATTTCAACCTTCACCACCTTTCCAGCATGCCATTGCACTAATAGTGCAGTTATAAACAAGCACCATGTAGCCCTAATCAGCGGGCTGGTGAATGCGGTGTCACCAAATGCATTTCACATCATCTGTAAAATGCAGGTTGCCTAGTTACCAATCTGCAGGGTGAGAAGGCTCACCAGTATGCACTAGCAACAGAAAGTTTAAACTCTGCATACAAAAAATTTAGATACTCCTTTTTAGGAGCTTTACTTTTAAACATAGTTGAGATTGAATACTTATTTTATTCTGCAACAAACCAGTGCATATGCTACAAAATACATAAAAATCACTCACATAAAGCATGTAGTCGTTTTTGTACACTATAAGGAAATTTTTCAAAGTTTTTGTTCATCAAAATGGCCATCTCTTGCTTTGATGACTGCTTTGCAAATTCAGGACATTCTTACAGTCAATTTTTTTAATATCTCTGGAGTTATATTACTCCAGGGTTGCAAAAGAAGCTGTCACAATTCAGCCAGACTGTTAGGGATCATCTGTTTTGTTTTCCTGTCAAGTTCCTCCCACAGAAGTTCTATTGGGGATAGATCTGGAGATTGTGGGCACCACGTAATGGATTTTAGCACTTCCTCCTCTTCTATACTATTCACATAGTTCTTACACAACTTTGATGTGTGTTTATGGTCGTTATCTTGTTGAAGATTAAAAGCCATGTCCAATAAATCTCACACCAGATGGCACAAAATGGAGTGAAAAAATTTGATGATATTGCTTTGTCTCCAAAATACCATCCACTTTCACTAAGTCTCCAACTTCATTGTTCCCAAAACAACCCCACACCATTACACTCCCACCTCCATGTTTCACAGAGGGAGTGAGGCAAGTTTCAAGCATTCTCTCCCCACAGTAACAGTGGACATACTGCTGAGGATTTGAACCAAATTTCTCAAATTTGGATTCGTCCAACCACAGAACACTTTTCTAGTCATTCCAGGTCCAATTCTGGTGCTCTTTGGTCCACTGCATCCTTTTAGACTTGTGCTGATGGGTTAACAATGGTTTCTTCACAGCTACACCTGCAAACAATGAAATGCACATAGGCACCTTTTTACTGTTGATACTGATACTAGCTCTGCCCTGGTAGTATTTATTTCACTGCCGATGGACACAGCTGAACTCTGCGTATCACGTTTGCTCAAAAGTAAAATTCTATTGTCCTGCACTACTGAGGCTTTTGTTGGACATCCACTACCTGGTCGATCAGCGTGGGAACCAGCTCCTGCTCTGCACTTCAATGCAGAGTAAACACTGTAGTCAGAAATGTCCAGTTTATTTGCTACTTTTCTGTTGAACCATCCTACATCTTTGTATGCACATGCCATTGTTCTTCTTTCTGCACTCACACTGTTTATTTGGGGCCCTCAGTGCTATACTAATATGCTCACTGTGCAATTAACAGTTGCAATGTCACCGAACTGATCACCTTGACTATTGAAACTATTCTGATTGCACCCAAGCATTGGGAAGAGTGCTGGAACACTCCAAACTAAACATTTCTCCATGAATAACAGGGCAGAATGCCAACAGAATGATGTAAACATCTTCATATCTGTGTTAACACGACACCAAAATATCATTCAAGGCAAACATGACATCAAAAGATAATATTTAGAAGCATGTTACAGTCTTGCATTGATATGATTTCATATGTTAAATGCAACACATACATATATATGTGTGTTTAATTTCAAGTACTCTGATTAGAATTACCTATCACCAGTGAAAACACAAAACCTAATTTCAATCACATCCATACAACATTTACTCCAAAACATAATCATAATGATAGTTAATACCTTGTTATATTTGCTGTTATTGGCTATTTTGCTATTCACTCAATTATGAGGTATATGCTAAATTGAATGTTTCATAAAACCTACACAAAATTCACTTGAAAATGTTACACTCTGCAACAAGATCATTTTGTTGTCAGCTTACTTCAAAACTAGGCAATCAATATTTCAAACAGAAGTAAAGAATTCTGAAAAGAAATTAGGTCAACAAAACCTTAACCCCTGACATGCTGACCTGTCATGGCATGTAATACGTCCTCTGATTGGTAATCAGAGGATATGGTCGGTGAATTTATTTTGTTAATTCTCCCGGTCAGGTCGGTGAGACCCGTAAACCAACGACAGGTGTGGTCCTCCAGACATTCTGGGGGTTGTGAGAGAGTGATGTGATTGCCAAAACATAAAAATATGGTGCTCTCTAAAAAGCGGTTACTATACTGCTATTGCTCTATCAGTATATTAAATATTGGAGAGCAAGAGGATTAATGACTTCATTGTCAGAAATCTAGCATTAGCTAACAACATATTTCAAACATGGGAATCTTAAAATTGCTAAGAAATCATTTTTGAGAAAATCAACAATTACAGAAATTGTTCCATATCTGTGAAGAGAGAAATTTCCTGAACAGTTTTACCTTTCATCCTTAAAAAATGCAGGCACAAAGTTTGGTTTTTATCATCTTTCTAATTTCTCTAAAAGTGCTTTTTTGGAAGGGGAGGATTCAGAGAGCTTCAAAACATTATTTTAAGTGAAACCTCATGTTCGTTAACATTCTTCCACACAATAGCCATGTGTAGGAAAGGATTGGAAAGGGTAGAGTGAGACTGAAAAATTCAATGTTAAGTACTTACAATATTGTAAGTTGACAATAAGGTATTCTATCTCCTTGTGTGGTTTACCAGGAGAAATGCGGGTGAGTTGGAGAATTGTTTACTGTGTGAGCATGTTGGCCATGACAGCTAAGTGGTTAGAGAACTCAGATGGTAAACAGTAGATCCATGGTTCAAGTCCCGTTCATGGCATTGAATTTTTCAGTCTCACTCTACCTTTTCCAATCAAATTTTTTGTTTCAATGTAATACCGGTAGAGCAAAAACCCTCCAAAAGGGCTGCACCGTGTTTTGCCTGTCAGCATCCTCAGCACTCGCCGTATACCACTATCACAAAAAGGCATAGATGAACTTTTAGAAATATTTAAATTTAAAACTGAATTTTAGGAGATACTGCGGATTAATTTTTCTGTATAAAGTATTACATTCTATTATTGATATTAATATTACAACAAATATTTTATGTACCCAATACAATAAGCAGAATTAAGGGGCTTTTCTTTACCTCCAGAGCAAATACAGGAAGCTATAAAAATTCATATTTACAAAGAATTATGTATTTATATAATGAACTTCATTATTTTGATGTAGATATTTTCAACATGCCTGAAACTCAATTAAGAAATGCCATAAGCACTAACTACTTATTCATAGATCAGTGAATGACTAAAATTAGTAGAATATTACGGTAATTAGAAATATTATCGGTGCCAAACAAGAAAGGAATTGACAGTTGGCGGTGACAGAGAGGCGATGTTGTTGCTTATCACGCCACGTGGAGAGTGTGTTAGCATTATGTGTAAGACGACAGTTGGATTGTATTTGGAATGTAGAGCACGTATAATTTATATTTGTAGTCAAGAACAACAGTAAAATAGTTCATCTGCACGCAAAGGATGGAATAAGGAAATATTATATCACTGTGAAAATTTATGTTAACAAAAGAAACATACCTGTGAAATATTGTAATGCAAAATGCCACTGATATCCAAATCGCTTGCATTATTGCTGTTTTTGCTTGAATTACCAGGGGATTTGAGAAACTGTTCTATCCTTGCTTCTAAGACTCCATTTTCCTATGTTGCAGTTATTACGCCCTTTGTATCGGAAACCACTTGTTCAGTTTTCAGCTTTTTATTGATGTAGCTTTATTACAGACGACACAGTGAAATCTTTGTTTCGCACAACGTAACCCTTTACTTCCGCCCAAATTAATTAAATCAGAGTACACCAGGAAAGGGCGATACCAAACAATTTTGCAACCATGTTCTTCAGCAATACCATCACAACTGCATAATCTATTGTTGAAGAGCAATTATTAAAACGTAGCTGTTGTATTGTAATGAAACATACTCTCTATAATCAAGCATTTTTTAAGAACTGGTTATAAAAATAATAAAATGACTACATTAGTTGGAGAACTGTTATTTTGTAAGTGTACAAATGAACCTGTAGTTATCTTTTGGAATGATTCCATACTTGGAACGATACCAAAATACATGTATTTTTCTACTTCTAGATAAGGAACAAAAACTACATAGTTTTATGAGCATTTAACAAGACATTTTTATAATTTATGATACATATACTTGCTCTTACACTGAAATATCATGATGCTTTTTCATTAGTCTTGGCACTGAGAATACAAAGTAACTTCTGTGATTTAATTTAGAGAATTAAAGCAAAAAATGTTTTTAAAATAAACTCCTTAAACTGCTTACCAGTGTTGGGTCGGCCAAGACCTTCTACTGGTGATTGTCGATTCTTTGTAGAATGTTTCAAAGCTCTAGGCTTCTCTATTTGTCTGGCAGATTTTGTCTGCCTGATTGTGCTTTTTGACGAAGTTTGAGTCCTACAGAAATAGATGTATACATTATAAAAAGTATAAATACATAATATACATTTAAAAATATATAAATGTATATACAGTAAAACCTTGTTTAGCCAGACTAACTGGGAGCATAGGCAATCCACAAAATAAAAAATCTGGATAATCCAGGTTATATGGATAAAAAGTAAAACAAAACTCTTAAATAGCATCCAACTTTTTATCCATTGAAGGCACAACCTTCCTTCACTTTGATGTCATTTTAAACTTGTGCACTGAATTACACTCCTGAACAGCTTGATAAGACATAAAAACAATCTGGTTGAAACATACGCGATAAACGTAGTGACACATGCCCTTTCAAAACAGTAGGAAAACTAAGGAGATTGAGGGAGGTGTAGTCAAGCGTACGGAACAAGGTCACCGCTTTCTTCCGGCGCCATTTATAGCTGCTGAGACACAGTGTCAGCACTGTGTGTGTGTCTGCTATTAAATCTTTCTCAAACTCAACAGGTAGCATTTTACAGTACAGTATGTGTTACCATAATTTGCTGTGCAACTTATGCAGGAACCATACAAACGATACATTGAATCAAACTAAAAAACAAATATTTGGCATACATACTTATAGTTACGTTCTTACTATCAAAGTTAAATTTATTTTCTAATGTGAGTATTAAATTTAAAAAACATATATCTAAAATCTGATCTGGGTAATTCAGAGATCTGGATAAACGTTTTAGTGTATTATAATGAAAACTGAGTTGGTGTTGAAACATTTAACGTCACTTACATGTAATTAGTCTTGACCGGTTTCAAGAACCAGTCGGTGAAGTCTGATGCTGGGAGCAAGTTAGGCTCTTGAAACTGGTCAAGACTAATTACATGTAAGTGATGTTAAGTGTTTCAATCTGACTCAGTTTTCATTATAATTTAGATTCACATCACTATTACTAGCTTATTAAAAGAACCATGATTTAAGGTTTTACTGTATTATTATGTTGTTGAAGTTGTTAGCTAATGCTGGATTTCTGACAATGAAGTCATTAATCCTCTTGCTCTCCAATATTTTTCACTGATGGATAGGGTGCTAGAAGTGGCCTGGCATATTTCAAGGTGGTCTTGGTCATTTCCTCTTGCAGATCACATAGAGGACAGAGTGGTGAAGAATATATCCCAATTCTGTTCAAATGTTTTGCCAGACAGTCATGTCCTGTAATCAACCTAAAGGTTCCAACTGCCATTTTTCGAGGATACTCAGGGATTACTGTTTGAATGTTTGGTAGTTCTCATCTTTTATTTTTTGATTTTTCACAGTAATACTATGCAATTAGTTTTTGTGAATTCAGAGTTGAATAATCCTTTAGCTGCATAAAATGGTAGATTAACTATAGATTTCTGTGCACTGTTGGTACCCTTTTTTGCAAGAAAATCAGCTTTGTAATTACCACTCAGTCCACAGTGAGCTGCTAATCATTGAAAGACTAGGTGTTTTTCAAGTGCTGTTAGATGGGTAAGGATTTTCCAACATTCTATAATTGTTTGGTTTATTGGTGACAACTTGGAAGTAATTGCTATAATCACCGCCCTGGAATCTGAGAGAATAACTGCTTGATGAAAATGTGAAATTCTGTACAAAAGATTTTGTAGGGCCATTCGAATTGCTTCAATTTCTCCTTCAAAGTTTGTAGTTCCATAACTTAAAGATTTGTAATAGGAAAACAGGTGACATGTGACTCCAGCCCCTGCTCCATCTCAGTTTGATATCTGATCCATCAGTGTTCTGGAAATCTAGTATTGATTGTCTAATGCCAATAATTTTAGAACACTAGTTGGCATATCACTTTCCTTAACTTCTTCTGTCTGGTGTAAATAATATGTGATACTGTATTATTTAATAAAAGTACTGTACCTGTGTGGATTTTTGTTCTGTCTATGCAGATGACAATATTGCATAGGCTGATACCTAGGTTAATTTGTTAAAATGTTAGTTGAAAGCACGCGACGTAGCGCGCATTACTAGAGCGACCAGCATTCGAGACGTCTCGAGTTCGAGTCTTGGCGACCACCCACTCTGATCTATGTATTTTTCGTGGTTTCCCCGAGTCGGTAGTGGAATAGTTGGGTTGTATAAAGGAAACAGTACATTGGAATATTCCAAAAACCAACTGTGACATTTTCCCTCATTATGGTGCGGTCTGGCGATGTTTGGTGATATTCCATCTGTTAGGTTGCATTAGTACCGTCCAACTCTTTGGTAAATATAACTATTGTAAGGTTATGGCTATAGTTGAGGTTATTGCATCCGTTATGTTGCCCCAGAAGCCATTATTTGTTTAACCAGTTGCAGGAAAGGCTACCCAAAGGTTTTAAAACAGAATTCTGTTTACACGCCGTATTAATCTGTGGACGCCGTTGAATTTCTCATGTGTGCGTGGAACTTCGAACTGGAAACGTTACAGACCTCGCTTCCATGCTTGCGCACGCCATCTCCCATTCCAGAGTTCGCGGTTGAAGTACAAATAGCCGGAGGGCCTAGATGTGGTACCCTGCTTCGATTGCTGGGGTCCCTCCCTTAGTACCACATATTCCTTCCTTTAATAACAATATTGAGGGAAGCTCCATCAACTCAGGTCAAACTGCAGTCACTTCGTAAATGTTTGTCTGGAAGCGCCGTATGAATTGTATACCGAGTGAAATGGCTCTGCAGTGACGGTTGAGATCTCATTTGGGAGATCCCGGGTTAAATTCCCGTTGACGGTCCACTCTCTCTCTCTCTCACTGGGTTTTTCGTCGGTTTCCCTGGTCAGTATGATCAATGTTACTCTTTCACAACGAGTTGCTTTCCCTCATTTTCTTTTCATTCCGATTTCACCTCAGGTTTCGGGTGTGCTTCCAGATGCTGCTGGGTGCTTCCCCCAAGGCCAGAGTTTCCCTTTGGACACCAGAGGAGAGTTCAGTTGTACGAGTTGCTCATCGCTCCCTTGACTGCTCCAGTAATGAGTCAGGAGTTGAAGCTAGCAAATGTTGGTGACTTCTGCGCGTCTTTGTAGTAATGATTTATTGATCCATTATCCGTAATGATCTACTCGGTTTAAGGATTTGATAATCATCATTGCAAGCATGAAAATTACATCCTGATGGCTAAAAGGCCTAAGGTCGCGGGTTTAAACCTGACTTAGGGCGATCGATGTTCTTTTTTTTTTTTTTTTTTTTTTTTTTTTTTTTTTGACGGGGGCTTTAAAGCCCTTAGCAAAGCTTCTGCGGAAGAAAAGTAAAGCCGGTGGTCCTGTGACATAAATTTACGACATGTAAAGGAACCACAAGCCTAATACAGCCTTTTGAGCGAAATTAAGTGGTGTTTTAAGACCAAAATAGAACGGAATGCTGAGAACCATAGCGTCATAAATAAAATCTCCATTTACTTTGTATAATATAGACCAGATTGAATAATACCATCCGTAATAGTAATCTATTTCGGAAAATAGAGCACTATTTGTGTATCTGCACTGTCTCCGTAACACAGTGGCAGTGCACCTGTCTCTGGTGCGTAGGACCCAGGTTCGATCCCCGGCACCGGTGTGGGGATTTTTGCCCGCTGGGAGGTATGCAACGGGGTGCACTCAGCCTTGCTAGGTCCTGGAGAGCCCAACTGAGGAGCTACTTGATAAAGAAGTAGTGATCCCAGGCTCCGAAGACCGCATAACCAGTCGAGAGGGCTCGGGCCGCTGACCACGTCCCACCCCACTCATGACGTCCGTAGTGGGCAGAGGTGGGAGACGCAACGGCCAGGCGGTAAGCCTTGGTCGTCAGGGCTCTTGCTCTGGGGGTTACTGTTAGTTATCTGAATTTATTCTGTTGATATCCTCCGTTTTATTACGTACTATAACAATACCTTCTAATTTCATCGAAAACTTTGTTATTATCTATAAACAGGCAATACATTTAAACATTGAGCTTCCTTCTTTTCTCAGTAACTTTGATGTGTAATTGTCCTACGGCCTAAATAATGAAAACTCCCATTCCAATGCCTCTTAAGCTACAGGATGGATTCAATTTATACCCCTTGACCTATGACCTAATATCTCTATAGCTACGGCTTTGACAATTTAGCAAAGTTTATACACGTATTATTATCATTAGTAGTATATAATAATTTATGCTGCATTACACAAGACCCCCTTCTCATACATCACATGTTTAATGATGATACCATCTCTTGCCAAGTTGTTCAAAACAAGAGGAAGGATTTGCATGTAGTTGAGATATATTCACTCTTATCTTTATGACATGAATACTCGGAACTCCCTCACCGGTTTCCTTAGCAGATGGTGCAAAAATAGTTGTAGCTTTGGTAGGATTCTTAGGAGTAGAGAGTAAACAGTGTTTCTCTTGAACCTCTTTGTTGCTTTGTTTGGTAAGTTTAATACTTCCCTTTGTGACTTAAGATGCAGCACAAGAACTGATTATGGTTATGTCTAGTGAGACAAAAGGTTAGTGTTTAAGTGTTGTACCTCGCGTTACTACAAGGACCCTTGTGAATTAAGAAAGGTTCATCAAGAGCTGGCTCTGATTTGTAACACACACCATGTAGTTACATTTCTCTATCTAAGAATGGACACACTACCTGCTAACAGTGTTGCATGTTAAGTACAACTGCAATTAAAAACAATCTCTTGTGTTGCACTCACATGACTTTCTCTACTCTTGTAACTATTCTTGCAAACTCTTACTCTTCTATCTTCTTCTGGTTAGTTGAGATAAACATTTGCAGAAATTATTTTATTTCTAATTTTCTTGTAGGTGTAAGGGGCATATGGGAATATAGTAGGCTTTGAGCTTATTTTGAATCTTGTCGCTATATGAAGGCATTAAAATCCCGCTCTCTTTACACGGTCAGGAGATAAAAAAGTGAACAACAACCTTCCATTTGAGAAAAATTTAAGTCCAATAAAACTCACACAAATAATAAGGAACACCTTCCAAATGGCTAACCCCAGAAAAAATGTATTTGGATATAACTTGTGTGCTTTTTAGATCAAAAATATTTTTGTATAGTAAGATTTGGTCTATCTCTTACGGTTTATCATTTATACAATATACAATTGTCATCAAGAGTAAACAGAACTACGTGGACTATAGCCAGAAAATTCAAAATACATATTTCATTTGCCATAATATTTTAAGTATGGTGTTTTAATCAAATTCGTTTGAGCCATTTTCAAGAAAATCAAAATTTTCGAAAAATGTTCCATGTAAAGCGTAGTTTAGGGTGGAGGAATTATCTTCAAAATCTTGTGTCACATCCCTGAAATACACTAAACTTAAATACCAAGATTGGTTTTTAATCGACTTTTCGTTTTTGTTCGCAACACACACCGACACACACACACACACACACACAGATGCGCGCGCACGTACACACACGGATGTTTTTCTCAAAATGCTTTTTTTTTTTTTTTTTTTTTTTCAGGGGGCCTCAAGATATATATTTCCGGTGAAATTTTGGGTGGAACACAATACTTCCCCTACTTACTATACATAGTATAGAAAGTAAAAATATGTGTTACACTTCTATTAGACATTCCCTACCCAGAACGTGTATCTTTATATAGCTTCTGCAGGCAATTATATACGAAGGGTTTTTATTTTCTCCACCGCATGCGCAGTAGGCAGAGAAAGTGTTATTTTCTATTCAACAATTCGATACCGTGATTTCATTGGAAACGGACCTGTTTAATTTCTCTGAATAAAGAAGTTCTGTGCAAAAGCTCAGTGTGTGTGTGTGCGTGCGTGCGTACGCGCGTGGGTGTGTGTGTATGTGTGTCTGTGTATGTGTGTGAGAACTGATTAACTCGAAAATTTAAAGTCGCTTAAATACCAAGCTTGTTATTTCCATTCACTGTCTTCCAAGAACACGACAATCAAGAAAATCCCCTCACTCCAAACTCATTACTCTTTACATGGATAATTTCTCGAAAATTCTGATTTTCTCAAAAATGGACCTAATGATTTTAATGAAAATGCCACGTGTTTTACCCTAGCAATGCCAAGCCTTTTTCCAGAATTTATACCACCAGGTGGGGGGGGGGGGGGGGGCACTTTGTGGCCACCACTGGCAACAAAATGTCTCAGTAAGTTTTAAAACAAATTTATTTTCAAATTGGGTATTATATCTTGTCATGCTTATATCTAAAGGTGACATTTAACACTGTTTAACTATTTCTTTTTTACATGAATCACGTTATACCGACGCGGCAGTACTTTATGACAACCTTAACATTTCATTGTTTCTCAAAAAGATCAATATTGAAAACTTTGAAACAATTACACAATTCAGTAGTCGAAACAGTGATTGACAATAACTATTAACTGTGTACCTTAATCAAAATATTGAAAGAGAGAATTTAAAAAATTACACAAGGTGGTCATAAAGTAACCCCCCTTCACTTGGTAATGCTAGGGTTAATATAATCTTATGACAAATGAGATATACAGTTATATTAAATTTTCTGGGAATATCCTCGATGGTTGTCTTTGTTCTGATGAATTTTGCAAAATGGTGCACCATAACAGCTAGACAAAGTCTTACCGCACAAAAAATGTAGACGTTGTTAAAGTACACAATTTAACTCAAAAATATCTGATGTGTTGCACCCACATGACATTCTCCTCTTGTACTAACCATTCTTACAAACTTATATCTTCTTTGTGTTAGTTCAGACAAAAATTTGTACAAATTTGGGTATTTCCTTCTAGATGCAAGGGGAATTTGGGACTACAGTAAGCTTTGAGCGATAGTCAAATCTTTTAAAGCTGTGAGATCCCGTCCTCTCTGTACACTTAACATATAAAAAAAATGAACAACGATGTTCCATTTCAAGAAAGCTTAAGTTTTTCCGAAACTGACACAAATAACAATTAATATCTCCGAATTGGTTCACTATACAAAATATTTATTCAGACATAAATTGTGTGTTTTAACGAGACCTGTATTTTTTGTACAATAAGATTTCTCTATCTCTTAGGTTTACGAGTTATTCAAAAATCATCCAGAGTAAACAGGACTATATCCAGAAAGGTCAAAATATACATTTCATTTGTCATACAAATACCTTAAACATATGACATTTTAATCAAAATCGTTAGAGCCATTTTCAAGAAAATCAAAACGTTCCAAACTTTTCCATGTAAAGAGTAGTTTAGGGTGGCGCTATTTTCTTCAAAATCTTCGTGTCGCATCTTTGAAAGACATTAAACTTAAATACCTACTTTGGTTTTTAACCAACTTTTCGTTTTTGAGTTATGCTGTCCACAAAACTGACAGACACATACATATACACACACACACGCGTGCGCGCGCACACAGACCTTTTTCTAAAAATGCTTTGTTTGGATTCAGGGGGTCTCAAAACATATATTTCCGGTGAAATCTCCACATCGCATTTTTAGGTGGAATACAATACTTCCTCCAATTTACTACACATAGTAGACAAAGTGAAATCTTAATATGGAAATAAACACAGAAAAAACTAAATGCCCAACAGTATCAAAAGGACTATTAAGATTCAAATTAGAAGTGGAAAGAAAAATTATTGAGCAGATTTCTGAATTTAATCATTTAGATATTCAAATAACAAGCACCACAAATTTAAATCGAGAAGTAAAAAGGCAGCTCGATAAAGTAGCGCACATATCAGCATGCATTAAAGACAATTTGGCGAAATAAGTATATGGCAGTAGAGAGTAAAGACCACATTTATAAAACAATAGATCAATCGTAAATTATGCATCTGAAACCAGAGTAAATATAGTAAAAACAAAACAAATATTACATGCGAACTGAAAATATTAAGAAAAATTCAAGGAAAAACTTTATTAGATGAAATACATAACCCAGAAATCACAGAACATTACCACATTGAGGATATAACATTTATTAATGAGTGACGGCAACACTGGAAAGAACACATTAACAGGTTGGGAAACAACCGTCTAGTAAAAATAGCCAAAGGAGGCAGACCTTTGGATGGGAAAAGGACAAGAGGAGAACCAGCTAAGATGGACTGACGGCACTTATAGCTCATCCGAGGGGGAATGAACAGGATATTGTCATTAAATTAGAATTTAATTTAAGATATTTACATTACAAGTAAGCTTTACATCTTGAATTTTCTGGGAATAGCCTGCACTGTATTACCTCTTGCATAACCTGTTGCCGAAAACTCAAAGCAGTAACAACCTATAGGTATCTCAATTGTATTTTCACAGAGATTTAATTTCTGTGTAGTCAGTTTTTGTATATCACCTTTGGTTTAGCATTTATGTGAAAATATAGAAACTTCGCTGGGTATGAAAAAGACCGCAAGCTATTTGCAGGAAATTAAAGACATACATTTCTAAGGGGTAGATACTGTACTCCTTATACTAGGCACCCTGTTGAGTATTTTTTATCTATCCTGCCAACAGGTAGGGGGGCTAAGAGATCCAGAGGAAGTAAAACATAAGTAATTGCTTAACTTTTTTTTTTGTAGTATTTAACGCCTGCTTTTACTACTACGGCACCGCAGGCGGTGACACTGATGATACATGGAATGAAGATGGAGCACCGGTGGAATGAGATGGCGGGGGAAACAGGAGAACCTGGAGTAAACCAGCCCCAGCGCCGCTTTGTCCACTTCGAATCCCACATACGGTTGCCTGGGATCGAACTCGGCCCACTTTGGTGAGAAGCGAATGATCTAACCACTCGGCTACGGTGCGGCCATAATTGCTTAACAAACGTAGTTACTGAAAAAATCACTTATATATTGAACTACATCAAAATATTGCTGATACGTTCTCTAGGCCATTAAGGAAGTGTGCTGCATATTAGGACATGTAATTTGTGTAAAATTATTGTAACATTTACTTTGAAATAAATATAAAATCAAGGAAGGGTGTTACCAACGATAACTTATGAAACTTTAGTTGAATTTGAATTTGATTTGGTTTAAGGGCGCTCAACTTCTAGGTCATCAGCGCTCTTAAAAGACTCATGGCAATAGCCAGATATAAATTTCACTCAAAAAATAAAAATACTAGCAACAAGAAAAGTTTACAAAGGCAAAAGGCAGTGGCAATAGCCAGATATGAAACAAGGTGATAAATACGTCCAAAAGCAGAAACAGATAATTAAAAAATTTAAATCCTCAAATTGATATTGCACTCCGCTAAAAAATTAAAAACTCTATCAACCGCTGTTTTGTCGTCCGCTAGGACCTCTGCAAGTCTGGCAGGCAGCTGCAGAGAATCCCGAAGTTGCGCTAGAGAGCAACACTCTAGCAACACGTGGCGAACTGAAAAAAGGTTGTCACACAGCGGACATAGAGGCGCAGGGTCCCTTTTAAATAGGTAACCATGTGAAAAATTGCAGTGGCCTATTCTTAATTGAGCCAAACTAACCTCCTCGCGACGAGATGTGCGACAGGAAGTTACCCAGTTTATCGGAAGTTCTTTCACTTCTCTAAGCTTATTACCGCGGAGAGTTGACCACTCGTCGTGCCAGGACGACAGCACCGCTCACCGCACTTCAAGCCTAAAGTCTTCCGAAGTAACACGTGAGATGGTAATACTGGGTTCTGTAGTTGCCGTCTTTGCTGCTACATCTGCCATTTCATTTCCCGGCAAACCTACGTGACCGGGAATCCATGCACACACCAAGTCAACGCCAGAAGCGTGTAAAACATGGAGGGCATCCTGGATACGTTGTACAATAGGGTGGGGATTGTACAACTGACAAAGGCTCTGCAGTGCACTAAGGGAATCGCTCAAAATCAGGCAGTCACCTAATTTACGACGGCGAACATACAAAACGGCTCGATAAATTGCATAAAGCTCTGCAGTAAAAATGGAGGTGCTATTTGGAAAACCGAATGTATATGGTTCGGTTCCATAAACATAGGCACATCTAACACCGTTGGTGCTCTTTGACCCATCGGTGTAAATATATCGACGGTCAGTGTAGCCTGACAAAAATTCTAAGAAACACGTGCGGATACTTGAAATAGGCATCGTGGACTTCTGGTGTATGGTCATCCCAAGATCTACATGGGGCGTACCAGATAGCCAAGGGGGGTAAAGTCTCTCGCCCTTAGCGAACATCACAGGCAGTTCCACTCCAAGCTTCACTAGGAGCTCTTGGAAACGGAACCCCGCAGGTTTTGGACAAAGAGTGATATCTCTATATCGTTCTCTTAGCGTGGTGGTAAAAAAAGAAGCGAACGTTGGGTGCTTAGGCATACATCTAAGCGCACAACCATAATTTGCCAAGAGAATCTCACGCCGATATTGCAGAGGAGGTTCTGCGGACTCGGCGTAAAGGCTCACCACTGGGCTTGTTGGAAAAGCTCCTGTTGCAATGCGGATGCCCCTATTATGGACCACGTCTAATCTTCTCAGCACAGATGGTCGTGCTCACAAATAAACAATACACCCATAGTCTAGCTTGGATCGGACCAATGCGCGATATATTCGCAACAGAGTTGTCCGATCCGCTCCCAACGATTTTCCATTCAGTATTCGCATAATATTTAGGGAACGGTCACACCTCGCTCTTAGCTGTGCAATATGCGACGACCAGCTAAGCTTCCTGTCCAAGATCAAACCCAGGAAGCGCGTCTCTTCTGCGAAAGGAAGTGAATCTGGACCAAATCGGAGCGAAGGTGGTAATCGTCTCCTACGGTGCCAGAAACTAACGCAGATTGACTTCTCAGTTGAGAAACGGAAGCCGTTTTTCACGCTCCATTCTCTAAGGTTGTCCAAACATTGCTGCAGGTGCCGTTGTAAGAACGCCGTGCGCTGAGAAGTGCAATAGACAGCGAAGTCGTCTACGAATAGGCATGACGAAACTCCAGGTGGAACACATTTCCAGATGGAGTTAATTGCTATAGCAAAGAGCGTCACACTTAGCACCGAACCCTGAGGTACTCCTTCCTCCTGAACAAAAGAATTAGAAAAAACCGAACCGACCCTTACTCGGAAAAAGCGGTCCTTCATAAACTCCTGAATGAAAAGTGGTAGGCGTCCACGTATGTTCCAGGCATACAGGGAACGTAGAATCCCTGCTCGCCAGCACGTATCATAAGCCTTCTCAAGATCGAAAAATATGCCAACGGGTTGACAGTTCTTCATAAAGCCGTCCATTATCGGTGTCAATATTGACACAAGATGGTCAACAGCTGAACGGCGTCGTCGAAAACCACACTGGATATTAGTCAGTAGGTTACGACTTTCTAACCACCGTACCAATCGTCCATTGATCATGCGTTCCATCACCTTGCAAACGCAACTGCTGAGGGAAATAGGACGATAGCTGGAGGGAAGATGACGGTCCTTCCCAGCCTTCAAGATGGGAATAACGGTGGCCTCCCGCCAATTTTCTGGGAGTATACTGTCAACCCAAACACGATTATAGACCTCGAGCAGGAATGCCTTACCTTCAGGAGAGAGCTGTTGTAACATTTGTACATGAATACCGTCCGGTCCTGGTGCTGAACATCGCGAAGATTTCAGGGAATGCTCCAGCTCCGCCATGGTGAAAAGGCGATTGTAATCTTCTATGTTTCTAGAACGAAACGTAAAGCCTTGAGATTCCACCTGAGTTTTAAATGGAAGGAACTCAGGGGAGTAGTTTTCCGAGCTAGACACTTATGCGAAAGCACTGCCAAAGGTATTGGCTACTTCAAATGAATCAACAACAGCTCCTGTGGCTGTTTTTAGTCCCGCTATTGGTATTTGGGTCGTTTTAGCTGCAACACGCTTTAATCTATCCCACACAACCGAGGAAGGTGTGTGTCGGTTAAATGAAGCTACAAATTTGCTCCATGATGACCTTTTGCTATCCTTAATGACTTGTCTGGACCTGGCGCGCATTTTCTTGTACTCGATTAGGTTTTCCAAAGTAGGGTGACGTTGGAAAACCCTAAGTGCACGCCTTCGAGCACGAATGACATTCCGACATTCTTCCGTCCACCAGGGGACGGGAAATCGACGGGGGTGTGTAGTCGACCGCGGAATCGATTGTTCTGCAGCAGAGAGAATCGCCTCCATGAGATTCTGCGCCAAATTATTCACTGAGTCGTGCTCGTTGTAGGTAAAGGCAGCCAACTGGGTGTAAAGGTTCCAGTTGGCCTGGTCCAAACGCCATCTGGGCATACGTGTGGAATATGTATGTTGCATCAAGAGACTAATAAGACATGGGAAGTGGTCACTAGAGTGTAAATCAGAGATGACTTTCCATTGTAAGGAGACTGCCAACTGAGGTGAACAAACTGCAAGATCAAGGTGTGAGAATGTGCTGTGAGAGTCAGAAATGAATGTAGGCTCTCCAGTATTGAGGAGAGCTAGGTTGTGACTATCCAGGTAATCGGCAATGATCGTACCTCTCGCACAAGCGCGACTTGAACCCCAAAGTGGGTGGTGCGCATTGAAGTCTCCCACCAACTGAAACGGTGTTGGCAACTGGGAAACTAGATCTTCTAAATCAATGTGCGAGAAGTCATGGGACGGAGGCAAATAAACATTACAGATAGTGAAATGGATGTTTGGCAGTTTAATCCGTACAGCAACTGATTGTATATCAGAGTGCAAAGGTAGAGTTTGCATGTATACGTCATCTCTGACAAGTATCATAGCGCCGCCATATGCCGGTACACCCTCCTCTCGTGTAACATCACACCGTACTGGGGTGTATCGCCTTAGATGGAAAGCGTCTCGAGGACGCAGCTTAGTATCTTGCAAACATGCGACCAGAGGTTCGTTTTCTTTGAGCAAGAGCTCAGGTTCTGGCCTTTGAGTTCGAATGCCACGTACGTTCCATTGTAGGATAGTCATATTGCATTGTGTATGGGATAGGTAATTCCAAGGTAACTCTTCATTACTTTGGAGCAGGCGGTTGTCGAACTAATTTAGCCCTTTTCTCTCTTGGGCTGACGTTCTTTTCGGACGCTTTTTCGCGCCTCTTTTCCACTGGGGGTCTCCCAGTATGGGCAGATTGGTCCAAACCCATGTCCTCTGCCGAGGACGTGCGTCTTCCCATAGCAAACTTGGGTTCGAGTGTCTCGAACCGGTTGCTAATGGGGACCGGCGAAGATGAAAGACGCCGGTCTGAGTCCACCCCTGAAGATTCCCCAGAAGAGGATCTTCGAGGAGATCTCCTTGGACTCTTATACCCCTTTGATGTACTGGGATGAGCCTTATCTTCCTTGAGGAAATCGTTCTTTGTGTAGTTCTTTTTAAACTTTATCGGCGAGCCATTGTAAATAACGGGTTTGCTAGTCTTCTGTGTCGAGTTCGGCATTTTCGTTGGTGATCGAACAGTTGAATATTTTCACCAACAGAGTTTGTACACGTTGATACCGATGTGCGCGCTGATGTTGAAGGCTTTGGTATAGAGCTACGGGCAACAAGTGCTTTTTCAGAAATTGTTGCCCCATTGAAATCGCTGGTCTGATTTGCGATCTCTCTGCTCGCTACCGCTTTAGCTGCAACTGAGCTATAGGTTCCGGATCTGGGAACAGAGGGTTGGCGTAGACGCAAGAGCTTCCGGGCTTCTGAGAAGGGCACCTCATTAACCCGTATCTCGCTGGTATGTCCAAAGCGCTGGCACCTGCCTTAATCCTTTGCGGGAAATCTACCCGATCAAAGGTCAGGAACAGGGTATTAGTTGGCTTTAACTCACCACCTTCTTTACGTTGAACCCGGTAAACGTGTATGACGACTTGCTCCGTCAGATTCTCTTGAATCTCCTCATTGGATAATCCTTCCAATGCACGGGTGTTTATCACACCGCGCGAGGAGTTCAAGGTTCTGTGCATCTCGACGCGTACTGGATAACTTGCTAGCATGTTCGCCTTCAGTATTTTAGCTGCCTGGGTGGATGAATGTGTTTCAACCAGCAGCGTGCCATTGCGAGATCTAGTGCATGATTTTACTGGACCAGCAATGTTATCCAAACCCTTTTGAATTGTAAACGGGCTTACCGATAAAAATTTCTTGTCTCCCTCAGATCTTGATATTACTAAGTAGCGAGGACCACTCAACTCAGCTACTTCCTTTACACAGACTTTAAAATTTTTTTTGTTGTGAGTTTTTTGTGAACTCATGGCGATGTCATCCTCCAGCATTGCAAATGTCTCCGATGGCATGCTCACATCCTGGGCGCCACCCCGGCTTAGGTGAGAGTCCTGGCCTGGACCTTGCTCACCCTAGGGTCTCACCTCCCAATGTATAGACAGAGGGACCCAATCGCCTTCAGGAGTGCATCAGCTCATGCAATGGCCCCTCCCCGGGACTGACCTTTATCAGCGGATACGCACACAGATCCTACATGATAACCAGGGGCTGGGACTTACGCGATTACCCAGTCACCCCTTGCGTCACCCGCGCGTAGGTTATCCATCAGACAGTGTACAGGGAGGTAACAGGTGGGAGGTCAAACACAAAAGTGGACCAAAGTTGATTGGGCGTTTGGCATGTGCTCTCTCACCTCTTGGAGGAACCCAATCGAGAGTATGGCTTGGGGCCCCGGGTACGCCAAACCCGTACCTACCGTAGTAAGAGCCCCTGGGGGAGTTTGATTTCGGAGTCCTCTTCTGCTAGATGAGTCGTCGACCAAGACTAACGAGCCTCATCTACCCGTTTAGAATGTTCTTTGCTTCCCCTCACCTCTTGCCTACCAGTGGTCAAAATGACACTTAGTAGGCCGTCTGGATCGGGTACTGAGCCCCTCCGCCAAGACAAGGCGACACTCCTTCGGAGGGGATGAAACTTTAGGAATAGGTGCCTACTTCAGTGTCACTGGGATTTTACCAGTAAATTTAAGTCCACACTATGGGTGGGAAATGAAGCTCTCTTGTATAAAAGCAATCAATACGCAAGAGATTATAATAATTTATGCCTTTACTAAAATAAGAGACGTTTGAGGTGTAATTTAGCAGTTAGCAATACCAAACAACACATATGACAGTGTATCTGCCTTACTGTGGAACTCTTCAGAAATGTTACCAACAATCTGATTTTACTTTCTGCACATTCATACCCAATGTAACATTGATTGAAGATAAAATGGGTAACTCAGAAATACCTACAAATATACTGCTGTTCTGGAATCTTTAAGAGCATATTTATGAATCCTTTTCTGAACTTAAATTAAAATACAACAAAATCTAGCACTCATTGTTTCAAAAGTATTCATTGCAGTATTTTCACATATCATTTTGATGTACCTTATGTGACAATCGTAACCAAGGTTTAAACCTACAGGCATTGAATTGTGGTCACAAAGGAATGAATTAATATTAGCGTAATATTTTCAGTGTGTATAGAAAGTGGTAGCATATTTTATTTAATGTAAATACGTAAGTTTTTGTGCCAATAATAGCTATCTAGGAATTAAAAAAGGGTAATCTTGCCGCATACTTACACCAATAATCGCAGATGGTGTAATTAGTAATGTTAGGTACCAACTGTGCAACAGAAAACACGCTGAGTATATAGGAAAAACATAAGCAATTGGTAATTGCAAAATGTTTTACACTGCGGTAAAAGAGTGCGCTATATAATAATGAAACAATAATGAAATAATACAAGTAAATAATAACACAAATGTAATGAATATGCCCTCTGGTCCATCTATTATCCCATATAAGCCAGTAAAGGCCCTCCTCGGTAGCATGATGGTTAGCATGTCTGCCTCACTTTCAAGAGGTCGCGAGTGCGAATCTCGCTTAGGGTAAGTTATCCGGGTAAGGTTTTTTTCCGAGGTTTTCCGCTATCCTGAGTACATGAATGTCGTACAACTTAAAGCTCCGTGTACCTCGGGCTCATTTGAGCATTATTTCACACGATTCATTCATTCACCGTCCGATACGACGTTACGTCGGAGAACGTTAACCCCCCTCCCCCCCCCCCCCACCAAAAAAAAAAAAATAATAATCCGATACTTCAGCAAAAACGGGAGAACTCAAATCGATCTGAATTTCCCATGGAAGCACAGTGATTTTTTTATTCTTGTTTGAAGAGTTAACATCCATGCATGAAAGTAATGTTTCTTTTGTAGGACACTGTAGGGTAGGATAATAGAAAGATATGTGAATAATAATAATAATAATAATAATAATAATAATAATAATAATAATAATAATAATAATAATAATAATAATAATAATAATAATAATAATAATAATAATAATAATAATAATAATAATAATAATAATAATAATAATAATAATAATAATAATAATAATAATAATAATAATAATAATAATAATAATAATAATAATAATAATAATAATAATAATAATAATAATAATAATAATAATAATAATAATAATAATAATAATAATAATAATAATAATAATAATACTGATGATGATGATGATGATGATGATGATGATGATGATGATGATGATGATGATGATGATGATGATGATGATGATGATATACGTAAAACCTAACAGTGAATCACACAAGAACACAAACCCGGAACAGAAAAACCGAAACAGAATGCATAACCGGAAATGGTGAAACTTGCGCAATTTTAATGTGAGTTTCTCCAAGGCCATCTTTATCTAACAGGCCTGTATACGGAAAGAGATTACGTTAATGATGTCATCACGGGAGGCTTATGTTTATCACCTATTTGTTTATTACGGGAATGCAACACATCAGTACGTGGTTGGAACGCTAAGAAGTTGCTTGTGCCTTACAACGTGTCATTAAACAATTAAGTGAGCGAACAATTAAATTACAAAGTGGTGTAGTTTCCAATACAAAATGCCTAGGAAGTGTTGTGTGCCAGGTTATACCTCAAACTATAAAACAAGTGTAGAAAATTATGTTACAGTGTTTTCGTTTCCAAAGGATCTACACACGAGAGACCAGTGGGTACGTGCTATTCAAGGGATATTTATGAACCAGGTGTGGTATGTATTAAACATTTTTCTGAACAGCACATAGTGAAGGAATTTCCTGCTACGGGAAATGATGGAAGCGTTTTGTAGCACCCAGAACAACTCCTAAATTTACTGAAAATCCATAGCATTTCGTAAATAACTCGAAGATGAAAACATTGTTGATTTTCAGGGCTTTAAAAATAGAATTAGTGACATGAAATTAGAGGGATTCACCGTCATCATAAAAGAAATAATTTTTGTGAAAATTGATACTGAAGAAATTCCTAAAATTGTACCAGCATTAGGGGTGCTAATGACCTAACTGTCGACGGGCCCATAAACCCCAGTCACTCACTCACGTAGCAGCATTAAAAATTAATTCCAATTTTATTATTTAGGTTCTATAGGGTAAAACTGTAATACCCAATAGTAAATTTAAATGGATTCTCGGTAAACAAAGGATATTGGATAAATGGTCTAAATTTGATGCTCTTTTGGTTCACAAGAGCAAGTGAACAAACAGAACATAAAGTACTTCAGGCCGCCAAAATTTTAAAGAAATACTGGGAGGACATGAATGAAGATTCCACAGAATATCTAAAACCTAAATTCCTAGAAGAGCAGGTAAAATTGGTCAGTCAAAAGCCAATTAAATATACGCCCGATACCCTGTTATGGACGTGTTCAATTTATTTTTCTCACCCAGCAGCTTACAGACAGTTACGTGATGCCAACGTTCTTTCTTTACCCCATCCTGATTACCTCAGACAACTTTCTCAACCCTTCAGTCTTGATAGAAACTCTTGTATTTAAAATATTTATCAGAGAAGGTGAAAATGCTTGGTGATCACGAAAAAGTAGTAAATTTGTTGAGACATATGAACAAGAGTTTCTTAAAGTAAAAAACCAGAGAAACTTAATTCTACATTTAGGTGCTGAGGCATGTGACATTAATAATATCGGTGTTGACTGTAATGCTAGTGATTGCAAGTTACTGGGTGCTATTTTGACGAGGAAAATCATAAAAGTAATAACCAACATCCTCTTGAAAAACTACTGCATTATTAAACAAGGCAGTTTGGTATTATCTACAGGAAAAAGAAAGAAAGAAAGAAACTGGAGATAAATTCGCATTGCGAACGTAAGAAGCGTGCTCTGCCATTAACAACTATGCAAAGCATGTTTTCCACTAACATACTAATAGACATTAACTTTTAATACGAAATATGAAAATATAAATGAATGCACGCTTCTTCCAGCGCAGAAATGCTGTAAAACATGTGTTTATTCCGTATGAATTGCTTGGAACGTCAGCCTCGCGCTGTGACGTCACGAATCGCATATCCAGGCCTGTTACTTAGAGAAGGCCTTGGTTTCTCCCTCCACAAGTAGTCCATCTGACACCGCGTGGAACTTGCCATGATGGGTGCACGTGTGCAGCAAAATTAACATAAAACTACCTAAATAAACATATTAGTGACAGTATGCGTGAGAGAGAGCGAGTGAGTACATGATGTAATTATTAACAGCAGTTGCTAAAGACAATTACATACCTTTCCCTAGAATTTGCTTTCCGCGCAATGTAAAACAGCTTCAAACTGTAACTTGAAAAAGAGACAAGACTTCTCTGCAACTCGCTTGCTTGAAGGACAGTTCAAAACGAACTGAAGCGAACCAACGAATATGATATGAATGGGCTGCACACTGTTGCCAACATGGTCATTCCCTCCAAAAACACATGACTCACCCTCGTAGTGCATGAAGAATTTTAAACGTCATTACATACAACAATGTATCTGTAACGCCTCTAGCGACCTAACTGTAAAATTCTGATGTGTTTCCTTAACATTATTTTTATCCTTACTCTTATAGAATTTTTTCTTCTTATCCTTTCCTTTCATCTACTTGTATTGTATTCAGCAAGATAGCTTTCGCATTATTTCGTTGCCTGTAAAGATGGTTGCGTTATCTGTTAATATAGTTTTTATTTCCCCTTCTTGCGGAACATATACTTGTGTGATTTTGTTGGCGCAGGCTCGGCTGTTAGCACGCTTCAAAGGAAAAAGACGAACATATTTAGAAACTACAACGTAGCAAGCCATCACATATTTGTATCCAAAGCTTGATTTAATAACTTTGTGGATATCGACGCATATAAAATGTCCTGGTTTCTCTCGAATAACTGCACTTATGTCAAACTGATAAGCTACATTCCTTTGCTTGCACTTCTGACAAAGGTCACAGCATGCTACAATTTTACGTACTTTTTCACGCAGCTTAGGTATGTACATATTTTCCAGGATTACTTCTGTCACTTTGTAGTGGAATAGTGAGAGTGGAATAAGTTTTCGTGGAATTCTTGAATTATCGACCGCTCCAATACTTTAGGAATTATTACTTTCCATTTCTTGACATGCCGTCCATGTAGTTTATACAACAATCCGTCTAACGTGGCTATGTTGCATTCCTTGGCATTCTCTATTCTGGGTGCACTGTGGAATAACATGTTTAACTTGCTATCCTTACGCTGCAACGCACTAAGTTGCTTTAATCTATTCCCAGTTTCCTTCTTTAGCTGAATGTTGATTTGCAACACTTTTATCTCCCTCTTTGGTTTAGATAAATTTTCAGGTATCCCAGAGGCAAAATTTAAGCGTGATAATAAATCAGAAAAGTGATTTCGTTCTCCAGGAATGTAATGTATTGAAATGTCGAAACTCGTGATTGCGTGAACATATCTTGAGATCTTTGTAGACGTCAACTTGCATTTTTGCAGAAAAGTCAGACTAATATGGTCAGAAAATACCTTAATGTGCTTTTGGTAGACGTAACTCCGAAATTTAGTTAATCCAAAATAAAGTCCAGATATTTCAAGCTCGGTGACTGACGCATTCTTTTCAATGTCTGTTAGGCCACGTGATACCGTGCTTATGACGTGCATTCCTCCTTCTGGGTCACGTTGGCATAGAATACTTCCTAATCCACCAGAAGAAGCATCCACATATATCTCATACTGCCAAAGATCTCTCGGTCTTTCAAGGAAAATATAGTTGGCAAACAGTCCTCTAACTCTCTCAAAGCATTGTTGAAGTTCCTCTGTCCACTTGCATCTCCTATTTTTCTGAAGCAATTCACGTAATTGTTCTGTTTCATGTGAATATCTTGCTAAAAAGCGGCTAGAGAAGTTCCATTCTCCCATCAATTTTCGTAACTGTTTCGGGTTCTTTGGAGCTGGCATCTTCAAAATTGATTCAACTCGTTTTGGATCAGGGCGCATTCCTTTTTCGTCGATCACGAATTCAAGAAATGTTACCTCCTTAACGCAGAATTTTGACTTATTTAAGTTTAGTGTGAATCCACACTGCTTTAACCTTCCAAGAACGAAGTTGATATGCTCTAGATGTTCCTAAAATGTGTTGCTTAAAATCAGAAAGTCATCTGTGTAACAAATTAGGAATGGAGTTTCAACATCTCGAAATACTTCATGGATCGCCCTGAGAAAAGCACTACTAGCATTTTTTATTCCGAATGGGACTTTCCTGAAGCAATAAATAATTCCTTCAAAATTAAAAGCTGTATATTCTTGGCAGTCTTCAGCTAACGGAATTTGCCAAAAGCTGTTTACCAGAGCTACATTACTCATAAATCTTCCTTGTGATAATCTACTTATCAACTGGTTGACACTTTCATTTTGGAAATGATCCTGTTTCATGTAGGCGTTTAATCTTCGGGTATCAAGTGTAGCTCGCAATGCAGGTGTAGTTTCAATTTGACCATGGACTACCTCTTCGCTATTTACTCCTAATATTGAGGTGTCCTTCTTTACTGTCCAGCATAGTGGGTTTAGATATTCTGACTGACATTCACGTATTACTCCATGACATAACATATCTTGAATAACTTTCTTAGCTTGACCACGTAAGCCAATGGGTAAGTTGTTGTACTTATGGCTATATGGTTTTATTCCTTCAACTTGAAATTTATGCACATATACATTACAGGTACCAGGTACATCACTGAAGATTTCTGTGTTTTGTTGCAGTGTTCCACATAATTCACTGCGTTGGGAATCTCTGATATTATAAGCACTATTACATATTTTCCTTAACGTATCTAGCTTTGTCATCTCATGATTCCGCATACTACAAAGTATGTTATTTTCTTCCATTAAACCTGTTTCTTTGCACCTGGGAGAGTAGTTTACCTAAGTTTCTTCCACTAGTGGCCTAATTACTTCCGTTCCCCCTGACACTTGGAATTTCTGTACAAATAGCTCTGTATTTAAAATTTCCTTTTCTTCCTGGGTAATTTCTATAGGAACACACTGTTCTGCTACAAAATTACATGTGACTTCCTTGCTGTCCTTCCAAATGCTAACGGTTTTGTTCTTGAAATCAATGTTTACATGATTTTCGTCGAAATAATCACAACCCAGTATTAAGTCATTATTTAAGTTGTTGATTACCAGGAATATTACGTCGAAATGCTCCCCTTTAATAGTTATAGACAACATACATTGTTTCTTAATGAGTTGGGCTGATCGTCCTATGGCTACGCGACATATTAAATTGGAGGTTGGTAGGCTCATCATTTCAATTCCTGTATTCTTTAGATGTTCATATAATCTAAGTGACATCACACTTGCTGACGCTCCTGTGTCCACAGCGGCGTTAAATTGCTGACCATTTATATCAACCTTGATAAACGGTGTATCAAAATCATTGTTTTTATCTTTATTTATTATAATTTCCCCGGTGACTACATTTTGAATCTGGGAATTTATCGAAGGGTATTGTGTTTTCCCGACGCACTGACACCCTTCATCCGGTACGTCATTATCTAGTTTTCCTGGTTTGATTTATGGTGATAGACCTGAGAAGCTGCGTATCCGTGCGTAGATCTGTTAGGTATGACTGGTGCGACGTAAATCTCCTGCCGATCGTCTTGTATATCTGTAGGTCGTTGCGTTTGTGGTGGTGAATTGACCCTTGGCTCCTGTTCATTATAATTCTCTCGCTGTGACTTCCAATGATGAGTATTTAGATTTCTAGGAACATCACGGCAGTATCTGCTATTACGAAAATTTCTCCTTCTCCATCTATTTGGACTACGTTGTTCAACCTGTATCATGTTGATCTGGTGTGGGTGTTCCCGGCGATTTTCATGTCGGTGGTTTTGCAAAAACTGCGGGATGGATGTGTTATACCGATCACGTGCCCAGTTATCTCGACCTTGATAATTCCTATTGTTGTGGTTTGGAGGATTCCGGAAACCTTGATTATTTGTCGGATTATTCCGGTGGCTTGTATAGTATGAAGATTGTTCTTCATTGGCTTCCAATGCTGATACGAGCTCAATCATCTCTACAACGGACTGAGGTTTCGCAATTAATAAATAGTTCTGAATTCTCATTGGAAAATGGCCTGTCATTAGCATAATGAAATCTTGATCAGAAATTTGTGGTTTCAGATGTCGTAGATACTGCAAATATTGCAAGATATAATCAGCCATACTTAAATTACCACGCGGAGAGTATTCTCCATGGCTTAAACTTACGCGGATTTTCTGTTGCTTAGCTGAGTTCCAGAATTTGTTTAATAACAGATGCTTAAAATACTCGAAACTACTCTCAGTTCCCACAGCAAGGTTAACCCAACTTAAAGTTCGGCTATCAAGTGTCTTGCGAACTACACACATTTTTGATTCCTCTGGTACTTTCTTTAATCTAAAATATTCTTCTATTTGCTCTTAATATTGTAGTGGGTCATCTAGATCGGAACCCGCGAATCTAGGAAATAGCAGATCTTGGAATATAGAACTATGACAGGATGTCACATTTGGTACGGTATACGAACTCTGGACTACAGTTTCAGGAAGTTCGTTAACATTGACATTTTAGTGAGGAGAGTTTCCTCAAAGCACAGAATTATTACTAGAGCTATTCACACTGTTATCATTGATAATATTATTGCTGTGTAATACGTGTAATGCATTTACCTTATCAATTAGTGTTTCAACATTTGTTTGTGACTTTTGGTACCTTGCATCTTGCTGGTGTATGTGCTCATTTAGCTTCTGATTTATACTATCTACTTCCTCATTTAATTTCTGTGATAGCTGTGCACGAGCAGTATGCAAGGTATCCTCCAGTTTCTTATCACTTCTCTCGTGCTGTATTTCAAGTTTCGTTTTTAAATTATCTAATTCGGTTTGACAGTTTACATGAATCAGCTGGTTATCTTCGTGTACTCCTTCTATATTATTCTTCAGTTCATGGCTTTGCTTAGTCAGTTTTTCATGAATTGAACCATCTAGTATCTTTAATTTCTGATCTACTAGCTGTAATACTTTAGTATTATGCTCTTCCACTACCTGGATTATTTCTTCGCTAGGTACTATGTTACTATGTACTGATCTAATTTTCTCTTCTCACTGCCTCTGAGTTTTATGGTTAACATCTAAAAGTCTCTTTTCTACACATTTTAACTGCTTCTGTAATTCATCTTTCTGTTTCCTGACCTCATCCCTAATTTCCACTTCTTGATTCTTAATTGTCCCCAACTGACCATCCATATTTTGTTCCATAGGCTTCATTGCTTCAAATAATTTAGCTAATTGCCCTAAAATCTCTAAATTTACACCTACCGGAATTCATACCTGACTGTTGGAACTTTTATGTGTGCTAGCTTGGCCTGTTGAATTTCATGCTCCACTGAATTTTGAACAGGATTATTATTTCCTAATCTACTGTTTTCATCTGTTACTTCGAGACCTAACATATTAGATTCTCTACTAAAAGTTGTCTAAAAGTTGGCCTTGACCGTAATCTGCATCAAAATTACCAGTCTTTTGCACGTTCAAAGTTATTCACCTGAGCACTTTCCATGTTACTGACAAGCTTTCTACTTCTGAGTAGCATAAGTATACAATCTTAATTAAATATAGAATTGTTGAACTTACAGTCTCCCAGGAAGAGGTGAAGGTATCCAAATTTCACTAATTCACTATTTTCACTCACTAGCACTTTCACATTTACTAACGACTCCTGCCCGTTCTTCCCTAAGTTGCATTATTACACTTCGCACCGTTCTCCTGTTCCCTTTATCAAAACCGTCGTGTTTTACACTCTTTTCTGGCCCCACGTTGGGCGCCAATTTATGCGTCGTATCTTGTTTGAGTTTAAGGCGCCTATATATTTATTTATTTTTAATGTTAAATTAATAGTCCTCTTCTTCTCGTTCTTGGTCCTCTTGTTCTTGCCTCGGCTCTTTTTGAGACTGCTTAATAGGTCGTGGGAAAAATTAGTGGTTATCTTAGAGTGGATTAAAATAAGTATTAATCCAAAATGAAATGAAGGAGAAAAACAATTGCACTTTTATTACAATGTTCAACAGCTAAAATTTGAACACTGTACATCATAAATATAGACCGACTTTCAATAAATATGCCAAATGATTCGGTATCCTGAGCTTCACTTCACTGTCACCAAGAATGTATATAGCCGAATAAACCTAAGATGGTATTGCCTAAATGAATCTTGGATGGAATTTAGCCTGACACTTTTCTTGTAGCACAGAAACTTCCACTCTATCACTTAAACATACAAATACGTCGTGTTCTCCTTAGGATTGTAGACAGACCACTCTGCTAAAACTATTTCAAACCTCCCTACCCTTGCCTGACAAAATATTCAATTTCTATTGGCTGTCTAGAATGTGGTATATTTTAAATTGAATTGCTTCGGGATTTCTCATTGGGTAAGCGCGCAAAACTGCTGCTCCCACGCTCTTGTCATACAACGGCGAATCCAACAGACGCTCCGCAACACTGTATGATCTCTTATGACTGTTGCACAAAAATAGGTCTACAAACAATATACTATATAGTTTCATTACTTCCGAGGTCAGTATATCGCTGCCTGTTCTTGCATTCTGGTGAAATGAATTCTTGTACTATATGAAACTTATTGTAACATAAGGAAATATTTATTTAAATTGTAAATATCTTATTACGCACGGGATACCATCTCACAACCAAGGGGACTGACCTAGTGCAGTCAGGACAGCAGGTAATGGCTGGGCTGTCGCATGCCAATCAACAACCAAGGGCACTGACCTAGCCCAGTCAGGACAGCAGGTAAAGGCTGGGCTGTCACATGCCGATCAACAACCAAGGGGACTGACCTAGTGCAGTCAGGACAGCAGGTAAAGGGTGGGCTGTCACATGCCAATCAACAACCAAGGGGAATGACCTAGCCCAGTCAGGACAGCAGGCAAAGACAGGGCTGTCACATGCCAATTAACAACCAACGCGACTGACCTAGCCCAGTCAGGACTGCAGGTAAAGGCTGGGCTGTCACATGCCAATCAACAACCAAGGGGACTGACCAAGCCCAGTCAGGACAGCAGGTAAGGTCTGGGCTCTCACACACCAATCAACAACCAAGGGGACTGACTTATTCCAGTCAGGACAGCATGTAATGGGTGGGCTGTCACACACCAATCAACAACCAAGGGCACTGACTTAGTCAAGTCAGCACAGCAGGTAATGGCTGGGCTGTCACACACCAAACATCAACCAAGGGGAGTGACCGAATGCAGTCAGGACAGCAGGGAATGGCTGGGCTGTCACACAACAATCAACAACCAAGGCGACTCGACTAGTCCAGTCAGGACAGCAGGTAATGGCTGGGCTGTCACATGGCAATCCACAACCTAGGGGACTGACCTAGTCCAGTCAGGACTGCAGGTAAAGGCTGGGCTGTCACACATCAATTAACAATCAAGGGGACTGACCAAGTGCAGCCAGGGCAGCAGGTAAATGCTGGGCTGTCACATGGTAATCAACAACCAAGGGGAATGATTTGATTTGATTTGGTTTGGTTTAAGGGCGCTCAACTTCTAGGTCATCAGCGCCCTTAAAAGATTGGTGGCAATAACAAGATATAAATTTCACTCAAAAAATTAAAATACTAGCAACAAGAAAAGTTTACAAAGTTAAAAATCAGTGGCAATAGCCAGATATGAAACAAGGTGATAAATATGTCCAAAAGCAGAAACAGATAATTATAAAAATTTAAATCCTCAAATTTATATTGCACTCCGCTAAAAAATTAAAAACTCTATCAACCGCTGTTTTGTCGTCCGCTAGGACCTCTGAAAGTCTGGCAGGCAGCTGCAGAGAATCCCGAAGGTGCGCTAGAGAGTAACACTCTAGCAGCACGTGGCGAACCGACAAAACGTTGTCACACAGCGGACATAGAGGCTCAGGGTCCCTTTTAAATAGGTAACCGTGTGAAAAATTGCAGTACCCTATTCTTAATCGAGCCAAACTAACCTCCTCGCGACGAGATGCGCGACAGGAAGTTAACCCGTTTATCGGAAGTTCTTTCACTTCTCTAAGCTTATTACCGCGGAGAGCTGACCACTCGTAGTGCCAGAACGACAGCACCGCTCTCCGCACTTCAAGCCTAAAGTCTTCCGAAGTAGCACGTGAGATGGTAATACTGGGTTCTGTAGTTGCCGTCTTTACTGCTAAATCTGCCATTTCATTCCCAGGCAAACCTACGTGACCAGGAATCCATGCACACACCACATCAACACCAGAAGCGTGTAAAACATGGAGGGCATCCTGGATACGTTGTACAATAGGGTGGGGGCTGTACAACTGACAAAGGCTCTGCAGTGCACTAAGGGAATCGCTCAAAATCAGGCAGTCACCTAATTTACGACGGCGAACATACAAAACGGCTCGATAAATTGCATAAAGCTCTGCAGTAAAAATGGAAGTGCTATTTGGAAAACCGAATGTATATGGTTCGGTTCCATAAACATAAGCACATCCAACACCGTTGGTGTTCTTTGATCCATCGGTGTAAGTATATCGACGGTCAGAGTAGCCTGACAAAAATTCTAAGAAACACGTGCGGATACTTGAAATAGGCATCGTGGACTTCTGGTGTATGGTCATCCCAAGATCTACATGGGGCGTACCAGGTAGCCAAGGGGGGTAAAGTCTCTCGCCCTTGGCGAACATCACAGGCAGTTCCACTCCAAGCTTCACTAGGAGCTCTTGAAAACGGAACCCCGCAGGCTTTAGACTAAGGGAGCTATTTGTATATCGTTCTCTTAGCGTGGTGGTGAAAAAAGAAGCGAACGTTGGGTGCTTAGGCATACATCTAAGCGCAAAACCATAATTTGCCAAGAGAATCTCATGCCGATATTGCAGAGGAGGTTCTGCAGACTCGGCGTAAAGGCTCACCACTGGGCTTGTTGGAAAAGCTCCTGTTGCAATGCGGATGCCCCTATTATGGACCACGTCTAATCTTCTCAGCACAGATGGTCGTGCTGACGAATAAACAGTACACCCATAGTCTAGCTTGGATCGGACCAATGCGCGATATATTCGCAACAAAATTGTTCGATCCGCTCCCCACGATTTGCCATTCAGTACTCGCATAATATTTAGGGAACGGTCACATCTCGCTCTTAGCTGTGCAATATGCGATGACCAACTAAGCTTCCTGTCCAAGATCAAACCCAGGAAGCGCGTCTCTTCTGCGAAGGGAAGTGAATCTGGACCAAATCGGAGCGAAGGTGGTAATCGTCTCCTACGGCGCCAGAAATTAACGCAGATTGTCTTCTCAGTTGAGAAGCGGAAGCCGTTTTTCAGGCTCCATTCTCTAAGGTTGTCCAAACATTGCTGCAGGCGCCGTTGTAAGAACGCCGTGCGCTGAGAAGTGCAATAGACAGCGAAGTCGTCTACGAATAGGCATGACGAAACTCCAGGTGGAACACATTTCCAGATGGAGTTAATTGCTATAGCAAAGAGCGTGACACTTAGCACCGAACCCTGAGGTACTCCCTCCTCCTGAACAAAAGAATTAGAAAAAACCGAGCCGACCCTTACTCGGAAAAAGCGGTCCTTCATAAACTCCTGAATGAAAAGTGGTAGGCGTCCACGTATGTTCCAGGCATACAGGGAACGTAGAATCCCTGCTCGCCAGCACGTATCATAAGCCTTCTCAAGATCGAAAAATATGCCAACGGTTTGACAGTTCTTCATAAAGCCGTCCATTATCTGTGTCAATATTGACACAAGATGGTCAACAGTTGAACGGCGTCGTCGAAAACCACACTGGATATTAGTCAGTAGGTTACGACTTTCTAACCACCATACCAATCGTCCATTGATCATGCGTTCCATCACCTTGCAAACGCAACAGGTGAGGGAAATAGGACGATAGCTGGAGGGAAGATGACTGTCCTTTCCAGCCTTCAAGATGGGTATAACGGTGGCCTCCCACCAATTTTCTGGGAGTATACTGTCAACCCAAACACGATTATAGACCTCGAGCAGGAATGCCTTACCTTCAGGAGAGAGCTGTTGTAACATTTGTACATGAATACCGTCCGGTCCTGGTGCTGAACATCGCGAAGATTTCAGGGAATACTCCAGCTCTGCCATGGTGAAAAGGCGATTGTAATCTTCTACGTTTCTAGAACGAAACGTGAATCCTTGAGATTCCACCTGAGTTTTAATTGGAAGGAACTCAGGGGAGTAGTTTTCCGAGCTAGACACTTGTGCGAAAGCACTGCCAAAGGTATTGGCCACTTCAAATGATTCAACAACAGCTCCTGTTGCTGTTTTTAGTCCCGCTATTGGTATTTGGGTCGTTTTAGCTGCAACACGCCTTAATCTACCCCACACAACCGAGGAAGGTGTGTGTGGGTTAAATGAAGCTACAAATTTGCTCCATGATGACTTTTTGCTATCCTTAATGACTTGTCTGGACCTGGCGCGCATTTTCTTGTACTCGATTAGCTTTTCCAAAGTAGGGTGACGTTGGAAAACCCTAAGTGCACGCCTTCGAGCACGAATGGCATTCCGACATTCGACAGGGGTGTGTAGTCGACCGAGGAATCGATTGTTCAGCAGCAGAGAGAATCGTCTCCGTGAGAGGCTGCACCAAATTATTCACTGAGTCATGCTCTTTGTAGGTAAAGGCAGCCAACTGGGTGTAAAGGTTCCAGTTGGCATGGTCCAAACGCCATCTGGGCATACGAATGGAAAATGTATGTTGCGTCAACAGACTAATAAGACATGGGAAGTGGTCACTAGAGCGTAAATCAGAGATGACATTCCGTTGTAAGGAGACTGCCAACTGAGGTGAACAAACTGCAAGGTCAGGATGCGAGAAACTATTGCGAGAGTCCGAAATGAATTTAGGCTCTCCAGTGTTGAGGAGAGCTAGGTTGTGACTGTCCAAAAAATCGGAAATGAGTGTACCCCTCGCACAAGCGCGACTTGAACCCCAAAGTGGGTGGTGCGCATTGAAGTCTCCCACCAACAGAAACGGTGTTGGCAACTGGGAAACTAGATCTTCTAAATCAATGTGCGAGATAACATGGGACGGAGGCAAATATATATTACAGATGGTGAAATGGATGTCTGGCAGTAGAATCCTTATTGCAACTGATTGTATATCAGAGTGCAATGGTAGAGTTTGCATATACACGTCATCTCTAACAAGCATCATAGCTGCGCCATGTGCCGGTACACCCTCTTCTGGTGTAACATCACACCGTATTGGGGTGTATCGCCTTAGATGGAAAGCGTCATGAGGACGCAGCTTAGTCTCTTGCAAACATGCAACCAGAGGTTCGTATTCTTTGAGCAAAAGCTCAAGTTCTGGCCGTTGAGTTCGAATTCCACGTATGTTCCATTGTAGGATAGCCATATTGCATTGTGTATGGGACGGATATTCGAGATCTTCGAGGAGATGTTCGTGGACTCTTACATCCCTTCGATGTACTGGGATTAGACATACTATTTTCCTTGAGGAAGTCGGTCCTTGTGTAATTCTTTTTAAACTTTATCGGTGAGGCTTCACACCTTACGGGCTTGCTACTTTTTTTGCGCTGATCTTGGTGCTCTTGATGGTGATGTAACACTGATGTTCTTTGCACTTGAAGATTTTGTGAACGTTGACGTTGACATAGATGTGCGCGCTGATGTTGAAGGCTTTGGAATAGAGCTACGGGCTACAAGTGTCTTTTCAGATATTGTTGCCCCATTAAAATCGCTGGTCTGGGTTGCGATCTCTCTGCTCGGTACCGGTTTAGCTACAACTGAGCTATAGGCCCCGGACCTTGGAACAGAGGGTTGGCGTAAACGCAAGAGCTTCAGGGCTTCTGAGAAGGGCACCTTCTCTTTAACCCGTATCTCTTGGATTGCTCTTTCTTCTACAAAACGGGGGCAATCTCGGGAACTGGATGGATGTTCACCTCTGCAGTTCACACATGACGGAGCTGCTGTACATGCACCATCGTGGGATTCATCTCCACATTGAGGGCATGTAGCTTGTCCCTTGCAAAGCTCGCTTGTATGTCCAAAGCGCTGGCACATGAAACATCTCAGCGGGTTCGGGATGAAAGGCCGAACTTCGATGGATTCGTACCCTGCCTTAATCCTCTGCGGGAGATCTACCCGGTCAAAGGTCAGGAACAGGGTACGTGTTGGCTTCAGTTCACCAGCCTCTTTACGCTGAACCCTGTAAACGTTAGTAGCGCCTTGTTCCAAAAGATTTTCTTTAATCTCCTCATTACTTAGATCATCCAATGCACGGGTGTTTATCACGCCGCGCGAGGAGTTCAAAGTTCTGTGCATCTCCACACTGATAGGATAACCTGCTAGCATATTCGCCTTCAGTATTTTAGCTGCCTGGGTGAATGAATGTGTTTCAACCAGCAGCGTGCCATTGCGAGATCTAGCGCATGACTTTACTGGACCAGCAATGTTATCCAGACCCTTTTGAATGGTAAAGGGGCTCACCGATAGGAATTTTTTACCTTCCTCTTTTCTAGTCATAACTAAGTAGCGAGGACCACAACACTCGACTACTTCTTTCCCATTTGCTTTGTTGTTGTTTGGAGTTTTTGGACTCATGGCGCATTAATCCTCCATCATTGCAAATGTCTCCGATGGCATGCTCACATCCTGGGCGCCACCCCGGCTTAGGTGAGAGTCCTGGCCTGGACCTTGCTCACCATAGGGTCTCACCTCCCAATGTATAGACAGAGGGACCCAATCGCCTTCAGGAGTGCATCAGCTCATGCAATGGCCCCTCCCCGGGACTGACCTTTATCAGCGGATACGCACACAGATCCTACATGATAACCAGGGGCTGGGACTTACGCTATTACCCAGTCACCCCTTGCTTCACCCGCGCGTAGTTTATCCATCAGACTGTGTACAGGGAGGTAACAGGTGGGAGGTCAAACACAAAAGTGGACCAAAGTTGATTGGGCGTTTGGCATATGCTCTCTCACCTCTTGGAGGAACCCAATCAAGAGTATGACTTGGGGCCCCAGGTACGCCAAACCCGTACCTACCATAGTAGGAGCCCCAGGGGGAGTTTGACTTCGGAGTCCTCTTCTCCTAGATGAGTCGTCAACCAAGACTAACGAGCCCCAGCTACCCGTTTGGAATGTTCTTTGCTTCCCCTCACCTCTTGCCTACCAGTAGTCAAAATGACACTTAGTAGGCCGTCTGGTTCAGGTACTGAGCCCCTCCGCCACGACAAGGCGACACTCCTTCGGAGGGGAAGGGGAATGACCTAGTGCAGTCAGGAGAGCAGGTAATGGGTGGGCTGTCACATGGCAAGAAAGGGGACTGGCCTGGTCCAGTAAGGACACCAGGCAAACACTGGGCTTTCACATGATAATCAACAACCAAGGGGAATGACCTAGCCCAGTCAGGACAATATCAAAAGGCTGGGCTGTCACACACCAATCAACAACCAAGGGGACTGACCTAGTCCAGTCCGGTCAGCAGGTAAAGCCTGGGATTTCACATGCCAATTAACAAACTAGGCGACTGACCTAGCCCTGCCAGGACAGCGGGTGAAGCCTGGGCTGTCACATGTCAATCAACAAACAAGGGGACTGGCCTAGTCCACTCAGGACAGCAGGTAACGACTGGGCTGTCACATGCCTATCAACAACCAAGGGGACTAGCCTAGCCCAGTCAGGAAAGCAGGTAAAGGCTGGGCTGTCACATACCAATCAACAACCAAGGGGACTGACCTCTTCCAGTCAGCACAGAATGTAGTGGGTGGGCTGTCACACACCAATCAACAACCAAGGGGACTGACGTAGCCCAGTCGCGACAGCAAGTAAAGCATGGCCTGTCACACACCAATCAACAACCAAGGGGACTGACGTAGCCCAGTCGCGACAGCAAGTAAAGCATGGCCTGTCACACACCAATCAACAACCACGGGGACTGACCTCTTCCAGTCAGGACAGAATGTAGTGGGTGGGCTGTCACACACCAATCAACAACCAAAGGGACCTACCTAGTCCAGTCAGCACAGCAGGTAATGGCTGGGATGTCACACACCAATCAACAACCAAGGGGACTGACCTAGTCCAGTCAGCACAGCAGGTAATGGCTGGGATGTCACACACCAATCAACAACCAAGGGGACTAACCTAGTCCAGTCAGCACAGCAGGTAAGCGCTGGGCTGTCAAACACCAATCAACAACCAAAGGGACTGACCTAGTCCAGTCAGCACAGCAGGTAATGGCTGGGATGTCAAACACCAATCAACAACCAAAGGGACTGACCTAGTCCAGTCAGGACAGCAGGGAATGGCTGGGCTGTCACACACCAATCAACAACCAAGGGGACTCGCCTAGTCCAGTCAGGACAGCAGGTAATGGCTGGGCTGTCACATGCCAATCAACAACCAAGGGGACTGACCTAGCCCAGTAAGGACAGCAGGTAAAGGCTGGGCTGTCACATACCAATCAACAACCAAGGGGACTGACCTAGTCCAGTCAGGACAGCACGTTATGGTTGGGCTGTCACACAGCAATCAACAACCAATGGGGACTGACATAGCCCATTCAGGACAGCAGGTGGACACTGGGCTGTCACACACCAATCAACAACCAAGGGGACTGACCTAGCCCATTCAGGACAAAAAGTGAAGGCTGGGCTGTCACACACCAATCAACAACCAAGGGGACTGACATAGCCCATTCAGGACAGCAGGTGGACACTGGGCTGTCACACATCAATCAACAACCAAGGGGACTGACCTAGTCCAGCCAGGAGAACAGGTAAAGGCAGGGCTTTCACACGCCAATCAACAACCAAGGGGACTGACCTAGCCCATTCAGGACAAAAAGTGAAGGCTGGGCTGTCACACACCAATCAACAACCAAGGGGACTAACCTAGTCCATTCAATACAGCAGGTAATGGCTGGGCTGTCACATGGCAATCATCAACCAAGGGGAGAGAACGAGTGCAGCCAGGACAGCAGGTAATGGCTGGGCTGTCAAACAGCAATCAACAACCTAGGGGACTAGCCTAGCCCAGTCAGAACATCAGGTAATGGCTGGGCTGTCACATGAGAATCAATAACCGAGGCCACCGACCTAGTCCAGTCAGGGCAGCAGGTAAAAGCTGGGCTGTGACACACCAATCAAGAACCAAGGGGACTGACCGAGAGCACTCAGGACCGCAGAAATAGGCTGGGCTTTCACATGCCACTCAACAACCAAAGGGACTGACCTAGCCCACTCAGGACAGCCGATATGGACTGGGCTGTCACACACCAATCAACAACCAAAGGAGACTGACCTAGCCCATTCAGAACAGCAGGTAAAGGCTGGGCTGTCGCACACCAATCAACAACCAAGGGGACTGACCTAGTCCAGTCAGGACAGCAGGAATAGGGTGGGCTGTCAGATGCCAATTAACAACCAAGGCGACTGACCTAGCCGTCAGGACAGCAGATAAAGCCTGGGCTGTCACATGCCAATCAACAACCAAGGGGACTGAACTAGCCCAGTCAGGACAGCAGGTAAGGCCTGCGCTGTCACCTACCAATCAAAAACCAAGGGGACTGACCTAGTCCAGTCAGGACAGAGGGCAAAGGCAGGGCTGTCACATTCCAACTAACAACCAAGGCGACTGATCTAGCCCAGTCAGGACAGCTGGTAAGGGCTGGGCTGTCACATGCCAATCAACAACCACGGGGACTGGCCTAGTCCAATCAGGACAGCAGGTAAATGCTGGGCTGTCACACACCAATCAAAACCAAAGGGGACTGGCGTAGCCCAGTCAGGACAGCAATTAAAGTCTGGGCTCTGTCGCACGCCACTCCCTCCTTTTTTAGCTATCTGCTACCATTACTTGACTTGACTCTTGCTAAGCCTAGCCCCATGCTTTTTCTGCTACCCCACTTGGCTTGGCTTAGCGAGAGTGAGTGGACATCTATTTGCGGAATCGTGTTGGGAATGGATCGGTGGGGGTATATTGTGGTTACATATAATACCAAATGCCTTTTCCTTGAAGATATTTTGGAAACATAAAATAAATACAGGACTTAACACTGACGGTGTTAAGTAACAAGAATATACATAAGAACATTGAAAGTATGGTGAATGATGTAACACATAATACGAAAATGTAGTAAAAATAAAGAGTTACATAAAATAGACATAAATATAAACTATTCTTTGCACTAAGTAATAATTCCTTCCTGGCTATTTGACTTCCTGAGCAACACTGGTAGAATGGGCCTGACTCATCAATATAAATTGGCGCACAAAAGTCATCCCCTTTAACCACACTCAGTTGATTATGTTAGTCGGAATTATAACTATTGCCGTTTAGGCTACATTAACCGTGATACAAAGATCACCTACCCTGCTTTAGCATAAAAGTCCTAAAACACTAAACACATACATCTAAATGAAATACAGAACTGTTTGTCTCACCCAAATGTCTGGTATGTTTTTGGAACAGGTCCTTATCCAATTGTGTTGAAATGATCATGCACACGGACTATGGTATATTCCTGCATATCAGCCATGAAGAATAAACGCGTCGTTCCTGCTTAATTCCGCGTATGCCCAGTGTATGCCTGAATTAGCAAACATCTCGAAGAAATGGTGGTGAATGCCGACGTTGCTTCTCTACGGAGAAAAGTTGCTCACTTGCTTGCCCCCTTTGACAAGCAAGACCAAGAAGCATGACCCTGTTGACTTCGATGCGTGCTGACGTCACTGTTGGTGAACTGCTTGGCTCGATGAAGAGGAGCTTGCCCAGAAATGTTAGTAGAATTGAGAATTGCTAAGCCTATCGGCTCATTACTGACGAACGTGTAGGCAAGTATGTAAGATACTAATGCTGAGCGCCTCGGCTTGATGAAGATTACACCATAGTGTATAAGGCTCATACCTTACGCTTGGTCGAAGCTGACTATACTTTGGCTGACGAAGACAACTGATGGCAGCGCTTAACGGAGCTCGACTACTTGACGAAGACTGGAGGCAGCGCTGAAGTAAACATCGAAGACTGAAGGCAACGCGCTTCGCGCTGAAGTGAACTAACGACTGGTCGGGCACCCGGATTTTATACTGTTTGCGGGGTGTAGCGGGGATGAGAGGGGTTACGCTTACCAACCTGACGGCTGTACACCTCTCTAAGGTAAGGCCAATCGATATCTCCAAGTGACGACCTTCCACGACGTCACAGCTCTCACACACCAATGAATAACCAAGGGGACTGACTTAGTTGTGTCAGGACAGCATGTAATGGGTGGGCTGTCACACACCAATCAACAACCAAGGGGACTAAATTAGTGCAGTCAGGACAGCAGGTAATGGCTGGGCTGTCACACACCAATCAACAACCAAGGGGACTAACTTAGTCAAGTCAGCACAGCAGGTAATGGCTGGGCTGTCACACACCAAACATCAACCAAGGGGAGTGACCGAGGGCAGTCAGGACAGCAGAGAACGGCTGGGCTGTCACACACCAATCAACAATCAAGGGGACTGACCGAGTGCAGCCAGAACAGCAGGTAAACTCTGGGCATTCACATGGCAATCAACAACCAAGTGGACTGACCTTGTGCAGTCAGGAGAGCAGGTAATGGGTGGGCTGTCACATGGCATCCAAGGGGACTGGCCTAGTCCAGTGAGGACAGCAGGTAAACACTGGGCTTTCACATGCCAATCAACTGACCTAGCCCAGTCAGGACAATAGGCAAAGGCTGGGCTGTCACACACCAATCAACAACCAAGGGGACTGGCCTAGTCCAGTCAGGACAGCAGGTTACGACTGCGCTGTCACATGCCAATCAACAACCAAGGTGACTGACCTAGTGCAGTCAGGAAAGCAGGTAATGGGTCGGCTGTCACATGGCAACCAAGGTAACTGACCTAGTCCAGTCAGGACAGCAGGTAAATGCTGGGCTGTCACATGCCAATTAACAACCAAGGCGACTGAGCTAGCCCAGCCAGGACAGCAGGTAAACCCTGGGGTGTCACATGCCAATCAACAACCAAGGGGACTGGTCTAGTCCAGTCAGGACAGCACGTAACGACTGGGCTGTCACATGCCAATCAACAACCAAGGGGACTGACCTAGCCCAGTCAGGAAAGCAGGTAAAGGCTGCGCTGTCACTAACCAATCAACAACCAAGGGGACTGACCTAGCCCAGTCGGGACAGCAAGTAAAGGCTGGCCCGTCACACACCAATCAACAACCACGGGGACTGACCTATTCCAGTCAGGACAGCATGTAATGGGTGGGCTGTCACACACCAATCAACAACGCAGGGGACTGACCTAGTCCAGTCAGGACAGCAATTAATGGCTGGGCTCTCACATGCCAATCAACAACCAACGGGACTGACCTAGCCCAGTAAGGACAGCAGGTAAAGGCTGCGCTGTCACACACCAATCAACAACCAAGGGGACTGACATAGTCCTTTCAGGACAGCAGGTAAAGGCAGGGCTGTCACACACCAATCAACAACCCAGGGGACTGACCTAGTCCAGTCAGGACGGCAATTAATGGCTGGGCTGTCACATGCCAATCAACAACCAAGGGGACCGACCTAGCCCAGTAAGGGCAGCAGGTAAAACCTGGGCTGTCACTCACCAATCAACAACCAAGGGGAATGACATTGTCCAGTCAGGTCAGCAGGTAAAGGCTGGACTGTCACACACCAATCAGCAACCCAGGGGACTGACCTAGTCCAGTCAGGACAGCAATTAATGGCTGGGCTGTCACATGCCAATCAACAACCAAGGGGACTGAACTAGCCCAGTAAGGACAGCAGGTAAAGGCTGCGCTGTCACACACCAATCAACAACCAAGGGGACTGACATAGTCCACTCAGGACAGCAGGTAAAGGCTGGACTGTCACACACCAATCAGCAACCCAGGGGACTGACCTAGTCCAGTCAGGACAGCAATTAATGGCTGGGCTGTCACCTGCCAATCAACAACCAAGGGGACTGACCTAGGCCAGTAAGGACAGCAGGAAAAGGCTGGGCTATCACACACCAATCAACAACCAAGGGGACTGACATAGTCCAGTCAGGACAGCAGGTAAAGGCAGGGCTGTCACACACCAATCAACAACCCAGGGGACTGACCTAGTCCACTCAGGACAGGAATTAATGGCTGGGCTGTCACATGCCAATCAACAACCAAGGAGACTGACCTAGCCCAGTAAGGACAGCAGGTAAAGGCTGGGCTGTCACTCACCAATCAACAACCAAGGGGACTGAAATAGTCCAGTCAGGACAGCAGGTAATGGCTGGGCTGTCACATGGCAATCATCAACCAAGGTGAGTGATCGAGTTCAGCCAGGACATCAGGTAAAGGCTGGGCTTTCACACGCCAATCAACAACCAAGGGGCTGACCTAGCCCATTCAGGACAACAGGTAAAGGCTGGACTGTCACACACCAAACAACAACCAAGGGGACTGGCCAAGTCCAGTCAGGACAGCAGGTAATGGCTAGGCTGTCACATGACAATCAATAACCGAGAGGACTGACCTAGTCCAGTCAGGGCAGCAGGTAAAAGCTGGGCTGTGACACACAATCACCAACCAAGGGGACTGACTGACTGCAGTCAGGACAGAAGGTAAAGGCTGGGCTGTCACATGGCAATCAACAACCAACGGGACTGGCCTAGTCCAATCAGGACACCAGGTAAAGGCTGGGCTGTCACATGCCAATTAACAACCAAGGCGACTGACCTAAGCCACTCAGGACAGCAGATAAAGGCTGTGCTGTCACACACCAATCAACAACCAAAGGAGACTGACCAAGCCCATTCAGAACAGCAGGTAAAGGCTGGGCTGTCACATGCCAATTAACAAACAAGGCGACTGACCTAGCCGTCAGGACAGCAGATAAAGGCTGGGCGGTAACATGCCAAACAACAACCAAGGGGAGTGGCCTAGTCCAGTCAGGACAGCAGGTAAAGGCTGGGATGTCACATGCAAATCAACAACCAAGGGGACTGACTAGCCCAGTCAGGACAGCAGGTAAAGTCTGCGCTGTCACCTACCAATAAAAAACCAAAGGGACTGAACTAGTACAGTCAGGACAGCACGTAATGGCTGGGCTGTGACACACCAATCAACAACCAAGGGGACTGACCCAGTCCCGTCAGGATAGCAGGAAAATACTGGGTTGTCACACACCAATCAACAACCAAGGGGACTGACATAGTCCAGCCAGGACAGCAGGTAAAGGCTGCGGTGTCAGATGTCAATCAACAACCAAGGGGACTGACCTAGTCCAGTCAGGACAGCACGAATCATCAACCCAGGGGAGTGAGATAGTGCAGCCAGGACAAAAGGTAAAGTCTGGGCTGTCACACAGCAATCAATAACCGTGGGGACTGAACTAGTCTAGTCACGAGAGAAAGTAAAAGCTGCGCTGTGACACACCAATCAAAAACCATGGGGACTGGCCTAGTCCAAGTCAGGACAGCAAGTAAAGCCTGGGTTGATAGATGCCAATCAACAACCAAGGGGACTGAACTAGCACAGTCAGGACAGAAAGTGAGGCCTGCGCTGTCACGTAATAATCAAAAACAAAGGGGATAGACCTAGTCCAGTCAGGACAGCAGGCAAAGGCAGGGCTGTCGCATTCCAACTAACAACCAAGGTGACTGCCCTAGTCCAGTCAGGACAGCAGGTTACGACTGGGCGGTCAGATGCCAATTAACAACCAAGGAGACTCACCTAGCCCAGTCGGGAAAGCAGATAAAGGCTGCGCTGTCGTACCCCAATCAACAACCAAGGGGACAGACCTAGCCCAGTCGGGACAGCAAGTAAAGGCTGGCCTGTCACACACTAATCAACAACCACGGGGACTGACCTATTCCAGTCAGGACAGCATGTAATTGCTCGGCTGTGAAACACCAATCAACAACCAAACGGACTGACCTAGTCCAGCATAGCAGGTAATGGCTGGGATGTTAGACACCAATCATCACCCAAGGGGACTCGCCTAGTCCAGTCAGGACAGCAGGTAATGGCTGGGCTGTCACATGCCAATCAACAACCAAGGGGACTGACCTAGTCCAGTCAGGACAGCACGTTATGGCTGGGCTGTCACAAACCAATCAACAACCAATGGGGACTAACTTAGTCCAGTCAGGACAGCAAGTAAAGGCTGGGCTGTCGCAAACCAATCAACCTCCAAGGGGACAGACATAGCCCATTCAGGCCAGCAGGTGAACACTGTCTGTCACACACCAATCAACAACCAAATGCACGGACATAGTCCAGCCAGGACAGCAGGTAAACGCTGGGCTTTCACACGCTAATCAACAACCAAGGGGACTGACCTAGCCCATTCAGGACAGCAGGTGAAAGCTGAGCTGTCACACACCAATCAACAACCATGGGGACTGACCTAGTCCAAGTCAGGACAGCACGTTAAGGGTGGGCTGTCACACACCAATCAACAACCAATGGGGACTAACCTAGTCCAGTCACGACAGCAGGTAAAGGCTGGGCGGTCGCACAACAATCAACAACCAAGGGGACTGACATGGCCCATTCAGGACAGCAGGTGAACACTGGGCTGTCACACACCAATCAACAACCAAGGGGACTGACCTAGTCCAACCAGGACAGCAGGTAATAGCTAGGCTGTCACATGGAAATCACCAACCAAAGGGACAGGCCTAGTGCAGTCAGGACAGCAGGTAAAGTCTGGGCTGTCAGATGGCAATCAACAACCAAGGGGACTGACCTAGTCCAGTCAAGACAGCACGTAATGGCTGGGTTGTCACACACCAATCATTAACCAAGGCGAGTGAACGAGTGCAGTCGGGACAGCAGGTAATAGCTGGGCTGTAACACAGCAATCAACAACCTAGGGGACTGGCTTAGTCCAGTCAGGACATCAAGTAATGGCTGGGCTGTCACATGACAATCAGTAACCGAGGGGTTTGACCTAGTCCAGTAAGGACAGCAGGTAAGCTGGGCTGTGACACACCAATCAACAACCAAGCGTCTAACCGAATTCAGTCAAGACAGCAGGTAGAGGCTGGGCTGGCACATGGCAATCAACAACCTAGGGGACTGATCTAGTCCAGTCAGGGCAGCAGGTAAAAGCTGGGCGGTCGCACACAAATCAACCGCCAAGGGGACTGCAATAGCCCATTCAGGACAGCAGGTGAACACTGGGTTTTCACACACCAAACAACAACCAACGGGACTGACCTAATCCAGCCAGGACAGCAGATAAACGCTGGGCTTTCACACGCCAATCAACAAGCAAGGGGACTGACCTAGCCCATTCAGGACAGCAGGTGAAGCCTGGGCTGTCACACAACAATCAACAACCAAGGGGACTGACCTAGTCCAGTCAGGACAGCAGGTAATGTCTAGGCTGTCACATGGAAATCACCAATCAAGGGGACTGGCCTAGTCCAGTCAGGACATCAAGTAATGGCTGGTCTGTCACATGAAAATCGGTAACCGACGCGACTAACCTAGTCCAGTCACGACAGCATGTATAAGCTGAGCTGTGACACACCAATCATCAACCAAGTGGACTCACCGAATTCAGTCGCGACAACAGATAAAGGCTGGGCTGTCACATGGCAATCAACAACCTAGGGGACTGACCTAGTCCAGTCAGTACAGCAGGCAATGTCTTGGCGGTCACATGGCAATCGAGAACCAAAGGGGCTGGCCTACTCCAGTCAGGACAGCAGGTAATGATTGGGTTGTCATATGCCAATCAACAACCAAGGTGACTGAGCCGGTCCAGTCAGGAGAGCAGGTGATGACTAAGCTGTCACATAGCACTCAAAAACCAAGGGGACTGGCCTAATCCAGTCATGACAGCAGGTAAAGGCAGGGCTGTCACACGCCTATCAACAACCAAGGTGATTGACCTGGTCCAGTCCTGACAGCACGTAAACTCTGGGCTGTCACATGGCAATCAACATCCCAGGCGCTTGGCCTAGTACAGTCAGGACAGCAGGTAAAGGCTAGGCTGTCACACACCAATCAACAACCAAGAGGTAATAACTAGTGTAGTCAGCACAGCAGGTAATGGCTGGGCTGCCACACACCAATCGTCAACCAAGAGGGCTGACCCAGTGCAGTCAGGACAGCAGGTAATGGATGGGCTGCCAAATGCCAATCAACAACCGAGGGGACTGATCTAGTCCAGCCAGGACAGCAGGTAAAGGCTGGGCTGTCACACGCCAATCAAAAACCAAGGAGCCTGACCTAGCCAATTCAGGACTAGATGAAGGCTGTGGTCTCACACAGCAAAGAACAACCAAGGAGACCTAACTAGACCAGTCAGGACAGCACGTAATGGCTGGTAGGGCTAACACCAATCAACAACCAAAGGGACTGACCTAGCCCAGTCAGGACAGCAGCTAAAGGCTGGGCTGTCACACACCAATCATCCTCCAAGGGGACTGACCTAGTCCAGTTAGGACAGCAGGTAATTTCTGGGCTGTCACATCGTAATCAACAACCAAGGGGACTGACCTAGTGCAGTCAGGACAGCTGGTAATGGATGGGCTGTCACATGCCAAGCAACAACCAAGTGTACAGAGCTAGCCCAGTCACGACAGCAGGTAAAGCCTGGGCTGTCACATGCTAATTAACAACCAAGGGGATGACATAGCCCAGTAAGCAGGAGGTAAAAGCTGGGCTGTCACATGCCTATCAACAAAGAAGGGGACTGGCCTAATGCAGTCGGGACAGCAGGTAAAGGCTGGGCGGTCGCACACCAATCAACAACCAAGGGGACTGACATAGCCCATTCAGGATAGCAGGTGAACACTGGGCTGTCACACACTAATCAACCACCAAGGGGACTGACCTAATCCAGCCAGGACAGCAGGTACAGTCTGGGCTGTCAGATGTCAATCAACAACCAAGGGGACTGACCTAGTCTAGTCAAGACAGCACGTAATGGCTGGGTTGTCACACACCAATCATCAACCAAGGGGAGTGAACGAGTGCAGCCAGGACAGCAGGTAATGGCTGGGCTAATACACAGCAATCAACAACCTAGTGGACTGGTCCAGTCCAGTCAGGAAATCAAGTAATGGCCGGACTGTCACATGAAAACAGTAAGCGAGTACACTGATCTATTCCAGTCAGGACAGCAGGTGACAGCTGAGCTGTGACACACCAATCAACAACCAAGGGGACTGACCGAGTGCAGTCAGGACAGCAGGTGAAGACTGGGCTGCCACATGGCAATCAACAACCTAGGGGACTGACCTAGTCCAGTCAGGACAGCAGGTACTGGCTGGGCTATCACATGGCAATTAAAAACCGAGGGACTGGTCTAGTCTAGTCAGCACAGCAGGTAAAGCCTGGGCTTTCACATGCCAATCAAAACCAATGGGGACTGACCCAGCCCATTCAGAAGAGCAAGTAGAGGCTGGGCTATCGCACACCAATCAACAGCCAACGGGACTGACCTAGACCAGTCAGGACATCAGGTAAGGCCTGGGCTGTCACATGCCAATCAACAACCAATGGGGACTGGCCTAGTACAGTCAGGACAGCAGGTATAGGCTGAGTTGTCACATGCCAATCGACAACCAAGGCGACTGTCCTAGCCCAGCAGGACAGTAGGTAAAAGCTGGGTTGTCACACCCCAACCAACAACAAAGGGGACTGACCTAGCCCATTCAGGATAGCAGGTGAAGGCTGGGCTGTCACACACCCATCAACAACCAAGGGGACTGACCTAGTCCAGTCAGGACAGCAGGTGAAGCCTGGGCTGTCACACACCAATCAATAACCAAGGGAACTGGCCTAGTCCATTCTAGACAGCAGGTAATGGCTGGGTTGTCACACTCCAATCATAAACCAAGGGGCGTCACCGAATGCAATCAGGACAGCAGGTAATAGCTGGGCTGTCAAACAGCAATCAACAACCAAGGGGACTGGCCTAGTCCAGTCGGGACAGCAGGTATTGGCTGGGCTGTCACATGGCAATGAACAACAGAGGAGACTGACCTAGTCCAGTCAAGACAGCACGAAATGGCTGGGTTGTCACACACCAATCATCAACCAAGGGGAGTGAACGAGTGCAGCCAGGACAGCAGGTAATACCTGGGCTGTCACACAGCAATCAACAACCTAGTGGACTGGCCTAGTCCAATCAGGACATCAAGTAATGGCTGGCCTGTCACATGAAACCAGTAACCGAGGGGACTGACCTAGTCCAGTCAGGACAGCAGGTAAAAGCTTGGCTGTGACACACCAATCAACAACCAAGGGGACTGACCGAGTGCAGTCAGGACAATAGGTAAAGACTGGGCTGCCACATGGCAATCAACTACCTAGGGGACTGACCTAGTGCAGTCAGGACAGCAGGTACTGCCTGGGCTATCACATGGCAATCAACAACCAACGGGACTGGCCTAGTCTAGCCAGGACAGCAGGTAAAGCCTGGGCTTTCACATGGGAATTAAAACCAATGGAGACTGACCCAGCCCATTAGGAACAGGAGGTAGAGGCTGGGCTATCGCAAACCAATCAACAACAAACGGGACTAACCTAGTCCAGTCAGGACAGCAGGTAAAGGCTGGGCTGTCACACACCAATCAACAACCAAGGGGACTGACCTAGTCCAGTCAGGACAGCAGGTAATGGCTGGGCTTGTCTCATGGAATTCAACAACCGAGGCGACTAACCTAGCGGTCAGGACAGCAGGCACAGGCTGGGCTGTCACATGTCAATCAACAACCAAGGGGTTTGGCCTAGTCCAGTCAGGACAGCAGGAAAAGGCTGGGCTGTCACATGCCAATCGACAACCAAGAGGACTGACATAGCCCAGTCAGGACAGCAGGTAAAGGCTGGGCTATCACACACCAATCAACAACCAAGGGGACTGACCTAGCCCAGTCAGGACAGCAGGTGAAGCCTGGGCTGTCACACACCAATCAACAACCAAGGGTACTGGCCTGGTCCAATTCGGGACAGCAAGTAATGGCTGGGTTGACACACACCAATCATAAACCAAAGGGAGTGACCGAATGCAATCAGGACAGCAGGTAATGGCTGGGCTGTCATACAGCAATCAACAACCCAGGGGACTGGCCTAGTCCAGTCAGGACTGCAGGTATTGGCTGGGCTGTCACTTGGCAATCAACAGCCGAGGGGACTGACCTAGCCCAAACAGGACAGCAGGTAAAAGCTGTGCTCTCACATCCAAATCAACAACCAAGGGGACTGACCCACTGCAGTCAGGACAGCACGTAATGGGTTGGCTGTCACACACCAATCAAAAACCAAGGGGACTGACCTAGTCTGGTCAGGATAGCAGGTAAAAACTGGGCTATCAAACACCAATCAACAACCAAGCAGAATGACCTAGTCGTCAGGACAGTAGGTAAAAGCTGGACTGTCACACACCAATCATCAACCAAGGGGACTGACCTAGCCCAGTCAGTACAGAAGGTAATGGCTTGGCAGTCACATGGCAATCAACAACCAAAGGGACTGGCCTACGCCAGTCAGGACAGCAGGTGACAGCTGAGCTGTGACACACCAATCAACAACCAAGGGGACTGACCGAGTGCAGTCAGGACAGCAGGTGAAGACTGGGCTGCCACATGGCAATCAACAACCTAGGGGACTGACCTAGTCCAGTCAGGACAGCAGGTACTGGCTGGGCTATCACATGGCAATCAAGAACCGAGTGACTGGTCTAGTCTAGTCAGCACAGCAGGTAAAGCCTGCGCTTTCACATGCCAATCAAAACCAATGGGGACTGACCCAGCCCATTCAGAAGAGCAAGTAGAGGCTGGGCTATCGCACACCAATCAACAGCCAACGGGACTGACCTAGTCCAGTCAGGACATCAGGTAAGGCCTGGGCTGTCACATGCCAATTAACAACCAAGGCGACTGACGTAGCCGTCAGGACAGCACATAAATTCTGGGCTGTAGCATGCCAATCAACAACCAAGGGGACTGGCCTAGTACAGTCAGGACAGCAGGTATAGGCTGAGTTGTCACATGCCAATCGACAACCAAGGCGACTGTCCTAGCCCAGCAGGACAGTGGGTAAAAGCTGGGTTGTCACACCCCAACCAACAACAAAGGGGACTGACCTAGCCCAGTCAGGACAGCAGGTAAATGCTGGGCTGTCACATACCAATCAACAACCAAGGGGACTGACCTAGCCCATTCAGGATAGCAGGTGAAGGCTGGGCTGTCACACACCCATCAACAACCAAGGAGACTGACCTAGTCCAGTCAGGACAGCAGGTGAAGCCTGGGCTGTCACACACCAATCAATAACCAAGGGAACTGGCCTAGTCCATTCTAGACCGCAGGTAATGGCTGGGTTGTCACACTCCAATCATAAACCAAGGGGCGTCACCGAATGCAATCAGGACAGCAGGTAATAGCTGGGCTGTCAAACAGCAATCAACAACCAAGGGGACTGGCCTAGTCCAGTCGGGACAGCAGGTATTGGCTGGGCTGTCACATGGCAATGAACAACAGAGGAGACTGACCTAGTCCAGTCAAGACAGCACGAAATGGCTGGGTTGTCACACACCAATCATCAACCAAGGGGAGTGAACGAGTGCAGCCAGGACAGCAGGTAATACCTGGGCTGTCACACAGCAATCAACAACCTAGTGGACTGGCCTAGTCCAATCAGGACATCAAGTAATGGCTGGCCTGTCACATGAAATCAGTAACCGAGGGGACTGACCTAGTCCAGTCAGGACAGCAGGTAAAAGCTTGGCTGTGACACACCAATCAACAACCAAGGGGACTGACCGAGTGCAGTCAGGACAATAGGTAAAGACTGGGCTGCCACATGGCAATCAACTACCTAGGGGACTGACCTAGTGCAGTCAGGACAGCAGGTACTGCCTGGGCTATCACATGACAATCAACAACCAACGGGACTGGCCTAGTCTAGCCAGGACGGCAGGTAAAGCCTGGGCTTTCGCATGCGAATTAAAACCAATGCAGACTGACCCAGCCCATTCAGAACAGCAGGTAGAGGATGGGCTGTCACACACCAATCAACAACCAAGGGGACTGACCTAGTCCAATTATGATAGCAGGTATTGGCTGGGCTGTCACTTGGCAATCAACAGCCGAGGGGACTGACCTAGCCCAAACAGGACAGCAGGTAAAAGCTGGGCTGTCACATCCAAATCAACAACCAAGGGGACTGACCCAGTGCAGTCAGGACAGCACGTAATGGGTTGGCTGTCACACACCAATCAAAAACCAAGGGGACTGACCTAGTCTGGTCAGGATAGCAGGTAAAAACTGGGCTATCAAACACCAATCAACAACCAAGCAGAATGACCTAGTCGTCAGGACAGTAGGTAAAAGCTGGACTGTCACACACCAATCATCAACCAAGGGGACTGACCTAGCCCAGTCAGTACAGAAGGTAATGGCTTGGCAGTCACATGGCAATCAACAACCAAAGGGACTGGCCTACGCCAGTCAGGACAGCAGGTAATGGCTGGGCTGTCACATGCCAATCAACAACCAAGCTGACAGAGCCGGTCCAGTCAGTACAGCTGGTAATGGCTGGGCTGTCACATAGCACTCAACAGCCAAGGGGACTGGCCTAATGCAGTCACGACAGCAGGTAAAGGCAGGGCTGTCACACGCCAATCAACAACCAAGGCAACTGGCGTAGTACAGTCAGGTCAGTAGGTAAGTTTGTGCTGTCAGACACCAATCAACAAACAAGGGGACTGACCAAATCCAGTCAGGAGTGCATGTAATGGCCGGGCTGTCACACACCAAACAACAACCAAGGGGACTGGCCTAGTCCAGTCAGGACAGCAGGTAATGGCTCGGCTGTCTCATGGCAATCAACAACCGAGGCGACTAACCTAGCCGTCAGGACAGCAGGCACAGGCTGGGCTGTCACATGCCAATCAACAACCAAGGGGACTGACATAGCCCAGTCAGGACAGCAGGTAAAGGCTGGGCTGTACACACCCCAATCAACAACCAAGGGGACTTGCCTAGTCCTGTCAGGACAGCAGCTAAAGACCGGGCCACCACATACCAATCAACATCCAAGGTAGCTGGCCTACGCGTCAGGACAGTAGGTAAAGGCTGGGCTGTTAGATGCCAATCAACAGCCAAGGGGACTGACCTAGCCCAGTCAGGACAGCAGGTAAAAGCTGAACAGTCACACACCGATCATAAACCAAGGTGACTGAGCTGGTCAAGTCAGGACAGCAGGTAATGGCTGGGCTGTCACACGCCAATCAACAACCAAGGGGACTGCCCAAGTCCAGTCATGATTGCAGCTGAAGGCTGGGTTGTCACACACCAACCAAAGACCAAGGGCACTAATCTAGTGCAGTAACGTCAGCAGGTAATGACTGGACTGTCGCTCACCAATCAACAACCACGGGGACCCGCCTAGTCCAGACATGACAGCAGGTAAAGGCTGGGCTGTCACATGGCAATCAGCAACCAAGGCGACTGACCTGGTACAGTCTGGAGAGCATGTAATGGCTGGACTGTCACACACCAATCAACAACCAAGGGGACTGACCTAGTCCAGTCAGGACACCACGTAGTGGCTGGGCTGTCACACCCCATTAAACATCCAAGGTGACTGACCTGGCCCAGTCAGGACAGCAGGTAAAGGCTGGGGTGTCACACACCAATCAACAACCAAGGGGACCGACCTAACCCATTCAGGACAGCAGGTGAAGGCTGGGCTGCCACACACCTATGAACAACCAAGAGGACTGACCTAGTCAAGTCAGGACAGCAGGTAAAGGCTGGCAGTCACATGGCAATCATTAAACAAGGGGACTGGCCTAGTCCAGTCAGGACAGCAGTAAAGACTGGGCTGTCACATGGCAATCAAGAACAAAGGCGACTGACGTAGTCCAGTCAAGACATCAGATAATGGCTGGGTTGTCGCACACCAATCATCAAAAAAGGGGAGTGACCGAGTGCAGTCAGGCCAGCAGGCAATGGCTGGGCTGCCCAATGGCAATCAACAACCAAGGGGACTTTCCTAGTTCAGTCAGGATAGCAGGTAAAACCTGGGCTGTCACACACCAATAAACAACCAAGGGGACTGGCCTAGCCATTCAGGACAGCAAGTGAAGGCTGGGCTGTCACGCACCAACCAATAACAAAGGGGACTGACCTAGTCCAGTCAGCACAGCAGGTAATGCCTGGGCTGTCACATGGCAATCAACAACCAAGGGGACTGAGCTAGTTCAGTCAGGACAGCAGCTAAAGGCTGGGCTGTCACACACCAATCAACAACCAAGGGGCTTGACCTAGTCCAGTCAGGACAGCAGATAAAGGCGGGGCTGTCACACACCAATCAACAACCAAGGAGACTCACTTAGCCGATTCAGGATAGCAGGTAAAGGCTGGGCTGTCACACTCCAATCAACAACCAAGAGCACTGACATAGTCCAGTAAGGACAGCAGGTAAAGGCTGGGTTGTCGCATGCCAATCAACAACCAAGGGGACTGGCCTAGTTCAGTCAGGACAGCAGGTAAAGGCTGGGCTGTCATATGACAATCAAGAACCAAGGGGGCTGACCTAGCCCAATAAGGACACTAGGTAAAGGCTGGGCTGTACACACCCCAATCAACAACCAAGGCGACTGACCTAGTCCAGTCAAGACAGCACGTAATGCCTGGCTTGTCTCACACCAATCAACAACCAAGGTGACTGAGCTAGTCCGACCAGGACAGCAGGTAAAGATTGGGCTACCACACACTAATCAACATCCAAGGAGAGTGGCCTAGTCGTAAATACAGCAGGTAAAGGCTGGGCTGTTACATGCCAATCATCAAGCAAGGGGACTAACCTACTCCAGCCAGAACAGCAGTTAATGGCTGTGTTGTCACATGCCAATCAACAACCTAGGTGAACTGAGCTGCTCCAGTCAGAACAGCAGGTACTGGCCGGGCTGTCACATAGCACTTAACAACCAATGGGAGTAGCCTACTCCAGTCATGACAGCAGGTAAAGCCTGGATTGTCACACACCAATCATCAACCAAGGGGACTAACCTACTCCAGCCTGAACAGCAGGTAATGGCTGTGCTGTCACATGCCAATCAACAACCAAGGTGACTGAGCTGCTCCAGTCAGGACAGCAGGTACTGGCCGGGCTGTCACATAGCACTTAACAACCAATGGGACTAGCCTAGTACAGTCAGAACAGCAGGTAAACGGTGGGCTTTCACATGCCAATTAACAACCAAGGGGACTGACCTGGCCCAGTCAGTACAGCAGGTGAAGCCTGGGCTGTCACATTCCAATCAAACACAAAGGGGACTGGCCTAGTCGAGTCAGGACAGCAGGTAAAGGCTGGGCTGTCTCATGCCAATCAACAACCAAGTGGACTGACGTAGCCCAGTCAGGACAGCAGGTAAAGGCTGGGCTGTCACACCCCAATCAACAACCAAAGGGAGTGACCTAGTCCACTCAGGACAGAACGTAATGGCTGGGCTGTCCCACACCAATCAACAACCAAGGGGACTAACCTAGTCCGGTCAGGACAGCAGGTAAGGACTGCGCTACCACACACCAATCAACATCCAAGGAGACTGGCCTAGTCGTCAATACAGTAGGTAAAGGCTGGGCTGTTACATGCCAATCAACAGTCAAGGCGACTGACCTAGCGCAGTCAGGACAGCAGGTAAAAGCTGGGCTGTCACTTGCCAATCAACAACCAAGGGGACTGACCTAGTGCAGTCAGGACAGCAGGTAAGGGCTAAACTGTCACACGCCCATCATAAACCAAGGGGACTAACCTAGTCCAGTCAGGACAGCAGGTAATGGTTGGGTTGTTACATGGCAATCAACAACCAAAGGGCTTGCCCTACTCCAGTCAGAACAGCAGGTAATGTCTGTGCTGTCACATGCCAATCAACAACCAAGGTGACTGAACTACTCCAGTCAGGAGAGCCGGTACAGGCTGGGCTGTCACATAGCACCCAACAACCAACGGGACTGGCCTAATGCAGTCAGGACAGCAGGTAAAGTCAGGGCTGTCACACGCCAGTCCACAATCAAGGGGACTGACCGAGTGCAGTCAGGACAGCAGGTAATGGCTGGCTGTCACATGGCAATCAACAACCAATGGGACTAGCCTAGTCCAGTCAGAGCAGCAGGTAAAGGCTGGGCTTTCACATACCAATCAACAACCAAGTGGACTGACCTAGCCCAGTGAGGACGGCAGGTAAATGCTGGGCTTTCACACCCCAATCAAGAACCGAGGAGGCTTACCTAGCCCAGTCGGGACAGCAGGTAAAGCCTGCGTTGTCACATGCCAATCCACAACCAAGGGGACTGACCTAGTCCAGTCAGGGCAGCGTTTAATGGCTGGGCGGTCTCACACCAATCAACAACCAAGGTGACTGACCTAGTCCGGTCAGGACAGCAGGTAAAGCTGGGCTGTCACATGGTAATCAACAACCAAAGGGACTGGCCTAGTCCAGTCAGGACAGCAGGTAATGTCTGGGCTGTCACTTGCCAATCAACAGCCAAGGGGACGGGCCTGGTGCAGTCAGGACAACAAGTAAAGAGTGGGCTGTCTCAAGGCAATCAACAACCAAGGTGACTGTCCTGGCCCAGTCAGGACAGCAGGTAAAAGCTGAGCTGTCACTTGCCAATCAACAACCAAGGGGACTGACCTAGTGCAGTCAGGACTGCAGGTGAAGGCTGGGATGTCACACACCAATGAACAACCAAGGGGATTGGCCTAGTGCAGTCAAGACAGCAGGTGATGGCTGGGCTGTCACATGGCAATCAACAACCAAGGGGACTGACCTAGCCCAGTCAGGACAGCAGGTAAAGGCTGGGCGGTCACACACTAATCAACAACCAAGGGGACAGACCTAGTCCAGTCAGGACAGCAGGTAAAGGCTGGCTGTCACACACCAATCAACAAGCAAGAGGCAGACCTAGTCCAGTCAGGACAGCAGGTAAAGGCAGGACTGTCACACACCAATCAACAACCAAGGGGACTGACCTAGTCCAGTTAGGACAGCAGGTAATGACTGCGCTGTCACATGCCAATCAAAAACCAAGGGGACTGACATAGTCCAGTCAGGACAGCAGGTAATGGCTGGGCTGTCACATGCCAATCACCAATCAAGGTGACTGGCGTAGTCCATTCAGGACAGCAGGTAATAGCTGGGCTGGCACATGGCTATCAACAACTAAGTGGACTGGCCTAGTCCAGTCAGGACAGCAGGTAAAGGCTGGGCTGTCACATGGCAATCAACAACAGAGGGGACTGGCCTAGTGCAGTCAGGATAGCAGGTAATGGCTTAGCTGTAACAGACCAACCAACAACCAAGGGGACTGGCCTAGTGCAGTCAGGACTGCAGGTAGAGTTTGGGGTACAGCACGCCAGTCCCCACCACCAGGAATTTGCAAGTGGTTTCATGGCCGTCGGGAGTGACTGTTTGAACGGATATATTTAAGTTAAATTGATACTAGGGTAATTTCGTATTAATATAATCCGGTGAAACCATGTATACTTTGTTATGTTAAGGGTGACTAAATTTGAATTTGAATGTAATTTTCAGTTTGCGAGTGATGCTCCATCCATTAGGAATTGGATGAAGTAAGACAGTTGGACACACAATGCTCTAGCATACTGTCACCAAGGCTGCAGCTAGTTGCAAACAGCACATACTGACCTAGCCGGTTACCTGCATTAATGGTGTGTGCTATCTCCCTGCAGTTGGCTTATTACTGCTCCAGAAAGTTCCTTTTGGTAGCTTCCATAAGCTTCCTCTTAGGGCATGTTTCTTTTTGAATGTGGTATCTCTGAGCGGGCACCCAGTTGGACAGCTATCCTTCAGTGAGCTCAGTGGGCACGCCAAGTGCAGTTCAGTTGTGACTCAACAGTTCACTAAGTGATTCAGTTCAATAGATCAGTTGTGTTTCAAGTGTAATGTTAGAACTTAAGAGAAAAATAGTGCTGTAAGAGGTATTCTCATTTCTTACAATATTTTCTGATTGGATATACTGAGCAGAAGTGACTGGGGCGCTCGTCATGTCCCACCCTCCGGTACTGCAACCCACTCATCATGCCAATGTTGGGTAGAGGTTGGGGCTCAGCGCCCTAGGTCGGACCTATACTCCATCCAGCCTTAGATCCGCCCCTTGTATACCTCCGCAATAACCAAAACAAAACAAACATCACGTGGATTCATGCCTCGTGTTTATGTTGCAACAAAACGATATTTGCTCAGGAATTTTAGGTAGTCTTTACGAGTGTTATCATACATCTTGAAAACTCACAGATACTCACCGATATTTAGGGTACTACATTTTATGATGTGCTTTGGTCTCAGCGTATCACGGGTTGGTTGTTAACGGCTTGTTGTTACACCAAGTGCGGATCTGAGGGTGGAGCAATTATAGGTGGAACACTCACACTTTCCAGCACCCAGTGAGGCCTGCTGTTGGAATTTGTTACACTTACCTATCAGATGGGGAATTGAACCGCGATGTTGCAGAAGTATCTGACAGGGAATTGATGGCATTCTCTGCTGAAGTTCCCTCTTTCAGTAGATGTGCCGGAAGCTGTTGCTGCAACATCTGTAACAGGAGACAGAACCTTTTGCTTATCCAACTGACCTTCCATTCTCTCAATTCAAAACAGTACAATAACATCTGAATAAAATCCCAATGTATCATCACGATGAGAATACTTTTCTATTTTATGCCAACCAACTTAGTGCTGGTGTTTTTAAACACACAAGTTGAGTGTGTGCAATGTTTGAGAGGTAGAATCAGGACTGAACAATTTAATGCCATAGCCGGGATTTGAACCCTGGATCTTCCGCTTCATGCATGACTGTTATGACCACTGAGCTATCAAGGAAACCTGCCAGTATGACACTAAAGTCCTCAACCGATTGATATGTTTAATGTCATACTGGCAAGCTGCCATGGCAGCTCAGTGGTTAGAGCAGCCGCACATGTAGTGCAAGATCTGTGGTTCAAATCCTGGCTATCGCATTAAATTTTTCAGTCCTCATTCTACCTCTCAAACTGTGTGTGCTTGTCAAAGAATTGCAGCCTTCATAATCTGGGTCCAAGGTTATTCATAAAGAAACATCTACATTTTGATCACTACAGGTATCTTAAGTCCAGCTCCGTCGACCTTGTACCAATGTTGCCACATCTGGTCTGTCCAAGTTCTCCTGTGTAAACAAATCACAAGTCAATTTCAATACTTCCCTCTGCAGACAGAGAAAAGAAGGAACAAACAAAAAGTGAGTGAGTGTTTAGGGCTTAAGGGCACATCGACATTAGGACCCAAAGTCAAGAGATAAATACAGGGAATCTCACCACCTGTGAAACCTCAGAGTTAAAATTTAAAAAGTGAAAGATAAAACTGCTAAACGTTCACAGTTAAAACCTAAAAACTGATCAGTAAAACCAGTTGTGTTAAAAAAGTAGAATTTTAAAAAGGGGACATATCACACCCTAACAATTTAAAAAACTTCTAAAACAATAAAGCTACGTAGGCTTTCACGGCCGGCGTCTAAATTGTAGAAAGAAGCATCTTCCGGGCTGTTATGCCGTGGTCTGCTGGAGATCTGTCTTCCAGACGTTTCGTCTACAACTTCGGTAGACATCCTCAGTGGCATTGTCGAAGCCTCCTCGTGGAAGGTATCACTGCGACTGATGCGTCGACTGTCTGTGGGGCTCCATTTATACCATGCGCAACGTGCGCTGATTGGCCCGGGGCGTCCAGAGGCATGGCCTGCGGTTTGCATCGCCGGCGACCTCAACGCCAAGCATGCACATTGGCATAGCCGCGTTACCAATGCCAAGGGGCGAGGGCTCTACCGCCTGATCAGCGGTAACCCAAGCATTCTTGCGCATGGACCGAGAGGACCTACGTTCCATCCGGCCCGAGGGAGGCCAGATGTGCTCGATATCATGGTCACCAAAAACATCCCTTTTCATCTAGACCTCTCAGCGGTCAATAAATTGGACTCCGACCATGACCTTGTCTTGGTGGATTCCAACATTGACCTGCCAGCTCTGGTCACTCCAGACTGGACATACGAGGTCGACTGGGATGCAGCCATCCATGAACTCAACCAGTCTGTGGACACGCGTCCGCGTGTCGATTCTATCGATACACTGGAGGCGGCAGCCACGGCATTCTCCCAACACATCCGGGATGTAGTGCGTGCCCACACGCACCGCATTCCATCCGACATACCTAACCCTCGCACCATTCCCATCGAACTCAGACAGTTGCTCAAAGCCAAAGCAACTGTTCGAAGGCTCTGGCAGCGTTTCCGCCATCCCAGGATACAGGCCGTCTACCAGCGGTTCAAGTCCCTGTCACGACGCCTGCTGCGTTTACACCGCAAAACTGCCTGGGAAAACACGATGACAAACGTAGACCTCACCGAGAAACAACCACGGCGGATAATTAGGTCCCTTAGAAGGGACAAAAACGCACATCAGCATCCTCTACATGGCACTCGCGGGAGACTCTCTTTTGAGCCCCAAGAGAAAGCCACGGCTTTCGCAGACCATCTAGAGTCCCAATTCGAACCCCGGGAAGATGTCCAGGACGAAGACTTTACTGAACTCGTGGAGGCGACGGTAGATTACCTCTATGAGGCACCTCCGCCGCCACGCGCAGAGATCCAAATCCCCTTAGTCACCCCAAGACAGGTGGCTTCTGAAATCATAAGATTAAAACCTGGCAAATCCCCTGGGCATGATGGCGTCACGGCGCCCATGCTCCAGCACCTTCCCCGAAAGGCCGTAGTCCACCTGACGAGGATTTATAATGCATGTCTGCAGCTTCGTCACTTTCCTACTTGTTGGAAGGAGGCGAGGGTGGTCTGCATTTTGAAGCCCGGCAAGGACCCGGTTTTCCCTTCCAATTACCGTTCCATAAGCCTATTACCTATCGTTTCAAAAATCTTTGAACGATTATTCCTATCCCGCCTCACTTCTCTCTTCGAGGAAAGGCAACTTATCCTGGATCATCAGTTCGGTTTCCGTCATGGACATTCCACTACACTACAGCTGCTGCGGCTGGTTGAGAAGGTTGCCCTGGGTTTCCAGGAAAACTTCAAAACAGTCGCGGTGCTTCTGGATGTAGAAAAAGCCTTTGCAACCACATGGCACCAGGGGTTACTGTACAAACTCAGAGAGGCTGAAATCCCTCCCCCCTACCTCACCCTGATTGGTAGCTTCCTTCGGGATCGCTCTTTTCGGGTACGGGTGGAGGGGAAGTCGTCCTCGGTCAGACCCATAGCGGCTGGAGTTCCGGAGGGTAGCGTGCTATCGCCGTTGCTCTTTGCTGCCTACATGTCTGACCTACCCGTGGAACCGCATACTTTTACGTGCCAGTATGCTGACGATGTCCTCATACTAGCACAGAACAAAAATGTTCGGTACTGCTTCCCTCCACTTCAGCGACAGCTCGACGCTATCGGCAGGTGGAGTGAACAGTGGAGAATGGCCATTATCCCGCAGAAGAGCCAGGCTCTACTACTGGGCAAAGTTCGAAACTGGCGGCCGGGTGTATCCCTGGCAATGCGGCGGAGAAGAATCCCTTGGGTTAACTCTGCCAAATACCTGGGGGTACTACTTGACCGTGGTCTAACCTTCACTCCACATGTCAGAACAAAGGTCGGTCAGGGACATGGCGCCCTGAGACAGCTATATCCCATACTCCAATCAACCATGCCCACATACCTGAAACTACGCTTGTACCGTGCGATCGTCCCGCCCCTGATCCTGTACGGGTGCGAGGTCTGGGGTACGGTGGCTCGTTCCACCATCCGCAGGCTGCAGACCGTGCAGAACAGGGCGCTTAGGATGATCTACGGTACCGACCGTAGGTTTCCATCACACATCCTTCACACTCATTCCGGCATCCCATACATTGTGGACGTAGTGCGGGACAGGACTCGCACAATGTATGACAAACTCATACCTCACCCAAACCAGCTGGTGAACAGCCTGGGGCAATATGACCATCGCCTCCCTAGGCGGAGACAGAGCTACCGTCTACCCAAGGACGCCCTTGGCTGGTAGGTACCACTTTGCCTTCATCATCCTCCACACCTATCACCTATTCCCCTCGGTTTCCTGTCACTGGCACTGCATTGCTCGTCGGCCATGGCTGACGAAGTAATCAGTAGGGAAATGGTCGCTTGGATGGCTAGACATCCAAGATCCGACAGATTCCGCCGCCAGTGACAATACAGGAACCCACCCTGCACCATCAGACATTACAAAGACAAAAAGCCTGCTACATATACCAACCTATACCACCACACGGGTAAATCCGTATTTAAACGGATAGGTACCGTGGCCACCTTACCATCCGCCTGGGTTAACCCAGACGACTAGTACTCACTCCTGGACTCCTGGACTCCTTACCTTGCATTCCAGCATTGGAGCTCGCATCGTGTACACCTCGACCATTGGATTGCATTGGATTAGCTGTGTACGTGACCCGCTGCACGTGCTGCTACGCTACGTGCCCAGACAACAGACGGCTGGCCTGGCTCCTTTTTAGAAAGTTAGTCACGTGATCGTCTACACGCGCCGTTGGCGTACGTGACTACTGGCAAACTGGTTCCTGCGAGAGTTGACCACGTGTTACCTGCACGCATTCTACATTGCCTTTCAGGCAAAAGCACAAAATCTGCGATACGCCGCAGGACACTTGATAAGCAAGTGGTGGGGTATCGCAACAACACTTCAATTGCGCTTCTTCGCTACATCATACCTGCACTCGGAGGGGGTGTGCATTGGAAAAATCAGGTAACTATTCCCGACAGACTTACTGACTGACGGACCACGAGACAACGGGGCTGGCAAGGCCGTAGCCAATGGTGAGGACCTCTGGTTCTATACCTCAAGCCGTAAAGGCTTGCATAAGCGGAGCCGACCGACTCAAAGACAGGACACGACATGGACACTGACGGGCAACAACCAGGGACTAGTTCCCAACCATCCCCACCTGAAGTGGCAGAACCCGCCGCAAAGAGGCTCAAGGGGTCCAAACGCAAGGGTTTGGCCACTCAACGAGTACTTCAATCTTCTAAGATACCCGTACCCAACCAACCGCACCTCCCGCTGTCTGAGACAGAGTCCCAGGATGAGGACATGGCGCAAGACGACGGCTTCACCGTCGTTCAGCGCAGAAGGAAAAGAAAATCCTCCACCAATACAAGTCTGCATCCCCCATAAGGGGCCGAAGAACCACCCTTACTCGAAAAGGGCCCTAAGATTTCGCCCATCATAGCGGATTCTTTCACCAATCATATCAAGATCATGAAACTTCTTGCGGCCAAATTGGTCAAGGGTTTCGAGGCTCAAAGGAAGCCAAGAAAGGTTCATATCCGAACCTACACGTCCAAGGACTTCGAAAGGGCGAAACAGGTCCTAAGAGAGGAGCAGATTCATTTCTACTCCTACTCAATCCAGCGTCCTAACGTTGAAAGACGCATAATTAGGGGACTCTCCTCTGAGTGTACACCTGAGGAAATTACACAGGCACTCCTACAGGAGCATGGTATTAAAATCTCAGCTGCAGCGCAACTGAGAAAAACCATTTGGACCGAGGAGGGGTCCAAAAAGGTACCTATGCCACTATACCTAGTGGTAGTAGACAAAGTCCTGGATCAACAGGTACAACCTATAGACGCTATACGCACCTTGTTCTACACAGTGGTCAAGGTGGAGCGCTTCTATGGGCAAAATGGCCCAGCCAAATGCCGTAGGTGTATGGGCTTTCACCACTCCAGCCAAGCATGCGAACGAAAGCTCGCATGCTTACGCTGCGCAGGGGAGCACTTTGTCGCAAATTGCGACAAAGAGGAAAAAGAGTGTGCCAATTGCCACAAACCCCATGTAAGTGTTTACAAGGGGTGTGAAGTGCGGCAAAAAATCATAGACAGCCGCCGCCGCGGTCCAAAAAATGTGGCACCAGTCCGTACAGGGGTGAGCTTTGCCGCCGCAGGGCGCTGATGACCTAGAAGTTGAGCGCCCTTAAACTAAATCAAATCAAATTTGCCGCCGCCCTTAAAGAGGCTGAGCAAATTGTGCAGCAAGTGTAACATGTACAAACCACACCCGCACAGGCACAAACTGTGCAAACTACACTAGAGACTAGTGTAAAGGAGAGTGTAGCTCCACCTCCCCGCCCCTCTCGCGAAAAGCGAGAGAGGAAGCAAAGAAAGACTGAAAGACAACAGTCAGCTGTTCTTGAGCAAATGACTACGTCTGACGCAGTCACCGTCACTGCCGAGGAATCCACCCCGGCCCCAACCCAACATGCCCAGCCGGCACGCACCACTCCGGTGGCCCCATTGACCTCACTCGGAGGTGTTATATCCTCGGCAGACCTCGAGGAATTCAGAACCCTGTCCAACTGGTTCGGGGACATGATCAAACGGACACTTCCCATTTTGAGGAAGTGTATGCAGACATTAACGGACGCCAATGTTGACGTCCTACAAAAACACCAGATCCTGCTGCAAACACTAGAGCAGCTGTTCCCTAGATCCTCCCAGTAATGGCCTACCGCGTCGTGCGTAGACCATTACGAGCCGCTTTCTGGAATGCCAATGGCGTCAGGGAACAACGTCCAGGCATTCTAGAATTTGTACAGTCCTACGGAATCGACATCCTCATGGTGACCGAAACACACCTGCATGCTGGTATACACTTCTCGCTGCCAAGTTACGTCGCCCATCGGTCTGATCGGGTCGGCCGACAGGGCGGTGGTACAGCAATTTTCATCAAAAGCATCATCACCCATACACCCTTCCCTCTTCCTGCCCTTCAACACGTGGAAGCTACTGCCATTAGGCTTGCCATTGGTGGTGTGGACACTTTGTTGATTGCGGCTTACGACCCTCCAGATCATCGCTTCTATGAAGCAGATTACACCCAGTAGTCTGCATCGCTGGAGATCTCAACGCGAAGCATGGGCTCTGGCACAGTCGCATTAGCAACCAGAGGGGGCGAGGGCTCTACCGCCTCATCAGCGGAGACCCAAACCTCGTCGCGCACGGGCCGAGAGGTCCTACATTCCATCCGGCCCCCGGCAGGCCTGACGTCTTAGACATCATGATCACCAAGAACATGCCATTACATTTTGACCTCTCGGCACTAAATAAGCTGGATTCTGACCATGACCCTGTTGTGGTAGATTCCACAGTAGCCATGCCAGCTCTGTTAAACTCAGACTGGACATTTGAGACCGACTGGGAGGCAGCAGTCCTAGAACTAAACCGTTCCGTTGACCCTCGACCTCGCATCGATGATATCGAGGCGCTGGAAGAGGCAGCGTCGGACTTTTCCCACCAGATCCTAAATGCGGTACGCGCACACACACACTGCATTCCCACCAACACCCCAGACCCTAGAACCATACCAATAGAACTCCGACAGTTGATAAAAGTCAAGGCAACTGTTCGGAAGCTATGGCAGCGTTTCCGCCATCCCAGGATAGGAGCAGTCTACCAGAGGTTCAAAACCCTGGTAAGGCGACTGCTCAGTGCGTATAGAACATCAGCCTGGGAAAATACAATGCAAACTATAAACCTTCAGGAAAAGAAACCCTGGCGGATTATAAAGGCCTTGAGGAAGGACAAGGACTTATACCAGCATCCTCTGCACGGCACTCGTGGGAGACTCGCTTTTGAGCCAGACGAAAAAGCCACTGTGTTCGCGGACCACCTTGAGGTACAGTTCGAACCCCGGGAGGACCCGCAAGACGAAGACTTTACCGAACTCGTGGATGCAACCGTGGATTACCTCTATGAGGAACCATGGCGGCTACGTGAGAGGATCCATCTCCCTATAATCACCCCGAAAGCGGTGACTTCTGAAATCCAAAGTCTGAATCCAAATAAATCCCCTGGTCATGACGGCGTCACGGCGCTCATGCTTCAGCACCTAACCAAAAAGGCTGTGGTTCGTTTGACTCGGATTTTCAATGCATGCCTCCGTCTTCGTTACTTTCCGGTTTTCTGGAAGGAAGCGAGGGTGGTATGTCTATTGAAACCGACCAAAAACCCAGTCTTTCCTAACAACTACCGTTCCATCAGCATTCTCGCAATCGTCTCAAAAGTATTTGAGCGGTTGCTCCATACCCGCCTATTACCTCTGTTTGAGGAGAGGCAACTCCTACCGGATCATCAGTTTGGTTTTCGTCGGGGTCATTCCACGTCCATGCAGTTGCTGCGTGTGGCCGAGATGGTATCCCTGGGATTCCAGGGAAACATCAAGACCATAGCGGTGCTGCTGGATGTGGAAAAGGCTTTCGCCACTACTTGGCACCAAGGCCTTCTGTACAAACTTAAGCAGGCAAATATCCCTCCACCATATCTCACTATACTTAGCAGTTTCCTTCAGGACCGCACTTTCAGAGTGAAAGTGGAAGGAAAACTGTCTACCAAAAGACAAATAGCGGCCGGAGTCCCAGAGGGCAGTGTACTCTCCCCGCTACTCTTCGCAGCTTACATGTCCCATTTCCCCACGGAACAACATACTGCGACATGCCAGTATGCGGACGATGTCCTCATCATGGCACAGAATAAAAATGTGAGATATTGCCTCCCTCCCCTTCAACGACAACTCGACGCCGTCGACCGTTGGAGTGAGAAGTGGAGAATGACTATTAGTCCAGGGAAAAGCTCCGCTCTCCTCCTTGGTAAGGTTCGCAATTGGCGGCCGGATCGGTCTCTTCGGCTTAGGCGGAGAATTATCCCATGGGTAACCTCTGCCAAATATTTAGGCGTTGTCCTCGATCGCGGGCTAACATACGCCCCACAGGTCCGCGCAAAAGCCAAAGTTAGTCACGCTGCGCTCAGACAGCTCTACCCTATCCTCAGATCTACTATGCCCAACCACCTTAAATTAAGGATTTACCGGGCCATCATTCCGCCCATGATCCTTTATGGCTGCGAAGCCTAGGGATCAACTGCACCTTCACACATCATCAAACTACAGTCGGTGCAGAACAGGGCACTAAGAATGATCTTCAGTACCGGACGAAGATTCCCGTCTCATATCCTACATACCCAATCAGGACTTCCCTACATCGAGGACTTGGTAAAGGAGCGATCCCGAACCATGTACTCGAAAATTATCTCCCACACCAATCAGCTGGTACGGGTATTAGGTCAATATGACCACAGAGCACCTAGAAGGAAGAAAAGTTACTGCTTACCCAAGGACGTCCTTGGATAAGGGTAATGCCACTCCCATCCTCCAACACATCATTACCCATCATCTATTCCTGCCCCCATTCTGTATCCTGAATTAGGTATACAGAAAGAAACCTTTGCCCAGAACAAAAACGCACGACATAACGTCAAGACGATCTTCAAACCCACCAGACAGTTAAGCAGTTTACTACGATAACCCAAGGATCCCCGAGAAGCTTTGTCATCGGCTGGAGTATACAGTATTCCTTGTGGTTGTGGCTCAGTATACATTGGAACTACTCAGCGCAGTGTTAAGACCAGACTCACGGAACACAAAAGAAGCTGCCGCCTGGGCCAAACTGACAAGTCTGCGGTTGCTGAACATGCCATTAATGCAGTCGGTGAACACAGTATTAAGTTCCAGGATACGCGCATCCTTGCATCTACCATACATTACCATGCCCAACTACAGCGAGAGGCTATTGAAATTTACAAGCACCCTAACAACTTTAATAAGAAGGAAGAGGCCTTAAGATTAAACAGCAACTGGCATCTGGTCATAGAACATCATAAGAAGCAGGATAGCAAGGTAAGCCAATCAGAAGTGACCAGCAGCATAAGAGAGATAGAATCCCCTCCACCAGCCACCACGCCTCTGGACGCCCCGGGCCAATCAGCGCACGTTGCGCATGGTATAATTGGAGCCCCACAGACAAAAACATGCCCGAATTACCTTTTTCATTTCATTTCATTTCATTTCGTCAACGCATCAGTCGCAGTGATCCCTTCCACGAGGAGACTTCGACAACGCCACAGAGGATGTCTACCGCAGTTGTAGACGAAACGTCTGGAAGACAGATCTCCAGCAGACCACGGCATAACAGCCCGGAAGATACTTCTTTCTACAATCTTCTAAAACAAGTTTAACTGGCAGAGGAAATACGATATTGGTGACAAACCACAGTACTTTATCCACAACAACTGGGTCGTTGCCCATAATGGAATGCAGTGTGAAACCCAGACTAAGCGACTGGTACTCTTGAGCGTACAATGGACAATCGTGCAATACAGAAAGGTGTATGCCATATGTCGGACACACAGGGACTAGGTTGCCACACAAAACATGTCCGTGAGTGGCGTGTATGTAACCTATTCTTAAGCAGGTTAGAATAACATTCAACTGGCGAGATTCCCTGCAAGAGCTCTGCCAGGGTTGTATCTAATTAAAATTTCCAATAATGCTTTAGTACATCTTCCTACCATATCTAATATTTCATCATGGGTGTCCTTTATCAGCCACCTCTTGCCTAGACTGCTGCCAGAACAAAAAAATCTCATGCGTTGCACTCACGTGACTTCCTCTACTCTTGTACTAACCATCCCTACAAACTCTTATTCCTATATCTTCTTCATGTTAGGTGAGATAAACATTTGCAGAAATTATCTTATTCCTTATTTCCTTGTAGGTAGAAGGGGAATATGGGAATATAGTAGGCTCTGAGTGATAGTCAAATTGTTTTAGCTTTGAGATCCCGTTCTCTATGCACGCTTAACATATAAAAAAATGAACAACAATGTTCCATTTCACGAAAGATTTAATTTTTTCGAAACTGTCACAAATAGCAAGGAATACCTCCGAAATGCTTCACTCTACAATGAAATTTATTTAGACAAATTGTGTGTTTTAGTGAGATCTACATTTCTTGTACAGTAAGATTGTGTCTATCTCTTACGATTTACGAGTTATTCAAAAGCCATCGAGAGTAAACAGGACTACATAGACTATAGCCAGAAAATTCAAAATATACATTTAATTTGGCATACAAATATCTTAAACATATGGCATTTTAATCAAAATTGTGAGACAGAATATTAGAAGACCCCAAAAGAAAATCGTTTATGTGAATATTTGTTAAAAGTGTAATTTGTTTTTTGATGTTGGTATGAACTGATCAAATGACGAAAACGTGTTGCAAATGTTCATTGTTATAAACAACTAAGTTAGTTTAAAGACGTCATAAATATTTCCATATTTGATTTTAATATATATGTATAAATATAAGAATTATATGCGTTCGATAATAAAAGTAAGGGATGATGGTTAGGGATTGCTTCCCTAACAAGAAAGAACTATTTGATGGACGCATACGTGGATGTATACGAAAAAGGCGGTATCACGTGAGATGATGCCATAAACTGTCCATTTGCGTGTGTGTATTCGAGCTGAAAGGACATATTCGGGTAGTGTGAACATAGAATTTTCACCAGACCTTCATCAAGCATTGGTCCCACTAAATGAGAAGGTGGAAGCGTTTTAAATCATTTAGAATGGTGCTGAGAGGTATTATTTAATGTAAAGTATCGATAAAGTGTTAATAAAATAATACATTGTGGTGAAGAAACATCGTGTGATTTTTCATTCCATCCGTTACCAAGCCCTGAGATCACAAAGATCTCGTTAGCACAAAGACACAACGTCGATAATAATTGCAAAAAACCGCACCAAACGTTATAGCCATTTTTAAAGAAAATCAAAATTTTCCATGTAAAGGGTAGTTTAGGGTAGGGCCATTTTCTTCAAAATCTTAATGTTGCATCCTTGAAAGACATTAAACTTAAATAATAACTTTGGTTTTTAAACGACTTTTCGTTTTTGAGTTATGACACACACACCTCACACACACGGAGCTTTTTCTAAAAATGCTCTTTTTGGATTCAGGGGGCCTCAAAATATTTCCGGTGAAATCTCAACGTTGAAGTTTTGGGTGGAATACAGTACTTGCTCTACTTACCAGTAGAGAAAGTGAAAAGAGGGCAATGGAAATATCGCTTGCTGTACATCCCTAAAAGGAAGAGTGTGGGTGGAAAATACTGGTAAATGGCACACATTCGCCTCCCCATGGCCTAAACTGGTATACATTAGACAGCAGCTACGAGACGAATGTCTCAATTTCTACAATGAATGCTAACATGCCAAGGAATTGTTGCAGGGCCCGAATTGCACAAGAGAGTTGCAGCATATCATGAAACTTCGAAGAACAGAGTTGCAGACAAAAAAGTAAGAAATAAAATATGGCAAACAGCTCGGCAGTAGAAACTGAACTGTTGTCCTGAAGTTGGTACTTGTCAGCCTCACTGTTATACATGAAATTACATCCTATAGCATCCCCCACCTGAGAGTGTAATCCTGGCAACAGCCCACAAGTGCGGTGAAAAGTTGGCAAAACCCTGACCGAGGGGTAACCTGGGAGTGTAATGCTGGCAACAGCCACAAGTGCGGTGAAAAGATGGCAAAACCCTGACCGAGGGGTAGCTACCTTTGCACAACCCAAATGCTGAATGTCAAACTATTCGAAGAAAAATAACAGTGACAATTTTATAATGGAGAACTATCGCACTATCACAATTAAAATTGCTTTGGTGAAGATATGACCTAGACAAACAAAACAAAGAGGTACTTGGCAATAAATTTAGGGTTGATGATTCTGAAATTCAGAAAACATGTGGTAACTTCAACAGCAGAAAGTCACTCAACATTTACAGTAGTGATATGAGACAATGTGTAGCCCAGTACATATGTTTACGGACTGTATTTAGCCTTGTAATTAATATTTATCCACAAATTGATAGAGTATCAAATAACAAAAGAATAATACACCTCGGGGGGAGGGGGTGAGGACTGAAGAAGATACAGCAGTTGGACAGTAGACCTTGCCCAGAAAGAGAAGTTATACCTCGGGAGGAGGGGGTGGGGACTGAAGGGGATACAGTAGTTAGACAGTAGACCTTGCACAGAAAGAGCTGTTATACCTCGGAGGGGGGGGAGCCACTGAAGGAGATACCACAGTTGGACAATAGACTTTGTCCAGAAAGAGCGGTTATACCTAGGGGGAGGGGTGAGGACTGAAGCAGATACAGCAGTTGGACTGTAGACCTTGCCCAGAAAGACCTGTTATGCCTCGGGGAGAACGGCGTGGGGACTGAAGGAGATACAGCAGTTGGACAGTAGACCTTGACCAGAAAGACCTGTTATACCTTTGGAGGAGGGGGTGGGAACTGAAGGGGATACAGTAATTGGACAGTAGACCTTGCACAGAAAGAGCTGTTGTACCTCGGGGGGAGGGGGTGGGGCCTGAAGGGGATACAGCAGTTGGACAGTAGACCTTGCACAGAAAGAGCTGTTATACCTAGGGGAGAGCGGGTGGGGACTGATGGAGATACAGCAGTTAGACAGTAGACTTTGCCCAGAAAGAGTTATTATACGTCGAGGGGAGCGGGTAGGTACTGAACGAGATACAGCAGTTGGAAAGTAGACCTTACCCAGAAACAGCTGTGTACCTCGGGGGGAGGGGGTAAGCACTGAAGTAGATACAGCAGTTGGACAGTAGACCTTACTCAGAAGGAGCTGTTATGCCTCGGGCGGAATGGGGTGGGATACAGCAGTTGGACAGTAGACCTTGCCCAGAAAGAGATGTTGTGCCTCCGATGGAGGCGGTGGGGACTGAAGGAGACACAGCAGTTGGACAGTACACCTTGCCCAAATAGAGCTGTGATACCTCGGGGGAGGCTTTGGGCACTGAAGGAAATACAGCAGTTGGACAGTAGACCTTACCCAGAAAGAGCTGTTATGCCTCGGGGGGAGGATGTGGGGACTGAAGGAGATACAGCAGTTGCACAGTAGACCTTGCCCAGAAAGAGCTGTTATACTTCGGGGGGAGGGGGTGGGGACCGAAGGAGATACAGCAGTTGGACAGTAGACCTTGCCCAGAAAGAGCTGTTATGCCTCGGGGGGAGGATGTGAGGACTGAAGGAGATAGAGCAGTTGGACAGTAGACCTTGCACAGAAAGAGCTGTTATGCCTCGGAGGGAATGGGGTGAGATACAGCAGTTGAACGGTAGACCTTGCCCAGAAAGAGCTGTTATACCTCGGGAGGAGGATGTGAAGACTAAAGGAGATACAGCAGTTGGACAGTAGACCTTGCCCAGAAAGAGCTATTATACCTTGGGGGGGGAGGATGTGGGGACTGAAGGAGATACAGCAGTTGGACAGTAGACCTTGATCAGAAAGAGCTGTTATACCTCAGGAGGAGGGGGTGGGGACTGAAGCAGATACAGCAGTTGGACAGTAGACCTTGCACAGAAACATCTGTTATAGCTCGGGGGGGGGAGGCGGAGGGGTTGGGGACTGAAAGAGATACAGCAGTTGGACAGTAGACCTTGCCCAGAAACAGCTGTTATGCCTCGGCGGGAGGGGGTGGGGACTGAAGGGGATACAGCAGTTGCACAATAGACCTTTCACAGAAACATCTGTTATACCTCGGAGGGGAGGGGGTGGGGAGTGAAGGAGATACAGCAGTTGGACAGTAGACCTTGCGCAGAAAGAGCTTTTGTGCCTCAGGGGAAGGATGTGAGGACTGAAGGAAATACAGCAGTTGGACAGTAGACCTTGCCCAGAAAGGGCTGTTGTGCTTCGCGGGGAGGATGTGGGGACAGAAGGAGATACAGCAGTTGGACAGTAGACCTTGGCCAGAAAGAGCTGTTATACCTCTGGTGGAGGGTATGAGCACTGAAGGAGATACAGCAGTTGGACAGTAGACGTTGCCCAGAAAGAGCTGTTATACCTCGGTGGCAGGTGGTGGGGACTGAAGGAGATACAGCAGTTGGACAAATAAATAAATAAAGAAATAAAAACCTGCAATAATAAACCCTGGCACCTAATTACTTAAACCAGGGCTTACATTCCAGATCCCTATTCGTTTATTTAACTTTCAAAAAAATATTTACAACAACAATATTCTACAAGTTATAAAAATCTAAATACTACAAAACATAAATATAAAATACAATAAAGTTAAAAAAAGAAAAGATTTCAACATACACAAAATAAACATACTCAAAATTATAATTCATCACATCAATTATCTATACCAACATTTCCTCTAATACCTAAAACAATCACAATACTCCTAATTAATTTAATATATAATTTTTTCTTTTTTTAATTTAATAAAATATTCATTATTCAACAATCAAAATAAAAAGCTCAAATTAAAATTCCAAAATCATATAATTAATTTCTTAACCTATTTACATAAACAATTATTTCAATTACTAATAATAATTCATTAACTTTATTTCTAAATCATCAAACCAAAACAACCAACAAAATTTCTAATTCATATAACAAAAATCAATCAATATACTAAAATAAATCAAATAAAAATATAATTGAACATTAAATCAACTACATTTACACATTATTTTAATTAAAAATTTCCTAAAATCAATAAAACAACAAATCTTCAATTCAACTTACCAAAATAATTCCCATTTAAAAATATATCTCATTCTTCTAATAATATAATTTAATATTTAACAATCTTTTATTCAAATTTAAAAAAAAAATATATATACAAAATATTTCCCATTTTATCCCCCCTTTTATAATATACTTACATAACTACATCAAATAAATTTCTACAAATCACTATTTAAACAAATTTACTGGTATCCAGTAAATAACCGGTATCCGGTTAAAAATAATAAATACTACATCTAACTTAACACTAAGGCCGCCGGTGCCCGGCGGCCAACTGTACTGGTATCCAGCACAAAAAACATCACTGGATAGGTTTCTAATATCACCTTTATATCCTTAACTCAAATTCATATTTCTGCACTTCCCCATTCGAACTCACAACATGACACTTTTCTTTCCTCCTTAAATCACTGATAACATTAAAACAAATAATTCCCAAATTATTATTACCATTAGGGATTTTAAAACTCTCACTCAATCACTTCTCAAATTCACTTCACCTTCACCGCCACATAAATTATCACTTAATACTTCCTCCTCCTGCTAATCTCTCCTCCTCAACCCATCTGCTGTCCTCTCCCTGCTGGTTTCTCCTCCATCTCAATCGATCTCCTTTCATCTTCCTGCTGATTACTCCTCCATCTCGGTCCATCTACTCTCCATACTGATTTCTCTTCCATCTTGGTCGATCTCCTCTCTTCTCCCTGCTGATTAATCCTCCATCTCGGTCGATTTCCTTTCCTCTCTCTGCTAATTACTCCTCCATCTCGGTCGATCTCCTCTCCTCTCTCTGCTAATTACTCCTCCATCGCGGTCAATCTCCTCTCCTCTCCCTACTGATTACTCCTCCATCTCAATCCATCTCCTCGGCTCTCCCTGTGGGTTTCTCCTCCATCTCGATGCATCACCTCTCCCTGCTGATCTCTCCTCCATCTCGAACCATCTCCTCTCCTCTCCATGCTGATCTCTCCTCCATCTCGATCCATCTCCTCTCTCTGCTGGTCTCTCCTCTATCTCGTAAACCAAATCCAACCCAATCTATCTCGATCCATCTCCTCTCCTCTCCCTGCTAAATTCTCCTGCACCTCGATCCATCTCCTCTCCTCTCCCTGCTGATCTCTCCTCCATCTCGATCCATCTCCTCTCCTCTCCCTGCTGATCTATCCTCCATCTCGATCCATCTCCTCTCTCTGCTGGTCTCTCCTCTATCTCGATCCATCTCCTCTCCTCTCCCTGCTAAATTCTCCTGCACCTCGATCCATCTCCTCTCCCTGCTGATCTCTCCTCTATCTCGATCCATCTCCTCTCCTCTCCCTACTGAATTCTCCTTTACCTCGATCCATCTCCTCTCCCTACTAATCTCTCCTCCATCTCGATCCATCTCCTCACCTCTCCCTGCTGATTTCTCCTCCATCTCTACACATCACCCCTTCTATCCCTGCTGATCTCTCCTCTATCTCGATCCGTCTCCTCTCTCTCTCCCTACGATCTCTCCTCTATATCTATTATCATTAACCTCCTCATCTTGTGCTACTACTCTTTCCTCTTGTATCTGGTGAGATCTCAATCTCCTTGGTTCTATAACTACATTAACATTATGTGGTTGTCGCCTAGCTGGTAATCGCTCCTCCTCCCACGCAATCTTACTTATTTTGTCCGCCAGCTTGTGAAGATGCTCGTATAAATCCTTATTCCTAATAATGTTATAAATATAATTGCCGCTCAGTGCCTGTCTCTCTTCTCTTGTTTGCTCGCTGTACTTAACACATTCAAATAGCGCATGCTCAGGTGTGTCCTGCACATTGCATCTGCCACATATATCGTTATCAGTCCTTTGTATTTTTAGCCAGTATGTCTTATATGGTCCATGCCCAGTTAAATAATGTAATAAACCTCTAGTGGGCTGCACATGCTTCAATTTTAATCTTTCTTTAATATTATTAAAAAGATGATAAGTTCTCCTTCCGGCGATCGTACTATCCCATTCCTCTTGAAAACTTAGAAGTAAATTACATTTTATTTCTCTTATATTTGCACAATTTCTTCCCACTATGTCTTGGACCTTCCTTAATTCTCCTTTATTATGCCAGAAAATTGCCCCTCTTAACTTGATGGTGTAATCGATCGGCCAAACGCCAATGGAGACTAATAGTGCTAGTGTCGGTGTCGTGTTGACAGCTCCTGTATACCTTAGTAAAATTTTTCGCTGAGTTCTTCTTAGCAAGGTTTTAATTTGGACATTCCACATCCTAAACGCCCATACACTTGCGCCATACGTTATTATGGATGCAAAAATGCTGGTATGATACGAGGTTATTGCATTAAACGGTATCCTATATTCAAACTGCACTCTTCTGGCTAATTTCATCATAACTTTCTCTGCCTTTGTCCTATCATACTCAGTATGCTTTCTAAAAAGTAATTTATCATCTAAAAGTATGCCTAAATATTTTGCTTCGTTTTGTCTTCTAATATTTTTATTATTATATTTAATTGTAGGATTCCTTTTAAAGTTTCCTTTTAAAACCATATAAGCTGACTTGGCTGGGGCCACTTGTAGTTTGGTTGCACTGCACCAACCGCTTAATGTTGTGGTTAAATTCCTGGCCCTTTCCTCAATTTCATTTCTATTGTTGCCTTCGATTAAAAATAATATATCATCGGCATATGCAATAATCTCCATTACATTATTATTACCTGTCAATTCATCTAATAAGGTCTCCAATAAGATGTCCCAAAAGGTTGGTCCGAGGATCGAACCCTGGGGGCATCCCTTGGTGATGTGTCGAATTAAATTGCTACTGGCACCTTTAATAATCACTCTCCGGTCTTTACAATAATCCAATAAAATCAAATACAAGGATTTGGGAATTCCTTTAAGTCGCAATCTTTCAAAGAGTGCCGGCCACCAAAGGTTATCGAACGCCCCAGAAGTATCAACTAGGATTCCAATGACATACTTAGAGGTTGAAGCTTTAGTCGATATTATTAATTTATTGATAGCATCTTCAGTAGAGCAACCTTTCCTAAAGCCATATTGCTTATTATTAAGTCCAATCATTAAGCGGAATTCTTTTAATCTTTTACATATTAATTCTTCCAAAGCTTTCCCAAGAGTATTCAGTAGACAGATCGGCCTATATGACTTTGGATCCTTGGGGTCCTTATCTGCACCTTTTTTAAGTATAATTAATCTTGCTTCTTTCCAACAGTAAGGATAGCGTCCTTGCCAGAGACAGTCATTAAATAATTTATGTAATATTGGTGTAAGATCATGTTCTATACAGGTCAATACTTCATTAATTATTCCATCTGATCCGGCAGCTTTTTTCTTTTTAAGGTTTCTAAGTATTAAACTGATTTCGGTGGTATCGAACGGATAAACTACTCCTAAATTTTGATATGGCTGTATCATTTCTAATCTTTTGTTTATGTTAGTATCGTTGTCATCATTTCTGTTATCCTGCGGTAGTAATTTGCCTAAAAGTACGTTTACTGAGCTTAACCAATCTTTGGTCATTTCTCCGTTATCCTTTTTAAGTGTTGTTAACATGTCCGGTTTCTTAATTTTATCCATTATTATTTTATAAGGTGTTCCCCATATATTTAACTCTAGCTCTGTTTCCACAAATTTTTTCCAAGAATTCCGCCTAGTTTTATTAAAAAGTTCTTTATACTTGGCCCTTGCTTCCCTGTAGATAGCCAAGTTACGTTCCCTGTAGAGTGCTATGTTTGTCTTCTGATAAATCCGTCGCGTCCTCCTCATCTTCTGTCTAGCTTTCTGTAATGCTTCTGTCCACACTCTGTCATTGAATGTTTTTGCCCTAACTGTTGGTATAACGTTCTTGATTGCTAATTGGATTGCTTTGGTCAGTTTCAATGCATCTTTATCCACCGATTTGCCGTCGTAATTAAAGTTAATTTTACTAAATTCATCCCTTAGTTGATCCCAGTTAGCAATTTTGTAGTTAATAATCCTCTCCCTTTTCATGGCCTCTGCATATGGATTTATGATATTATAATTAAAATATATTAGACGATGGTCACTGGAAGATAAATCCTGACCAACCTTCCAATTTTTTAATTTTTGATCTGCGCGATAATTGCACAGAGTGAGATCAATATTGGCAGATGCACCAGCTCTATTTTCAAAAGTTGGTGGATTATTAGGTTGATTTTGAACAATTAAATTTAATTCGGTTATTAACTCTTCTAATTTCTCCCCTCAATCGTCTTTAATATTGCTATGCCACCAATCAGATTTTGCATTTGCATCAAATGTAAATATTAATTCTGAAGTATCATACTGTCTAAATATAATTCTGGTTTGGTCAAAATAAGGCTCTATATCATGGGAATATTGATAATACTGGTTTATCAGTACAAATCGTCCAGAAGTATGTGTAATTTCTATGCAGTTGGTGTGCGAGTTTCCGAGATGAGCTATATCCATAACTTGTAAGTGAGGGTTATAAATAACTACTGCTGCCATGGGGTTGTTGCCACAGCTAATAACTCTAGCTTTAACTGGGATGTATGCTAACTTGCCATTACTTGAATACGGTTCCTGTATACATAAAACATCAAGTGTTAATTCCTCTGCAATCTTTTTCAATTCGGACATCACATGTCTACTCCTTTGGGCATTAATTTGTGCTATTCTTAGATAATTACATTCTATGTAATCTGCCATTTTTAACTTTTAATAATATATATCCTCTATTGGCAAAATTGTGATGTTTTGTGCCAGTTTTAAATTCTTGTTCCGTTATTTCGCGAGCTAGTTTATGAACTCTAATAACTCTAAGATTTCTGGTACTTACAGTCCCCATATTTTTATTGTTTACATTAAAACTTCCAGTTTTCAAGGTTTTTATATTCACATTATTATTCACATTATTTCTCGGAATGATTTGCTTTACCTGGGCATTTTTCAAAAATGATCCTAGGAAGTTAAATGATTTATGATTAGGCTTAGGTTTATAGGTATTGGTTTTTAGAGAGTATGCTTTATTTTTAAATAAAGTGTTTGGTGGATGTGTGGCTAAGTTTGGGAAAATAGGTCTAATTGCTTCTTCCTTTTTAGTTAAATTTTTGGAATAAGCAACACCGTCGTGTCGAATGTGTACATAACAGTTGGGCCACCTCTGACTGCTATCAACAACTATTCTACCATAACAGAGCAAAAAATGTTTATACACTTCATTTAGGTCCAGGTTTTCCTCTCTTCTATTATACGCAGTATTAAGTAAATCTAACAACTGCTCTGGAGCGGTTGGTAAATTTTGAGTTTTTAATTCTAAACGATCTATTGCATCAGGAACCGGGAAAACAATGCTTTGGCCATTCTCATGTAGATATCTGATTACATGTCGCAAAGCGGCAGTCAAAGTCGCCTTTTCTTCGAGTCGGCTCAACTTAAGTTTTATATCAATATCATCATAAATTCGCCTGACGTGTGTCGTTTCTGATGTGTCAGCATCCTTGACGACAGCCGGTGGCTGAGTAAAGCATTCTTGGCTAAGTTCATTGAAACACATTTCCTGACTTTTCAACGTATCATTAATTTCTAGGTTATTTGTTGCAATATCAATGTCACTATTAGACATATCTAATGATGCTAATTTTGAATTCAATTCATTATTCTTCTTCTTTTTCCATAATCTAGCCAAAAATGTGCTACGCGTTTTGGTTTTGATTTTTAAAGGATTTTCTTCACTTCCTTTATATATTAAATTCTGCCCTCGCACTTCCCTCATCCCTTCGTCCCCCCCAAAAGTACTGCATGTTTCATTTTCTGAGTAATTATCCTCTTCTGTTGAATTATCGTCCAAAATTGCGTCATAATCTACCTTAATACGTCTTTTTATTCCCATTTCCTGGTCTATCTTATGGATTTTAGTTTTCGGTGGTATCTCGGGTTTTATAATTTCTAGTTCCTTAACATCTTCAACTACAGCTTGTACTGATTGAATACAAATATCAGTTTGGGTATATTTATTAATTTGATTTAATAATTGTAATTTCTTTTTGTGCTCAATTACTCTTCTTAGATTTCTCCTGAGTCTACTGGGGGTATTTCTCTTAATAAATTTTGTATGCTTAGCTACTGTAATAACTTCAGTCATAATCGGTACGGGAAATAACTCTATCCCACATCATTTTATACGTCTGACAGTCTTGTCTGCCCGCACAACGTTTTCCACGATTTGTACAGGGTATGCAAATAGCTGGTTGATCTTTCTTGGAGCAATCCTTGTTCTCATGTCCAATTTCTCCGCAATGTCCACATTTTAACTCTTTCAAGTTGCATTTTTTAATTCCATGGCCATAATCAAAGCATTTTAAGCACTTTGAAACTGAGACAAAATCTTTTACATTTACAGATTGGAATCCAATATAGATCCTCCCCTTCGCCATTATTAATTTTCTTATCCTGGATGAAACTTCAGCAACATGATGAACCGTCGCTTTGTTTCTTGGGTCAGTCTTAAACTTAAATTTACATTCTTTATCAAATTCCTCTCGGCTCATATCCTGGTCTAAATTTTGTAAATATATATCTTCCTTCAACTCTTCCTCTTTGGCACTACGCATAATGTTATACATTATAATTAAGGGGTTCCATTTTCTGGGTTTCTCAAATTTGAGATCTTTGTCTTGTAAATTTTTACTATTCATGACCTTGATGAGATCTTGTTCGGTTTCGGTTTCAATTATTACATTTTTACCGGCTGCTCTGCAGCTTGTAATATGTATCTTTTCTTGGCTGGGTTTTAAACTACTAGTCAAGGTTTTTTGAATCTCTCTTACATCATTGGTCTTAGTGGAAGAAATAAACAATGCATGCTTTTTCCTTTGTACAGATTGTTGTATATTTGTCTTTTTTATTTGCGGGAGAGAGGCCGTAACCTGTGCAAAAGTTGTAGTGGGTATGTTAATCTTCTTTATACAAATCTCTTTGGCAAGATTAACCTCTGCCTTAGAAGATTCGACCTGTATTAAAAGATCATTATACATTCTATTTAATTTCGAAAAAATTTCGAAATATTCTAATTTTCTTTCACCACTATTCTTTTCTTTGGACATCATAGTATTCAATTTCGTTAAAAGTGAATCAAATTCATCTTGATTAGATTTTATGGAAGTTTGCCTACACACTGCCCCTTCATCTTCCTTACTATCTAAATTTTGTAGTCTTTTTTCCTGATTACATGATACAGGAGACCTTGCCAAGGTTCTTGTGGGCGTAAATGCCCCACTATCCGCCATACTGCCGTTACGAGGGGAAAAATACCCCGCGTGTTTAGATTGATCCAATAAACTGAATCTTCCAGTCCACTGCTAGAAAATATACTTAATTAATAATCGGCCAGCTGGCTGGCACCTGGTGGCTATATTCTTGGCTATTATATACACTAGCCGGCTTTCTATATGTAAATTAACCTTCTTCACGCAATTATTCACTTCTTTGAACCATTCACTAAACTAAACCTACAATACTCCAATGTACTTACAGTAAATTTTTCACCAATTCCACTTTCACTGATTAAAACTTACTTATAACACTTATAACAAAAATATAAGATGTGATATATGAGCGCACAACAAAACACGTCCGGCACGCTCGGTAGCCAGAGCGCCACACCGATAGGTATAAACTCTCTATCGTAACTCCACTACAGCAGTTGGACAGCAGACCTTGCCCAGAAAGAGCTGTTATACCTCGGGGGGGGGGGGGGTGGGGCCTGAAGGGGATACAGCAGTTGGACAGTAGACCTTGCACAGAAAGAGCTGTTATACCTCGGGGAGAGGGGGTGGGGACTGATGGAGATACAGCAGTTAGACAGTAGACTTTGCCCAGAAAGAGTTATTATACGTCAAGGGGAGCGGGTAGGTACTGAACGAGATACAGCAGTTGGAAAGTAGACCTTACCCAGAAAGAGCTGTGTACCTCGGGGGGATGGGGTAAGCACTGAAGTAGATACAGCAGTTGGACAGTAGACCTTACTCAGAAGGAGCTGTTATGCCTCGGGCGGAATGGGGTGGGATACAGCAGTTCGACAGTAGACCTTGCCCAGAAAGAGATGTTATACCTCGGGGGGAGGCTGTGAGGACTGAAGGAGATACAGCAGTTGGACAGTAGACGTTGCCCAGAAAGAGCTGTTATGCCTCGGGGGGAGGATGTGGGGACTGAAGGAGATACAGCAGTTGCACAGTAGACCTTGCCCAGAAAGAGCTGTTATACTTCGGGGGGAGGGGGTGGGGACCGAAGGAGATACAGCAGTAGGACAGTAGACCTTGCCCAGAAAGAGCTGTTATGCCTCGGGGGGAGGATGTGAGGACAGAAGGAGATAGAGCAGTTGCACAGTAGACCTTGCACAGAAAGAGCTGTTATGCCTCGGAGGGAATGGGGTGAGATACAGCAGTTGGACGGTAGACCTTGCCCAGAAAGAGCTGTTATACCTCGGGAGGAGGATGTGAAGACTAAAGGAGATACAGCAGTTGGACAGTAGACCTTGCCCAGAAAGAGCTATTGTACCTCGGCGGGGGGGGGGGGAGGATGTGGGGACTGAAGGAGATACAGCAGTTGGACAGTAGACCTTGATCAGAAAGAGCTGTTATACCTCAGGAGTAGGGGGTGGGGACTGAAGCAGATACAGCAGTTGGACAGTAGACCTTGCACAGAAACATCTGTTATAGCTCGGGGGGGCGCAGGGGTTGGGGACTGAAGGAGATACAGCAGTTGGACAGTAGACCTTGCCCAGAAACAGCTGTTATGCCTTGGCGGGAGGGGGTGGGGACTGAAGGGGATACAGCAGTTGCACAGTAGACCTTTCACAGAAACATCTGTTATAGCTCGGAGGGGAGGGGGTGGGGAGTGAACGAGATACAGCAGTTGGACAGTAGACCTTGCGCAGAAAGAGCTTTTGTGCCTCAGGGGAAGGATGTGAGGACTGAAGGAAATACAGCAGTTGGACAGTAGACCTTGGCCAGAAAGAGCTGTTATACCTCTGGTGGAGGGTATGAGCACTGAAGGAGATACAGCAGTTGGACAGTAGACGTTACCCAGAAAGAGCTGTTATACCTCGGGGGCAGGTGGTGGGGACTGAAGGAGATACAGCAGTTGGACAGCAGACCTTGCCCAGAAAGAGCTGTTATACCTCGGGGGGGGGAAGGGGTGGGGACTGAAGGAGATACAGTAGTTGGACAGTAGACCTTCCCCAGAAAGAGCTGTTGTGCCTCAGGGGGAGGATGTGAGCACTGGAGGAGTCACGGCAGTTGGACAGTAGACCTTGCGCGGAAACATCTGTTATACCTCGGGGGGATGGGGTTTTGACTGAAGGAGATACAGCAGTTGGACAGCAGACCTTGCACAAAAAGAGCTGTTATACCTCGGCGGGAGGATGTGAGGACTGAAGGAGATACAGCAGTTGGACAGTAGACCTTGCCCAGAGACATTTGTTATAGCTCGGGGGGAGGGGGTGGGGACTGAAGGAGATACAGCAGTTGGACAGTAGACTTTGCCCAGAAAGGGTTGTTATACGTCGGGGTGAGGGGGTGGGGACTGAACGAGATACAGCAGTTGGACGGTAGGCCTTGGCCTGGAAAGGGCTGTTATACCTCGGGGGGAGAATGTGAGGACTTTAGTGTATATAGCATTTGGACAGTAGACCTTACCCAGAAACATCTGTTATACCTCGGGGTGAGGGGGTGAGGACTGAAGGAGATACAGCAGTTGGACCGTAGGCCTTGGCCTGGAAAGGGCTGTTATACTTCGGGGGGAGGATGTGAGGACTTTAGGGTATATAGCATTTGGACAGTAGACCTTGCCCAGAAACATCTGTTATACCTCGGGGGGAGGGGGTGAGGACTGAAGGAGATACAGCAGTTGGACGGTAGACCTTGTCCTGGAAAGGGCTGTTATACCTCGGGGGGAGGATGTGAGGACTGAGGGGGATACAGCAGTTGGACTGTAGACCTTGCCCAGAAAGCGCTGTTATGGCTCGGTGGAGAGGGGTGGGGATTGAAAAACAAAGATGCACCTTTTTCTGGACTTGGCTTCTAGTATACTAAGACACACCTTACTCTCCTCTATCTGCATTATGCTGCGTTGAGACTCTGTTATGCTCTCCTGCAGATAATGAATGTTGGCCTTCATGCTCTCTATTTGGGCCTCCAGGTCTCGAATCACTGACTGATCCTGATGTCTTATCATAGCATCAACTCTTCGTTGTATTAGCTGAAACAGCGACTGACGCAGTTCTTCTCGCTGCTGCATCTGCCTGTTAAATCATTCATAACTTTACCATACCAACATGTAACAAAATCAAACTGTGTCTAAAGGCTGGTTCATAACCACTGACAATGGTAACGATAACCACTATGCTAAATATGAAATGCATGTATTCCAACTTGACTGTTCACAACTGATGGGAAGCTTTCCCGGGCTCCGGGAAAGGGAAACAAGACCTGGTCAACTTTAACTTTCTCATTGCTGTTACCAAGCATGGCATGTTAGATTAATATTATACTTTTCACCATAGAAATTATTCAAGGCAATCATGCCATGAAACAGCCACTAGATCTCTCCCTAGTTGCAAGCTGGAAAAAAATACCATTGGTCAGTTAGAAACAAATGAATTCCCAATGTGCAATATCGCCTCCATTTTCTGGTATGTTGTCAGTGCTGCCTTGCTTGCTGTTACCAGGTGGTTATCAACCAGCCTTAACTTCAAATTCAAGTTTACCGTTCCATCTCACGTTTCATGGATGCCACCATCTGCTTGTTGATTGCTATTTTGTTGATAATCTTCTCCAGTTCCTGCCATTTGTGTTTTATTTGTTTCGGAGCCACACTCAGTCTCTTCATTGCAGCTGCCAATCACACTGTGAATATGTTTACAAGTGCATTCACATCACCTGAAGTCATACCTCTCCAGCAGGTAGACAAGCTATTGCCAGCACATACATACTAGAAACTTATGTGTTGCTAGACAAGGACAAGCCTATTGTATTATGGCATCAGGCTATTAAAATATTTCATAAAATATAGTTATACAATTTCAAAAATGACTATATCAATACTTAAGGCCAATCAATGATAATGCCAATCCAAGATGGCCACTCCTCCAGTCCAAATTTATTACTGTGCAAGTCTGTTCATGAAGTCTTGTTCAAAATCACAAGATCAATTAAACATTTTAACACATAGAGCATTTTAAGCAATCAACATTACTGGAAAAAAATGCCTTGAGCTAAACATTTACAATTGGAATGTGTTCAACAGTGTTTTAAAGGCCACACTGAGTAATAAACGTTGCCGAGATTAGTAAATCAAAGGCGTCAAATTGAAGCACGGAGTATAAATAGCATAAAAAGCAAACACTTCAATTATTTCATTTGAATTCTCTCTCTCTCCCTCTCACACACATTCATATTTCCAGACTCAAGGTAGGCTGGGGAATAACCCTGGTAAACGAAAGTTCCCACCCTCCATGCGGGAATTGAACCCACGACCTCTGACGATAACTTGCTATTGCGTATCCGCTAAAAATGCTGTTTCGTAAGAAATACTTATGTTAGTGAATCCTGGGAAGATGAAAACTTGTCCTGAGTTAATAAGTATCTAGTAATTTCATTAGTTGATAACAGCTTCACGGGTGATCAGCCGTGTTAAACTTAAAAAGGTCGAGCTTTCGGCCATTATACTCTCCATGGCCATCTTCAGGACTAAAATGATGGAAAAGACTTAGACTTATTTTATTGAGGAAAAATTTGCCTGGTGCCGGTACAGAGGGCCCCGGCTTACAGGCTAAAATTGACATTAATTATAATTTACAATATTTACATGGGTACTCTTGTTAGCTTTCATATCATCAAAAAACCCATACAGTGAGCGGCTTTAGCCCACCGAGAACAGTTTTTGGGCGTATTCTCAGTCTTTTGTCTGTCTGTTTTTGATAGTTTTTTTTTTTAATTTATATACACGGATACATACACTCACTCACTCCTGGGCATACCACACATATGTCCCATCACACGCACACACACACACACACACACACACACACACATACGCTCGTATATACATATTTACACTGCACTATATACATTTCACTATTTACAGTTTTTCCGCAGTTTTCCTGTGCGGACCAGGTTGCAGCTCCTGTGGCGTTTCCGAGGCACAGACCTCTTCCGGAGTGTGTGGCCTAGGGCCTGGGTTGCATGGGTGCGCCTCAGTCGGCGAGCCATGCAATGTCTAGAACATTTTAATTCTAGCATGCTTACGATGCTTTGGCTCGCCCTTGCAATATTGGCAATTACGTCATTTTGGTGATTCCTGATGCGCCCCCACGCGACAGCGGCTCTTTTTATTATTGCCTCGGGTATGGATGGGATCTGGGTTTCGTGGTGAAGGGTTTGGTTAGTGGTTAGGATGGGAGCAGAGAGGATTTTTCGGAGGGAGAGGTTTTGGAGGGTTTGGATAGTCTTCAGGGCGGTTTTTGAGGCGTTTGCCCAGGCCACACACGCGTAAAGAACCACTGACAGGATGAAAACTTTATACAGGACGAGTTTGGATTTCAATTGCAGCTGTTTGCTGCGGAAGATGGAGGCGCATAACTTTAGCCGCTGTCTGCCTTTGTTGGCGCTATTTTTTATGTGGGTGGACCAGCACATTGTGCGGTCCAAGGTAACCCCTAAGTATTTAACTTGCCGACGACAGTGCAATACCTGACCACCGACCGTTAGGTCCATTGTCAAAGTGTGATGCCGCTTAGAAAAATGTATCAGTTGGCATTTGTTGGGATTAATTTTAATTTTCCAGTCATGTTGCCATGAGAGGAAGTTGTTAACATAACGTTGCATTTCTGCAAGGCCGAATCATGGATTTCTATGGTGGTTGTATATTGCAGTGTCGTCAGCATACATGGCGACCTTACATCTGGCGTCCACTGGGAAATCGTTGGTAAATAGTATGTACAAAAAGGGTGACATGATTGCCCCTTGTGGGACGCCAGCCCGCATCACTCGCTCCCGTGAGGAGCGGCCCACTTGGACATAGAACTTCCGTTTTTCTAAAAAATTATGCAGCAAGTATAGATAATTTTGAAGAGCCGGGAAATTGTGGTGCAGTTTATAAATAAGGCCATTGTGCCAGCACCGGTCGAATGCGGCTTCTACGTCCAGAAATAGCGCCAACGTTGAAGCCCCGTTGTTGAATTGCTCTGTTATATCATCAGTTAGCCTGAGAAGCTGTAACTCAGTAGAATGTCCTTTCCGAAAGCCAAACTGTGAATTTGAAAGTTCATGGAATTCCGAAACTTGTTTTTGAAGTCGAGAAAGTATACTTTTTTCGAGCAATTTACCAATAGTAGACAAGAGACTAATGGGGCGGTGGTTTTGCGGTTGTCTGGTGCTTTTCCCTTGCTTTGGGAGCATAATTACCTTGGCTCGTTTCCAAGTGGAGGGGAAGTAGCCTTGCTGCAGACAGGCGTTAAATATTTTGGTCAGTTGCACCAGGGCTTTTCTCGGGAGATGCTTAAGTTCCTCATTAGTCACCTTGTCTGGGCCGGCAGCTTTCCCATTAGGTAGTTTCCTAATGAGCTTGTAAACTTCCTGCGGTGTTATTAGGGGTAGCTGTTGCTCTTGCTTCTGCGCCACCCAGGTTTGTACCCATGTCTGTACCTCCCGTTCTATATCGTGGTTGGTAACTGGGTTTTCGCTGAATCTATCTTCAAGACAGTCAGCGAAGACCTCGGCTTTCTCCTCTTCGGAGAAGTGCAGTCCGCCATGAGTGTGCAGCGCCTCAGTTGCGGAGTTGACGCTCGTGGAGACCTTAAATGCCTTTAATAATTTCCACAAGGAAGAGTCCGAATGGGTGGTACTCAGCATTTTGTTTTCCCACTGTTCAGTTTTGTTGATTTTAATTTGATGCCGAATGATGTTGCGTAGCCATTTTGCTAGCACTTTATATTCAGGCTGGCGGGTATACCGCCACAGTCTTGTGAAGCGTCGTCTCCGCGCAATGAGTTGCTCTACCTCGGGGTACGTGCAAAAACCGGGTGATGGAAAATTAGACTAGACTAGACTACCAGATGGCAGGCTGAGAACAGCCCGAGGTGTGTCATCCGTGTACCTGCCCTTTTAGGGCTTAACCACTGCATGACGGGATTAGGAAGTTATAGGATGGCTGGTGAAGAATGAGGATTGAGGATTGTTGGGAGGTAGCATCTTTTATGCTCCTCGTCGGATGTTACTTTCAGCATGCAACTGCCGTTGGGCACTGCTGATGGGTGGTCCAAATATGGAAATTTGGCGAAATGTTTTAGACTTCCAAACTGCTCATGGAAGGACTGTCAGGAGTTCAGCTTACGCTGTTGATGGGGAAGCTCCTGTGTTACCGGGGGTGCCCGCAAGCCATGCGGGGAACCCGGTGTCGCACAAGCGTGCGTTCTCTAGGGATATAGTCCCCAAGAGACCTAACCAGGGCGCTCCGATGTTGTGGAAACTGGTCGTAGAATTTAGTTGCCCGGCGCCTAATTTCGTCCTCCACGTACGGGAGGGACGAGGCTTCGTGCAGTAGTCTCGTGGGGAATCTGCGGTATACAGAATAGATTACACGAAGACCTCTATTCTGTATATGTTGCAGACGCAGGAGGTGGGTGTCTGCAGCCATGCCCCAGATTTCGCAGGTATACAGGAGGATAGGGATAATGAGAGCCCGAAAGAGACGTAGCTTTATGGGGATTGGCATCCCCGACCGCAGCATAGGGTACAATGAGGCAATTGCCCCACTGGTACGCGCTGATAGGTCGTTGATGTGTCCCCGAAAAGTCAGGCCCTTGTCGAGCTTTACTCCCAGGTAGGTAAGGGAATCTACCCACTCAATCCTTCGGCGAAGGTATGTGAATGTGGGGAAGTTGGCGGGAAAGCGGCGTTTGGTGAAAAGTATGGCGCGGCTTTTCTCCGGGTTGATGGACAATCGCCAACGCCTACACCACTCTTGGATGAGGCGGAGGTGTCGCTGTATGGGGAGGAAGGTTCTGCGAGGGTGTTTATTTGTACAGTATAGCAGCACGTCGTCAGCATACTGGGCTATGTTAACGTGCTGCTCGGATGGAATGTCGGCCACATATACGCTGAACAGCGTAGGGGACAATACAGAACCTTCAGGGACTCCGCCTCTGATTGGCCTTCGTGTGGATTTGGTTCCCGCAACTGCGACCACAAAGGATCTATGTTTTAGGAATGAGTGTAGCAGGTGTATTAGATGTGTGGGTAACTCCAGTTGGATGAGCTTGTAAAGGAGACCGGCATGCCAGGTCGTAGAGAAGGCCTTCTCAACATCTAGAGAAACCGCGGCGGTATAGGCTTTGTCCTGGAAGCCCAGGGCAGCTGCCTCCACCACACGCAGCAACTGCTGAGATGTTGAGCGGCCAGGCCGGAACCCAAACTGATGGGGAGGGATGGCTTGAATGTCCCCTAAGATGGGAGACAAGCGGGCTAGAATGAGCCTCTCGAGTACTTTCGAGAGTACAGACAGGAGACTTATGGATCGGTAGTTGGCAGGATGAACCGGGTCTTTCCCTGGCTTCAACATGCAGATCACCCGGGCCTGCCTCCACTCGCGTGGAAAGTGACCAAGGGCGAGGCACATATTGAAGACCTTAGTAAGGAAGAGCACGGCCTTGAAAGGAAGGTGGCGGAGCATGGCAGGGGTTAACCCGTCAGGCCCCGCAGCCTTTTTGCGGTCGAGGCGTCGGAGTACGCCCTGGAGTTCGCTAGGTTTGATGATGGGAAGCCGATCCGCCTCCTCATGAGGACGCCGAAGATATCGACGTACCTCCTGGCGGACACGGTCGGAGAAGTCTAGGTCCTGCGGATCGTCTCTAGGACGCATAGTCCTCTCCAGGTAGTCAGCAAACACATTTGCTTTGGCTTGGGGTTCATAGGCCAGGCCTCGGGTGCCTTGGATGGGTGAGGTGTGTGACTCTCCTCGGTTCCTGAGTCGCTTGGCAATCTTCCACACGTCGCCATCTTCCGGGTTCAGACGAGTCATCGTATCCTCCCACGCGCGCACTCGGTGTTCGCGTAGGCGGAGACGAACCTCATGGCGTAAACGCCTTAGAACCGCTAGATGATGGGGCGTGCGCTGCCTCTGGTAGCGCCTGCGAGCCGCCCAAGAGCGGCGGATGAACAATAGAAGCTCTAAAGGCAGGACATCAGGATGGAGAGGAGCTGGGGTGTGGATGGTGAGATTATGGACCGTTCACCTCACGACAGAGGTGAAGGATGAGACCGCAACCTCTAGGGTTGGGATGTCTGTGATGTTGGGGTTGGCGGGGGATGGAAAATTCTCTTTTTTTTGTGGTGGGGAAAAAGGCTACTTACGCCCTAACCGCATGCATGCATGCGAGTGTAAGACTCCTACCCTGGCTTCGAACCCGGGCAGCCTACTCACTAAAAAACCCCACCGGAAGTCTTGAGGTCAAGGCCTCTATGCTGCAGTACCGCATAAAGCACCTGCGCATTCTGTAGTGAGAGATGGAAGCTGCCTGCCAGTGGCAGTAACAGCGAGTATTACTGATGTGCCGGAGGGCAAACATGACATAAGCCCTGAGTGCCCCCTGGTAGTAAATAATGGTGATGTGTATGATAGTTGATGGTGTTCTTTTTGTGTTTCAGCCATTTGGCATCTTTAGGTGTAGATGGATGTGAGGGATGAGTGAATGAGCATGTTTTGTTTTAAAACTCCACCCGAAGGTTTCGTTTCTTGTCCTTAGCGTAATTTTTTTTATTATTATTTTATATTGCGTCCTATAATCTATGCTATACTATTTTAAGAAATGCTTATGTAACTAGGTGCAGTTATGGTGATATTTATAAAATTTACAACTTGTAGAGATAACTTCTACTGTGTCATTTAATCTTAGTTACTAGGGTGTGATTAAGCCGGAGGCTTCGTCATCAATCGTGTACCTGATCTTGCCTGGTCGTATAAGTGCACACATGGCGGGCTGTCTGCCTGAAGTGCAGGAGCGAGCCTGTGCCACTACCGGGGAGGCCCTCGTCTCCCGGGGTCCGCCTTGGCTAGGTAGCACAAGGACTTATGAGGGCTTGAGTGTAAGTGTATGTTTTTATAGTGTTGTGTGTTTGTTGTGTGCTTCCCTTCATCCCCTAACCAGTAATTTCATGGTACTAAATTATTCAGGTATTCCTGTATGTTGAGTTCGGGTTCGCCTATACTTATAGTGCGATCGAACAATGATAGAGGGCGGAGGTGTTTGTCGCGAGTCATATCATACTCCCCGAGCATTCGTATTTGCTCGTTGTGGTTCTTATTCTTTTTGGCGTATAGGTTGCATGCCAGGTGTTTAATAAACTGCTCGATTGTGAGCATTTTCAGCTCTTCATGTAACTGGTACGTCGGAGCCTCTGGCGGTAGTTTAGCAATAATTCGCAGTATTCTATTTTGCATCGTTTGGAGGCGTTTTATGTGCATTTTTGCCGCATATCCCCATACCGGGGCGGCGTAAGTTAAGATGGGTCGGATCAGCGTCTTATAGAGCGTAAGTCCCATGCGTAACTTAAGGCTGCTGTTAAGATTTATGAGCGGGTACAGTCTGTTGAGTTGGCCATTGGCCTTTGCTCTGGCTGAGTTAATATGCTCTCTCCATGTGAGATATTCGTCCATCTTAACCCCTAGGTACGTGACGGATGTCTCCCACCCGATAGGTTCCTGATTTAGGGTGAGGGGTGGGAGGGCTCGCCTCCTTTGCCTGTGTAATTTCCGCCTGGTAAAAATGATTGCTTGGCTTTTTCTTGCATTTAGTTTTAACCGCCATTTCGTGAACCAGGGCTCCAATGTGTTTAGAGCATTCTGGAGCCGCAGGTGTATGATGCGTGGCTGAGTAGATTGCGTGGCCAGTGCCGTGTCGTCCGCGTATATGTATTTATCTACTCGTACTAGTGGTGGTAGATCATTGATACATATATATTAAATAGTGTAGGTCCGAGTAAACTTCCTTGTGGGACTCCCGCGTTTATGGGGTGCAATGAGGATTCGGTATTCTCAATTGAGATTCTGAAACTCCTTCCACTGAGGTAATCTTTTATTAGGGCGACCATTGAATCTTGTACCCCTATGTGAATGAGTTTGTGGAGTAATCCTGCATGCCACACTTTATCGAAAGCGCGTTCTATGTCCAATAGGACCACGCCTGTCGATCGTTTAGTGTTAAATCCCCTGGTGATACTTTCGGTAAGCCTAAGTATCTGTAGGGTTGTAGAGTGATTGGCCCTGAAGCCGTACTGGTCGTCAGTTATCACGTTGTTTTTGATTAGGAATGAGTTGAGGCGTTTAAGTATTATTTTCTCTAGCAGTTTACTTAGTGTGCTTAAGAGACTATTTGGCCTGTGATTAGTAGGAATGGACCTATCTTTATGTTGCTTAGGAAACATAAGGATTCGTGCTTCCTTCCAGCGCTTTGGGAATTTTCCGTGTTCCAGCGCGTAGTTGAATATATCCGCCAGCACTTTTAGGGCTTTGGGCGGTAGATGTTTCAGGACTATATTGGGAATGTTGTCTGGTCCTGGAGCCTTGCGAGTAGGCAAGTGTGCTATTAGCCATTTAATTTCGCTTGCACTGGTCTTTCGAAGTTTGTTGTGCGTTGGAATATTCCCTATTTCAGCAATTTGGTCTTCCGTTGCTGTTGCGAACTGTCTGTCGCATGGTTCAGCATTCGGTTGGAATACCTGCTCTAGTGTGGTCGCGAAAGCTTCTGCTTTTTCTGCCGGTGTTTCGGCTATTTGCCCGTCAATATGTAGGGGCGGAATGTTTGTGCGAGTACGTGTCAGGCACTTCGCTATTCGCCACACTGTTCTGTTATGAGGATCAGCGTCCTCCAGTGTGGCGTTCCATTGCTCCCTTATGTGTTCGGCCATTAGTATATCGGCCGCGACTTTGAGGTTGTCATATTCGTTGCGATGTATTTGGTTTCGCGTTCGCTGCCATTTGCGCCTGGCCCTGTTTCGGTCCTGCATTGCCTGTCTTACAGCCCGAGGGAACTGTGTGGTTGCCCTATTCGTCCAAGAGCCAAGAGCCAAGAGCCAAATCAGGTCGCTCGGGTTTACCCGAGCGGGATATATGCCCACGGTACCTATCCATTTAGTATGGATTTACCCGTGAGGTATGAAAGATGTAGTCATTATACAAGCTATTTTTGTCAGTGTCAGCCAATGGTGATGATTGGTTACTCTCTCTTGCTATAGACTAGGGATATGAGTGCCAGTTAGAATGTCTACCCATCCTGGGGCACCCATGCCCCTCTGCTCACTTAGCAAAGGTCAGCTTGTCTAACCAGCAAGTCAAGCAGTGTCAATTTAGCGAGAAACCGAATGCATTGGAATGTTTGGTGAAATGAGGAAGCAGCGAAGCCAATTAGCCCAAGACATCCTTGGGTAAACGATAGCTTTTGCGCCTCCTGGGAAGATGGGGATCATATTGTCCCAGGGTATTCACCAGCTGGTTAGGGTGTGGTGTAAGTTTCGCATACATAGAGCGGGCTCTATCTCGCACAACATCCACAATATATGGAATGCCAGAATGAGTATGGAGAATATGGGAAGAAAATCTACGGTCAGTATCGTAGATCATCCTAAGGGCCCTGTTCTGCACGACTTGCAGTCTGCGGATGGTGGTTTGAGCCACGAATCCCCATGCCTCGCATCCATACAGGATCAGGGGAGGGATGATCGCACGATAAATGCGTAGTTTAAATCGTGTAGGCATAGTTGACCTAAAGATGGGATAGAGCTTTCCCAGAGCTCCGTGACCTTGGGCAGCTTTAGCTGTGACATGTTTGGTGAAGGTAAGTCCTCGGTCTAGTTGTACACCAAGGTACTTGGCTGTGTTGACCCAAGGGATTCTCCTCTGACCAAGTGTCAGGTCCCTTTCTGGTCTCCAGGAATGAATTTTGCCTAACACAAAAGCAGAGCTTTTCTGTGGACTGATTCCCATTCCCCACTTTTCACTCCAACTCTCAATGGCATCTAGGTGTCTTTGCAATGGGGGAAGGCAGTAACGTAGATTTTTGTTACGGGCCAGTATGAGGACGTCATCGGCATATTGGCACGTAACAGTGCTGGGTTCAACGGGGAAGTCAGACATGTATGCGGTAAAGAGCAGTGGCGATAGAACACTTCCTTCCGGTACTCCGGCCGCTATTGGTCTGATAGTTGATAACCTGCCCTCCACTCGCACCCTGAAAGTGCGGTCGCGAAGGAAACTGGCTATGAGTGTCAGGTAGGGGGAGGGGAGATTTGCATCTCTAAGTTTGTACAGTAGGCCCTGGTGCCATGTTGTTGCAAAGGCCTTATCCACATCCAGAAGTACTGCGACAGTTTTGAAGTTTTCCTGGAAACCCAGGGCAGCCCTCTCAACAAGACGCAGGAGCTGTAAGGTAGTGGAATGGCCTTGACGGAATCCGAACTGATGATCCGGAATGAGCCTCCTTTCCTCAAATAGAGGAGTTAGACGGGACAGTAGAAGTTTTTCAAAAATTTTTGAAATTATTGGGAGTAGACTTATAGAACGGTAACTTGATGGAAACTTGGGATCCTTGCCTGGTTTCAATATGCAAATCATCCTCGCTTCCTTCCAAGCAGTAGGGAAGTGTCGGAGATACAGGCAAGCATTGTAAATTCTCGTCAAGTGGATAATGGCTTTGCGAGGCAGGTGTTGTAACATATGTGTCGTAACACCATCATATCCAGGCGATTTGTTGGGTTTGAGACACCTAATTTGCGAGGAAACTTGCCTTGGTGTGACAATTGGTATGCGAGTCGCCTCGTGAGGTGGTGGAGGATCCTCATAGAGGTAATCCACCGTTGCCTCAACTAGTTCTGAAAAGTCCTCGTCTTCTATGTCCTCTCGGGGCTCAAATTGGGACTCTAAATAGTCCGCGAAGTCAGTGGCTTTCTCTTGCGGTTCGAAGGATAATCTCCCGTGAGTGCCATGTATAGGATGCTGATATAGCGTTTTGTCCCTTCTCAGGGATTTAATTATCCGCCAGGGCTTCTTTTCAGAGAGATTTACGTTCCTCATGGTGTTTTCCCAGGTCTCTTTGCGATGTGCACGTAAGAGGCGTCTAGCCAGGGTCTTAAATCGCAGATAAATTGCCTGCAATCTGGGATGGCGGAAACGCTGCCAAAGCTTCCGAACTGTTGACTTAGCTCTCAGCAACAGTCGGAGTTCGTTTGGGATGGTTGTGGGGTTAGGAGTATTGCAAGGAATGCGGTAAGTATGCCCTCGTATCACATTTGATATTTGTCGGGAGAATGCATTTGCCGCTAATTCTAACGACTCGATAGAATTTATGTGCGGTCTGGGATCCACTGATTGGTTCAGTTCAAGGACGGCTGCATCCCAGTCTACCTCGTACGACCAATCAGGAGTTACCAATGCTGACATGTTAACATTGGTGTCGATTAACACAGGATCGTGGTCAGAATCCAGTTCATTGACTGTCGTCAGGTCTATGTGGAATCTAAAGTTTTTAGTGACCATAATATCCAGCACGTCCGGTCTCCCTCGGGCAGGATGAAAAGTGGGCTCTCTCGGTCCATGAGCTATGAGGCTTGGGTTACCGCTTATAAGGCGGAATAGTCCTCGCCCCTTCGCATTGGTGGCACGACTATGCCAGTTGGCATGTTTTGCATTTAGGTCACCTGCAATGCAGACCATAGGGTGGAGGTTTAATAAAGCCGTGTAATCTGCTTCATAGAAGCGGTGATCAGGGGGGTCATATGCCACTATCAGCAATGTATCTAGACCACCTAAAGATAGGCTAATAGCACAGGCTTCTACATGCTGAAGTGGTGGAAGAGGGAAAGGCTTATGTGTAATATGGTTCTTAACAAAGATGGCTGTACCTCCCCCTTGTCGGCCAACCCTATCAGACCGATGGGTGACGTAATTAGGGAGGGAGAAGTTGGTGGCAGCATCCAAATGAGTTTCACAGACCATCAGAATGTCGATTCCGAAATACTGTACAAAATTAGAAATATTTGGGTAATGACTCCGTAGTCCGTTTGCGTTCCAAATCGCAGCTCTAAATGGTCTCCGGACAGCCCTATTCGTACCAGAACCAGAACCATTATCAGGTCGTACAGGTACTCCTGTACGGTGTGTCTTTTCGCACAGCACCTAGCCGCTTCTGCGGCTTTATCTGTGCGATATGGGAGGTTGTCCGTGTATTGTCGTGCGTGTTTGTTCTGGGCAAAGGTTTCTTTCTGTATACCTAATTCAGGATACAGAAAGGGGGCAGGAATAGGTGATGGGTAATGATGTGTTGGAGGATGGGAGTGGCGTTACCCTTATCCAAGGACATCCTTGGGTAAGCGGTAGCTTTTCTTCCTTCTAGGTGCTAAGTGGTCATATTGACCTAATACCCGTACCAGCTGATTGGTGTGGGAGTTGATTTTCGAGTACATGGTTCGGGATCGCTCCTTTACCATGTCCTCGATGTAAGGAAGTCCTGTTTGAGTATGTAGGATGTGAGACGGGAATCTACGTCCGGTATTGAAGATCATTCTAAGTGCCCTGTTCTGCACCGACTGAAGTTTGATGATGTGTGAAGGTGCAGCTGATCCCCAGGCTTCACAGCCATAAAGGATCATGGGCGGAATGATGGCCCGGTAAATCCTTAATTTAAGGTGGTTTGGCATAGTAGATTTGAGGATAGGGTAGAGCTGTCTAAGCGCAGCGTGACCAACTTTGGCCTTGGCGCGGACATGTGGGGCGTATGTTAGCCCGCGATCGAGGACAACGCCTAAGTATTTGGCAGAGGTTACCCATGGGATATTTCTCCGCCTGAGCCGAAGTGACCGATCCGGTCGCCAATTGCGAACCTTACCAAGGAGGAGAGCGGAGCTTTTCCCCGGACTAATAGCCATTCTCCACTTTTCACTCCAACGGTCGACGGCGTCGAGTTGTCGTTGAAGGGGAGGGAGGCAATATCTCACGTTTTTGTTCTGTGCCATGATGAGGACGTCGTCCGCATACTGGCATGTCGCAGTGTGTTGTTCCGTGGGGAAATCGGACATGTAAGCTGCGAAGAGTAGCGGGGAGAGTACACTGCCCTCTGGGACTCCGGCCGCTATTTGTCTTTTGGTAGACAGTTTTCCTTCCACTTTCACTCTGAAAGTGCGGTCCTGAAGGAAACTGCTAAGGATAGTGAGATATGGTGGAGGGATATTTGCCTGCTTAAGTTTGTACAGAAGGCCCTGGTGCCAAGTTGTGGCGAAAGCCTTTTCCACATCCAGCAGCACCGCTACGGTCTTGATGTTTCCCTGGAAACCCAGAGATACCATCTCGGCCACACGCAGCAACTGCATGGACGTGGAGTGACCCCGACGAAAACCAAACTGGTGATCCGGTAGGAGTTGCCTCTCCTCAAACAGAGGTAATAGGCGGGTGTGGAGCAACCGCTCAAAAACTTTTGAGACGATTGGGAGAATGCTGATGGAACGGTAGTTGTTAGGAAAGACTGGGTTTTTGGTCGGCTTCAATAAACATACTACCCTCGCTTCCTTCCAGAAAACCGGAAAGTAACGAAGACGGAGGCATGCATTGAAGATCCGAGTCAAACGAACCACAGCCTTTTTGGGTAGGTGCTGGAGCATGAGCGCCGTGACGCCGTCATGTCCAGGGGATTTGTTTGGGTTCAGACTTAGGATTTCAGAAATCACCGCTTTCGGGGTGATTATAGGAAGATGGATCCTCTCATGTAGCCGCCGTGGTTCCTCATAGAGGTAATCCACGGTTGCATCCACGAGTTCGGTAAAGTCTTCGTCTTGCGGGTCCTCCCGGGGTTCAAACTGTACCTCAAGGTGGTCCGCGAACACAGTGGCCTTCTCGTCGGGCTCAAAAGCGAGTCTGCCACGAGTGCCGTGCAAAGGATGCTGGTATAGGGCCTTGTCCTTCCTCAAGGCCTTTATAATCCGCCAGGGTTTCTTTTCCTGTAGGTTTACAGTTTGCATAGTATTTTCCCAGGCTGATGTTCTATGCGCACGGAGGAGTCGCCTTACCAGGGATTTGAACCTCTGGTAGACTGCTCCTATCCTGGGATGGCGGAAACGCTGCCATAGCTTCCGAACAGTTGCCTTGGCTTTTATCAACTGTCGGAGTTCTATTGGTATGGTTCTAGGGTCTGGGGTGTTGGTGGGAATGCGGTGGGTGTGTGCGCGTACCGCATTTAGGATCTGGTGGGAAAAGTCCGACGCTGCCTCTTCCAGCGCCTCGATATCATCGATGCGAGGTCGAGGGTCGACGGAGCGGTTTAGTTCTAGGACTGCTGCATCCCAGTCGGTCTCAAATGTCCAGTCTGAGTTTAACAGAGCTGGCATGGCTACTGTGGAATCTACCACAACAGGGTCATGGTCAGAATCCAGCTCATTTACTGCCGAGAGGTCAAAATGTAATGGCATGTTCTTGGTGATCATGATGTCTAAGACGTCAGGCCTGCCGCGGGCCGGATGGAATGTAGGACCTCTCGGCCCGTGCGCGACGAGGTTTGGGTCTCCGCTGATGAGGCGGTAGAGCCCTCGCCCCCTCTGGTTGCTAATGCGGCTGTGCCAGAGCCCATGCTTCGCGTTGAGATCTCCAGCGATGCAGACTACTGGGTGTAGGTTGAGGAGTGTGGTGTAATCTGCTTCATAGAAGCGATGATCTGGAGGGTCGTAAGCCGCAATCAACAAAGTGTCCACTCCACCAATGGCAAGCCTAATGGCAGTAGCTTCCACATGTTGAAGGGCAGGAAGAGGGAAAGGTGTATGGGTGATGATGCTTTTGATGAAAATTGCTGTACCTCCGCCCTGTCGGCCGACCCGATCAGACCGATGGGCGACGTAACTTGGCAGCGAGAAGTGTATACCAGCATGCAGGTGTGTTTCGGTCACCATGAGGATGTCGATCCCGTAGGACTGTACAAATTCTAGAATGCCTGGACGTTGTTCCCTGACGCCGTTGGCATTCCAGAAAGCGGCTCGTAATGGTCTACGCACGACGCGGTAGGCCATTACTGGGAGGATCTAGGGAACAGCTGCTCTAGGGTTTGCAGCAGGATCTGGTGTTTTTGTAGGACGTCAACATTGGCGTCCGTTAGTGTCTGCATACACTTCCTCAAAATGGGAAGTGTCCGTTTAATCATGTCCCCGAACCAGTTGGACAAGGTCCTAAATTCCTCTAGGTCTGCCGAGGATATAACACCTCCAAGTGAGGTCAGTGGGGCCACCGGAGTGGCGCGTGTCGGTTGGGCTCGTTGGGTTGGGGCCGGGGTGGGTTCCTCGGCAGTGGCGGTGACTACGTCTGACGCAGTCATTTGTTCAAGAAGAGCTGATTGTTGTTTTTCAGCCTTTCTTTGCTTCCTCTCTCGCTTTTCGCGAGAGGGGCGGGGAGGTGGAGCTACACTCTCCTTTTCACTATGGTCTTGTGTAGTTTGCACAGTTTGTGCCTGTGCGGGTGTGGTTTGTGCATGTTCTACTTGCTGCACAATTTGCTCAGCCTGTTTAAGGGCGGCGGCAAAGCTCACCCCAGCACGGACTGGTGCCACATTTTTGGGACCGCGGCGGCGGCTGTCTATAATTTTTTGCCGCACTTCACACCCCTTGTATACACTTACATGGGGTTTGTGGCGATTGGCACACTCCTTTTCCTCTTTGTCGCAATTTGCGACGAGGTGCTCCCCAGCACAGCGTAAGCATGCGAGCTTTCGTTCGCATGCTTGGCTGGAGTGGTGAAAGCCCATGCACCTTCGGCATTGGGCAGGGCCATTTTGCCCATAGAAACGCTCCACCTTGACCACAGTGTGGAACAAGGTGCGTATGGCGTCTATGGGTTGTACCTGTTGGTCCATGACTTTATCTACTACCACTAGGTATAGTGGCATAGGTACCTTTTTGGACCCCTCCTCGGTCCAAATAGTTTTTCTCAGTTGCGCTGCAGCTGAGATTTTGATGTTATGCTCCTCTAGGAGTGCCTGGGTAATTTCCTCTGGTGTACACTCAGAGGAGAGTCCCCTAATAATGCGTCTTTCAACGTTAGGACGCTGGATTGAGTAGGAGTAGAAATGAATCTGCTCCTCTCTAAGGACTTGCTTCGCCCGTTCGAAATCTTCGGACGTGTAGGTTCGGATATGAACCTTTCTTGGCTTCCTTTGTGCTTCGAAACCCTTGACCAATTTGGCCGCAAGAAGTTTCATGACCCTAATGTGGTTGGTGAAAGAGTCCGCTATGATGGGCGGAATCTTAAGGCCCTTTTCGGGTAAGGGTGGTTCTTCGGCCCCTTCTGGGGGATGCAGACTTGAATTGGAGGATTTTCTCTTCCTCCTGCAATCGACGACGGTGAAGTCGTCGTCTTGCGCCATGGCTTCGTCCTCTGATTCTGTCTCAGACAGCGGGAGGTGCGGGTTGTTAGGTACAGGTATCTTCGATGGTTGAAGTACCTTTTGAGGGGCCAAACCCTTGCGTTTGGACCCCTTAAGCCTCTTTGCGGCGGGTTCTGCCACTTCAGGTGGTGTTGGTCGGGAACTAGTCCCTGGTTGTTGCCCGTCGGTGTCCATGTCTCGTCCGGTCTTAGAGTCGGTCGGCACGGGTGCCATCCGGCTGCTTGTAGCGGACCCGACCCCCTCCGAGGTGGAGGAGGCGCCTATGCACGCCTTTACGGCTTGAGGTATAGGACCAGAGGTCCTCACCATTGGCTATGGCCTTGCAAGCCCCGTTGTCTCGTGGTCCGTTAGTCCGTAAGTCTGTCGGGAATAGTTACCTGATTTAGTTCCAATGCACACCCCCTCCGGAGTGCAGGTTTGATGCAGTGAAGAAGCGCAGAGAAGTGTTGTTGCGATACCCCACCACTTGCTGTCAAGTGTCTTGTGGCGTATCGCAGAAAATGTGCTTTTGCCTTAAGGCAACGTCGATATTGAAGCAGCGTAGAGGCGCAGAAGAAGTGTTGCTGCGATACCCCACCACTTGCTGTCAAGTGTCTTGTGGCGTATCGCAGTTAAAAATGTGCTTTTGCCGTAAGGCAATGTAGAATTCGTGCAGGGAGCACGTGGTCAATTCTGGAAGAAACCAGTTTGCAGGCCGTCACGTACGCCAGGCAGATAGCAGACAGTCACGTGACTAACTCTCTAAAATAGCTGCCAGCCAGCCGTCTCACGTAGCAACAAGGCGGACAGCCAGTCACGTACACAGCAAATCAATATAGCGAGGACAGGTGTACACGCAGCGAGCGCCGCTACCTCAGCTGAAGCTTCACCGTCACCCACGCAGCTACGCAGTTCATCACCGATTGGTTGGATTTGGTTTAAGGGCGCTCAACTTCTAGGTCATCAGCGCCCTTAACAGACTCATGGCAATAGCCAGATATAAATTTCACTCAAAAAATAAAAATACTAGCAACAAGAAAAATATACAAAGTTAAAAAGCAGTGGCAATAGCCAGATATGAAACAAGGTGATAAATATGTCCAAAAGCAGAAACAGATAATTTAAAAAATTCAAATCCTCAAATTTATATTACACTGCGCTAAAAAATTAAAAACTCTATCAACCGCTGTTCTGTCGTCCGCTAGGACCTCTGCAAGTCTGGCAGGCAGCTGCAGAGAATCCCGAAGGTGCGCTAGAGAGCAACACTCTAGCAGCACGTGGCGAACCGACAAAACGTTGTCACACAGCGGACATAGAGGCGCAGGGTCCCTTTCAAATAGGTAACCGTGCGAAAAATTGCAGTGCCCTATTCTTAATCGAGCCAAACTAACCTCCTCGCGACGAGATGTGCGACAGGAAGTTACCCAGTTTATCGGAAGTTCTTTCACTTCTCTAAGCTTATTACCGCGGAGAGCTGACCACTCGTCGTGCCAGGACGACAGCACCGCTCTCCGCACTTCAAGCCTGAAGTCTTCCGAAGTAACACGTGAGATGGTAATACTAGGTTCTGTAGTTGCCGTCTTTGCTGCTAAATCTGCCATTTCATTCCCAGGCAAACCTACGTGACCAGGAATCCATGCACACACCACGTCAACACCAGAAGCGTGTAAAACATGGAGGGCATCCTGGATACGTTGTACAATAGGGTGGGGGTTGTACAACTGACAAAGGCTCTGCAGTGCACTAAGGGAATCGCTCAAAATCAGGCAGTCACCTAATTTACGACGGCGAAAATACAAAACGGCTCGATAAATTGCATAAAGCTCTGCAGTAAAAATGGAAGTGCTATTTGGAAAACCGAATGTATATGGTTCGGTTCCATAAACATAAGCACATCCAACACCGTTGGTGTTCTTTGATCCATCGGTGTAAATATATCTACGGTCAGAGTAACCTGACAAAAATTCTAAGAAACACGTGCGGATACTTGAAATAGGCATCGTGGACTTCTGGTGTATGGTCATCCCAAGATCTACATGGGGCGTACCAGATAGCCAAGGGGGGTGAAGTCTCTCGCCCTTGGCGAACATCACAGGCAGTTCCACTCCAAGCTTCACTAGGAGCTCTTGGAAACGGAACCCCGCAGGCTTTGGATTAACGGAGCTATTTCTATATCGTTCTCTTAGCGTGCTGGTGAAAAAAGAAGCGAACGTTGGGTGCTTAGGCATACATCTAAGCGCACAACCATAATTTGCCAAGAGAATCTCACGCCGATATTGCAGAGGAGGTTCTGCGGACTCGGCGTAAAGGCTCACCACTGGGCTTGTTGGAAAAGCTCCTGTTGCAATGCGGATGCCCCTATTATGGACCACGTCTAATCTTCTCAGCACAGATGGTCGTGCTGACGAATAAACAATACACCCATAGTCTAGCTTGGATCGGACCAATGCGCGATATATTCGCAACAAAGTTGTTCGATCCGCTCCCCACGATTTGCCATTCAGTACTCGCATAATATTTAGGGAACGGTCACATCTCGCTCTTAGCTGTGCAATATGCGACGACCAACTAAGCTTCCTGTCCAAGATCAAACCCAGGAAGCGCGTCTCTTCTGCGAAGGGAAGTGAATCTGGACCAAACCGGAGCGAAGGTGGTAATCGTCTCCTACGGCGCCAAAAATTAACGCAGATTGTCTTCTCAGTTGAGAAACGGAAGCCGTTTCTCACGCTCCATTCTCTAAGGTTGTCCAAACATTGCTGCAGGCACCGTTGTAAGAACGCCGTGCGCTGAGAAGTGCAATAGACAGCGAAGTCGTCTACGAATAGGCATGACGAAACTCCAGGTGGAACACATTTCCAGATGGGGTTAATTGCTATAGCAAAGAGCGTCACACTTAGCACCGAACCCTGAGGTACTCACTCCTCCTGAACAAAAGAATTAGAAAAAACCGAGCCGACCCTTACTCGGAAAAAGCGGTCCTTCATAAACTCCTGAATGAAAAGTGGTAGGCGGCCACGTATGTTCCAGGCATGCAGGGAACGTAGAATCCCTGCTCGCCAGCACGTATCATAAGCCTTCTCAAGATCGAAAAATATGCCAACAGTTTGACAGTTCTTCATAAAGCCGTCCATTATATGTGTCGATATTGACACAAGATGATCAAAAGTTGAACGGCGTCGTCGAAAACCACACTGGATGTTAGTCAGTAGGTTACGACTTTCTAACCACCATACCAATCGTCCATTGATCATGCGTTCCATCACCTTGCAAACGCAACTGGTGAGGGAAATAGGACGATAGCTGGAGGGAAGATGACGGTCCTTTCCAGCCTTCAAGATGGGAATAACGGTGGCCTCCCGCCAATTTTCTGGGAGTATACTGTCAACCCAAACACGATTATAGACCTCGAGCAGGAATGCCTTACCTTCAGGAGAGAGCCGTTGTAACATTTGTACATGAATACAGTCCGGTCCTGGTGCTGAGCATCGCGAAGATTTCAGGGAATACTCCAGCTCTGCCATGGTGAAAAGGCGATTGTAATCTTCTACGTTTCTAGAACGAAACGAGAAGCCTTGAGATTCCACCTGAGTTTTAATTGGAAGGAACTCAGGGGAGTAGTTTTCCGAGCTAGACACTTGTGCGAAAGCACTGCCAAAGGTATTGGCCACTTCAAATGAATCAACAACAGCTCCTGTGGCTGTTTTTAGTCCCGTTATTGGTATTTGGATCGTTTTAGCTGCAACACGCCTTAATCTATCCCACACAACCGAGGAAGGTGTGTGTCGGTTAAATGAAGCTACAAATTTGCTCCATGATGACTTTTTGTTATCCTTAATGACTTGTCTGGACCTGGCGCGCATTTTCTTGTATTCGAGTAGGTTTTCCAAAGTAGGGTGACGTTGGAAAACCCTAAGTGCACGCCTTCGAGCACGAATGGCATTCCGACATTCTTCCGTCCACCAGGGAACGGGAAATCGACGAGGGTGTGTAGTCGACCGCGGAATCGATTGTTCAGCAGCAGAGAGAATCGTCTCCGTGAGATGCTGCGCCAAATTATTCACTGAGTCGTGCTCGTTGTACGTAAAGACAGCCAATTGGGTGTAAAGGTTCCAGTTGGCATGGTCCAAACGCCATCTGGGCATACGTGTGGAATACGTATGTTGCGTCAAGAGACTAATAAGACATGGGAAGTGGTCACTAGAGTGTAAATCAGAGATGACATTCCATTGTAAGGAGACTGCCAACTGAGGTGAACAAACTGCAAGATCAAGGTGTGAGAAGGTGCTGTGGGAGTCGGAAATGAATGTAGGCTCTCCAGTGTTGAGGAGAGCTAGGTTGTGACTGTCCAAGAAATCGGAAATGAGTTTACCTCTCGCACAAGCGCGACTTGAACCCCAAAGTGGGTGGTGCGCATTGAAGTCTCCCACCAACAGAAACGGTGTTGGCAACTGGGAAACTAGATCCTCTAAATCAATGTGCGAGAGGTCATGGGACGGAGGCAAATATATATTACAAATGGTGAAACGGATGTCTGGCAGTACAATACTTATTGCAACTGATTGGATATCAGACTGTATTGGTACAGATTGCATATAAATGTCATCTCTCACAAGTATCATAGCGCCGCCATGTGCCGGAACACCCTCTTCTGGTGTAACATCACACCGTACTGGGGTGTATCGCCTTAGATGGAAAGCGTCTTGAGGACGCAGCTTAGTCTCTTGCAAACATGCGACCAGAGGTTCGTTTTCTTTGAGCAAGAGCTCAAGTTCTGGCCTTTGAGTTCGAATGCCACGTATGTTCCAATGTAGGATAGCCATATTGCATTATGTATGGGATAGGTAACTCCAAGGTAACTCTTCATTACTTTGAAGTTGGCGGTTGTCGAACTAACTTAGCCCTTTTTTTTTCTCTGGGGCTCGCATTCTTGTCTGGCGCTTTTTCGCGCCTCTTTTCTACTGGGGGTCTCCCAGTGTGGGCAGATTCAAACTCCATGTCCTCTGCCGAGGACGTCCGTGTTCCGATACTGAATTTTGGTTCGAGAGCCTCGAACCGATTGGACACGGAGACCGGCGAAGATGACATTCGCCGGTCTGTAGTCATCCCAGAGGATTCCTCCGAAGAGGATCTCCTGGGAGATGTTTTTGGGCTTTTCTTTCCCTTTGGTGCCTTGGGAGATATCTTATTGTCTTTGAGGAAATCAGATCTTTGATACTGGGTCTTAAACTTCATCGGTGACACATCGTATACAATCGGTCTACTTTTTGAGCTCGGCTTCTTTATTGGCGACCTTCCTGGTCTGCTGGATTGAACTGCGGTGCTTGTAGATGCTCTGGCGGACTTAGGTGATGTCTGAGGCTTTGGATGTGACCTAGCTACAAGAATTTTTTCTGAGATTGTTGCCCCATTTATATCGCTAGTTTGAGTTGCGATCTCCCGACATGGTACTGCTTTAGCTGCAACCGAGCTATAGGTACCGGAGCTCGGGATAGTGGGCTGGCGCAAACGTAAGAGCTTTCGGGCTTCTGAGAAGGACACCTTCTCTCTAACCCGGATCTCCTGGATAGCTCTTTCCTCCATATAGCGCGGACATTCTCGGGAGTTTGCTGGATGTTCCCCTGCAGTTAATACAACTGGGAGGTGAGGTACAGTCATCGTCATGGGCGATGCCTCCACAGTTTACGCAGGTAGCTCTACCACTGCACGTGTCACTTGTATGACCAAAGCGCTGGCATTTGTAACATCTAAGCGGGCTCGGAATGTAAGGTCTTACTTCAATGGCCTCGTACCCAGCCTTTATCCTTTGCGGGAGATCTACCCGATCAAAGGTAAGGAAAAGGGTACGGGTAGGCAGATATTCGCCTCCATCTTTTCTCTGAACCCGATAAGCAGATATTACACCTTGATCTGCGAGGTTCTCCTTAATTTCATCATTGGACATATCGTCCAATGCGCGTGTGTTCACAACGCCGCGAGAGGAGTTCAAAGTTTTGTGCATCTCTACACGCACCGGATAGCTGGCTAACATGTTGGCTTTTACAATAGTAGCTGCCTGTGCTGCTGAAATAGATTCAACAAGCAGCGTGCCGTTTCGCGATCTTGTGCAGTTCTTCACTGGGCCAGCTATCTTATCGAGACCCTTCTGTATCACGAAAGGGTTCACCGATCTGAATGTTTTACCTTCCTCTGTTCTTGATATCACTAAGTAGCGAGGACCACTCAACTCTGCTACTTCCTTTTCACTGACTTTGGCATGTTTTGTTTTTGGAGTTTTGAAAGAACTCATGGCGATGATATCCTCCACCATTGCAAATGTCTCCGATGGCATGCTCACATCCTGGGCGCCACCCCGGCTTAGGTGAGAGTCCTGGCCTGGACCTTGCTCACCCTAGGGTCTCACCTCCCAATGTATAGACAGAGGGACCCAATCGCCTTCAGGAGTGCATCAGCTCATGCAATGGCCCCTCCCCGGGACTGACCTTTATCAGCGGATACGCACACAGATCCTATATGATAACCAGGGGCTGGGACTTACGCGATTACCCAGTCACCCCTTGCGTCACCCCATCCTCCGACGACCCGCGCGTAGGTTATCCATCAGACTGTGTACAGGGAGGTAACAGGTGGGAGGTCAAACACAAAAGTGGACCAAAGTTGATTGGGCGTTTGGCATGTGCCCTCTCACCTCTTGGAGGAACCCAATCGAGAGTATAGCTCGGGGCCCCGGGTACGCCAAACCCGTACCTACCATAGTAGGAGCCCCTGGGGAAGTTTGATTTCGGAGTCCTCTTCTCCTAGATGAGTCGTCAACCAAGACTAACGAGCCCCATCTACCCGTTTGGAATGTTCTTTGCTTCCCCTCACCTCTTGCCTACCAGTAATCAAAATGACACTTAGTAGGCCGTCTGGCTCAGGTACTGAGCCCCTCCGCCACGACAAGGCGTCACTCCTTCGGAGGGGAGTTCATCACCGAGGATGTTCGGGAAGAGGTGGCCTGCCAACACATTACTTCTTGGGCCACCCTAGTACATCATCTGAAGGTTCACCGTCACCCACGCAGCTACGCAGTTCATCGCCGAGGATCTTCGGGAAGAGGTGGCCTACCAACACATTACTTCTTGGGCCACCCTAGTACCTCATCTGAAGGTTCACCGTCACCCACGCAGCTACGCAGTTCATCGCCGAGGATCTTCGGGAAGAGGTGGCCTACCAACACATACTTCTTGGGCCACCCTAGTACCTCATCTGAAGCTTCACCGTCACCCACGCAGCTACGCAGTTCATCGCCGAGGATCTTCGGGAAGAGGTGGCCTACCAACACATACTTCTTGGGCCACCCTAGTACCTCATCTGAAGCTTCACCGTCACCCACGCAGCTACGCAGTTCATCACCGAGGATGTTCGGGAAGAGGTGGCCTGCCAACACATTACTTCTTGGGCCACCCTAGTACCTCATTTGAAGGTTCACCGTCACCTACGCAGCTACGCAGTTCATCGCCGAGGATGTCTTGGGAAAAGGTGGCCTGCCAACACATTACTTCTTGGGCCACCCTAGTACCACATCTGAAGCTTCACCCTCACCCACGCAGCTACGCAGTTCATCGCCGAGGATCTTCGGGAAGAGGTGGCCTGCCAACACATACTTCTTGGGCCATCCTAGTACCTCATCTGAAGCTTCACCGTCACCCACGCAGCTACGCAGTTCATCGCCGAGGATGTTCGGGAAGAGGTGGCCTGCCAACACATTACTTCTTGGGCCACCCTAGTACCTCATTTGAAGGTTCACCGTCACCTACGCAGCTACGCAGTTCATCGCCGAGGATGTCTTGGGAAAAGGTGGCCTGCCAACACATTACTTCTTGGGCCACCCTAGTACCTCATCTGAAGCTTCACCGTCACCCACGCAGCTACGCAGTTCATCGCCGAGGATGTTCGGGAAGAGGTGGACTACCAACACATTACTTCTTGGGCCACCCTAGTACCTCATCTGAAGCTTCTTCGCCGTCTTCGCAGTTCATCACCGTCATCGCCGTCTACGCCGCGGATGTCCGGGAAAAGATGGCCTGTCTGCACATTACTCTTGGGCCACCCTAGTACCTCATCCAATGCATCATCGCACACTCCTCACTTCATTCCTGTTACTCCTTTTCAACTTTTCTGTCACTACCTTATTCCTATTCACACCTTACTTCCCGTGTGTGACAGTCAGGACCTGGTCATGGCTGTCACCCGGTATCCCCTTCCGATGCCGGTAATAGCCGGCTGTATCCTTACGCACTGCGAGGGTGCTTCGGCGGTACCTCGACACTCACGCCACACTTCTCCATAATCCCCTCCTGAAAACCTTTTAGATTAGTCTTTGTCCCCTTTCCCTTTTTCCCACTCTCCCCGGCGAAATAAGCCAACTCTTTCTTCTCTCCAACCTCCAACTCTCTATCTGTCTCCCCTTTCAAAAAAAAAAATTAAAAAAAAAAAAATTAGTTTGAGTCCGCCCTCTCTGTTGAAATTGTGGGGGTGTAATTTGATGTGGATGGCCTCCTTGATGAGTCTGTCTCAGTAATTTTCTGCGTGTTCTAGTATTTTTGTGTCTTAGAAATTGATTTTGTGGACCTGTTCTATGCAGTGTTGGGCTACTGCTGATTTTTCGGGCTGGAGAAGTCTGATGCTCCGTTGATGTTCTTTGCATCTTTCCTCTATCGTGCGTCCTGTTTGACCCACATACACCTTACCACACTCGCACGGAATCCTGTATATTCCCGGGACCTTAAGCCCAAGTGGGTCTTTCACCGGCCTGAGGAGTTGTCGGATCTTCTTAGGGGGCGTGAAGAAGGTTTTGATATTATGTCTCGCGAGTATACGGGAAACCTTGTTGGAGACAGAGCCGTAGAAAGGTATGTAGGCCTTCTCTTGAGGGCTATCCTTCCCTTGCGTGAGCAGTAGCGGGTTCTTCCTGCTGCGTTCTACTTTCCTACGGGTCTCATTGATGTCCTGGTTGCTATACCCATTCTTGCGTAGGGTATCCTGTAAGTATTGAAGTTCATCTTCATGGAAAACTTTGAACACACCGCACTGGACACCGCTACACACAAACCAAAAGCTTTCTATAGATACGTCGACGACACTTTCGTCATCTGGCCACACGGAACAGAAAAACTTGGCTTTTTTCTCGACCATCTCAGTAGCCTGCATACTAATATTAAATTCACCATGGAAGTGGAGAACGACAACTCCCTTCCCTTCCTGGATGTTCTAGTGTACAAAAAACCGGATGGCAGCCTGGGACACACGGTCTACAGGAAGCCCACACACACCAACAGATACTTGGATGCCTCCAGCCACCATCATCCCTCTCACAAGAAAACAATAATTTTCACTCTGTTTCACCGAGCGTTTGACATAGCAGACAAGGACCACATACACCTAGAACTTAGAACACGCAGAAAATTACTGGGACAGACTCATCAAGGAGGCCATCCACATCAAATTACACCCCCACAATTTCAACAGAGAGGGCGGACTCAAACTAAGTTCCGCGCGGATTTTTTTTTTTTTTTAAGGGGAGACAGATAGAGAGTTGGAGATGAAAAGAGTGGCTTATTTCGCCGGAAGTGGAAGTGAGGAATGTAAGGATTTCACGGGAAGGATTGGGGAGGAGTGTTGCGTTGGGATGAGGTTCCGCTGAGCACCCTCGATAGTTTGGTATTTGCCCGGTAATCGAGTACCGGTTGCGTGGGGCTGGCCGGGTGACAGACATGGCCGAGGCCCTGACTGGCACACACGGGGAGTTCGGCGGAAAATTTCTGGGCGATTCTGGATTATCTGTGTGGGCGTCTGTATTGGAAATTTAGTGTTTTGCCGCTACAGCGCATGTAGTCACACATCTCGTCACAAGGTGCATGACCATGGTTGTAGAAGCCGATTGACTCCTGTTCTCTTCGTTGCGGTGGTGGAGCTTGTTGAGAAGGACTGGACGTATGTGCTGCGGTGTGTGGATGGTGAAGTTGGCGTTGGTACTGAAGATGGTGTTTTGTCTCTTGGGGTTGAGAGTTGAAGAGCTGTTCCTCCACTTTTATTCCCACTTCGTGTGTTGTGGGAGGAGTAGGCGGGTCTGGAATTTCCTCAAGTCGAGCAAGCTCACCCCTGAGGGATTGAAGAAGTTCCATGTTGTCCGACTCAATCACTGCAGCTCGAAGTTCGTTAAGAAGCCTTGCTGCAGCGTTGAAGCCGGTGATGTGGTGAGTGAGCAATCGTTTCAGTCCAGTAAGCCTCTTGTTGGTGGTCGTTCTTGAAGAGTTAAGGTGGTGTCGAAGTGTGCGGACTTCTGATTGTAGAGCTTTCGCGGATTCTTCTGAGTTGAGTTCGGAGATGGTGTTGCTGGTGGTGTTGATGAAAGAGGAGACGGCGGTGGTGAGTTCTTGAAGTGAGAGCTCAATGGTGCCCAGGCGTTGACTGAGGCTATAAACCTCAGAACGAAGATGCTGGACCTCCTTGCTGGGCTGTTGTGGTTCTGCGGTGGCGGCGGCGGCGTAGTTGAAGTTCGTTCTGGGTTGCTGCGTAGACTGGGTTGGAGTATCAAGTTGAGATGGTGCTGAGTCTGCGTTGACAGGTGCAGGTCTATTATGGGGCTTAGAGGCTGCGACGACTGGTGCTGGATGTCTGTTGAAGACCCGAGGATAGAAGGGGCACTGAGCTTGCCCTGTGTAATGGCCAGAGCCATTGCAGGTAGCACAGTACCGGCGACGTCGACGCAAGTCGTGCGCAGTACACCATTGTGTGAGGCGATGAGCCCCACAATAGTGACACCTTGGTGGTGCGGTGCAGGACGTCGCGTCGTGTCCGAACCGACAACAACGTCGGCAGGGCACTTGGCGAGTGGCTCGGCTGGGCTCTGCAAGATGACGTCTCCCAAGCAGGAAAAGTCCTCCATTCAAGGCTGCCTCGCTGTCCTTGGTGTCGGCAAAAACGACTCGCACGAGGGTGGATGGTCCATGGTTGGTGATGATGCGAGTGGCCCTCAAAACAGATGACCACTCGTGCTGTGCTGCCGTGAGGACATGCCTTTCCGGTATGTCCCTGGGGATCCCTAGGAACACCACACTGCACCCAGGAAAGGGAGCAGCTGGTGTCGGCGATGCATGTTGGTGTGTTGTAGCTGAAGGTGGTGTCGAGATCTCGGGGATCGGTACTCTCACTGCCTCCCCCCGAGGTGCGGTGACGGCGGATTGGGTTGGTGCAGCTTGCAGTGGTGTTGAGGTCGCCGGGGCCGGCACTCTCACTGCCTGCCCAAGAGGTGCCTCGGTGACGGTGGGTTGAGCTGTTGCAGGATGCCGTTGTACTGAGGGCTCCGGGACCGGCACTCTCACTGCCTCCCTAAGAGGTGCCTCGGCCGTTGCTCTTTGCTGCCTACATGTCTGACCTACCCGTGGAACCGCATACTGTTACGTGCCAGTATGCTGACGATGTCCTCATACTGGCACAGAACAAAAATGTTCGGTACTGCTTCCCTCCACTTCAGCGACAGCTCGACGCTATCGGCAGGTGGAGTGAACAGTGGAGAATGGCCATTAGCCCGCAGAAGAGCCAAGCTCTACTACTGGGCAAAGTTCGAAACTGGCGGCCGGGTGTATCCCTGGCAATGCGGCGGAGAAGAATCCCTTGGGTTAACTCTGCCAAATACCTGGGGGTACTACTTGACCGTGGTCTAACCTTCACTCCACACGTCAGAACAAAGGTCGGTCAGGGACATGGCGCCCTGAGACAGCTATATCCCATACTCCAATCAACCATGCCCACATACCTGAAACTACGCTTGTACCGTGCGATCGTCCCGCCCCTGATCCTGTACGGGTGCGAGGTCTGGGGTACGGTGGCTCGTTCCACCATCCGCAGGCTGCAGACCGTGCAGAACAGGGCGCTTAGGATGATCTACGGTACCGACCGTAGGTTTCCATCACACATCCTTCACACTCATTCCGGCACCCCATACATTGTTGACGTAGTGCGGGACAGGACTCGCACAATGTATGACAAACTCATACCTCACCCAAACCAGCTGGTGAACAGCCTGGGGCAATATGACCATCGCCTCCCTAGGCGGAGACAGAGCTACCGTCTACCCAAGGACGCCCTTGGCTGGTAGGTACCGCTTTGCCTTCATCATCCTTCACACCTATCACCTATTCCCCTCGGTTTCCTGTCACTGGCACTGCATTGCTCGCCGGCCAAGGCTGACCAAGTAATCAGTAGGGAAAAGGTCGCTTGGATGGCTAGACATCCAAGATCCGACAGATCCCGCCGCCAGTGACAACACAGGAACCCACCCTGCACCATCAGACATACAAAGACAAAAAAGCCTGTTACATATACCAACCTATACCACCACACGGGTAAATCCGTATTTAAACGGATAGGTACCGTGGCCACCTTACCATCCGCCTGGGTTAACCCAGACGACTAGTACTCACTCCTGGACTCCTGGAACGTGATCGCTAACATCGGCAAAGGCGAGCCGAAGCACCGCAAACATACTAGGATAAAAATGTTCTAGAAGCGGCTTGGCTCGCCGACTAATGCGCGTCCATGCAACCTCGTCCCTAAGCCACAAACATGTTCCGGCAGAGGCCCTCGCCTCGGAAAATATTCAGGAGCTGCCACCGCGGGACAGTGTACATAGTGTAAATAGTGTAGTGCGCTGGGACGCATATTTCTGGTGTGCCCAGTGCAAATGAATGTGTGTGTATGTGTGTACGAGTGTGTGTGTGGGTGAATGCGTGCGTGTATGTGTCTGTATATAATTTGTAAATATGTACATATGTAGATATAACCCAAAGACGAAACAGACAAAAGACAAAAGAAAACTATTCTTCGTGACCTACAGATGGTCACCGTATGGGTTTTTTGTAGACACCGAAAAAGTGTATATATAAACAAAGCCAAATGTAAAAAAATGTTAAATATAGCCTGTAAGCCGGGCCCATTGTACCGGCACCAGGCCAACACTTTTCTAATAAATAACTTGAACTTGAACTTGAACGCCAAGGTAAGACCTGACGCGATAGGTACCTGTACCCAGAACCCTTCCCACGGTCCAAGGGTGAACATCGTCAAGGCGAAAGCCAAGACGCTCCTCAGGGCCAAGAACAGGCCGAAGGCCAAAAAGGCTATTGGCCTTGTGAACCAAGGGACAGTAGTCCCTGTCACACCACCACCAGTACCTATGACCCCTGTCCCAGCACCTACAACACCGGATGACGACGGCTTCGTTGTAGTGCAGAACCGCAGGAGGAGATCTTCCGGTTCAAAGCCGGAAGGGACTCCTGCTTCATCAACATCTGCAACTGCAGCGCTCGCCCCAAACCAGGCCTCACAAAAGGAGGGTAGAATCCCTCCGATTGTGTCTGATCCGTTCCCGAACCACATAAAGGTAATGAAGGAACTGAGACGGCAGTTAAAGGCCAATTTCCAGGCAACCCGGCATCCAGGACGGGTTGTCATCAGAACCACTACCTCTGACGACCACAAGGCCGCGAAAGGGGTACTGAAAGAGAGTGGAATTAAGTTCCACACTTACTCGCTTCAGCGTCCCCACGTGGTTCGCAGAGTTGTCAGGGGTCTTGATTCTGAGACAGACCCCCAGGATATCCGTGACGGCCTACAGGACGAACACGGAATCAAACCGAGGTCCGTGGTGCAACTAACCACCACAAAGGTAAAAGAGGGGAAACCCACCAAGGTACCCCTGCCACTATTTTTAGTGGTAGTTGAAAAACAGGGGGAGGGAACCCCAAAAATCGACGAGGTGACTCATTTGTATAACACGAGGGTCACCATTGAGCCCTACCACAGCAGAGAGGGACCAGCCCAATGCTACAACTGCTTGGGCTTTCACCACTCGAGTCATGCTTGTGAGAGGCAACTCAAGTGCCTTCGCTGTGCGGGTGAGCACCTGGTGAAGGATTGCCCGACACCAATAGAGAACAAAAAGTGTGCAAACTGCGACGGGAGCCACATTGGCATCTATCGTGGTTGCCCAAAGCGACTTGCAATTATGCAAGGAAGACAGGGCAAAGTACCAGAGATCCGACAGGGGGTGTCTTTTGCACAGGCAATGTCGGAGCACGAAAGTGCCCTAGTACGGGCCGAGAGTGCAGAAGCAACCCCACAGAACCAAGTTGTCAGTCAAAAGACAACGCCAGTCCCAAGCGTCGCCCCAAAGGTGGGCACAAAACATCCTGTGCCACCCCCCAGTGCTGCCCCAAAGGACAAACGTCCTCCTAAAAAGAGGAGGAAGGGGAGAAAGGCTCATGTGACTGTAAGTGCAGAGCCAGAACCAGCCACGGTGGAGGCAGGTAACAAAAGTGTTACCCAATTTCCCCCACCAACTGCACCAGCCAATCAGGCACCAGCCGCTACAGCCAACCAGGCAACAGCAACAGCGCAGCCAACCAGCGCTGGCCCGTCATCACAGACTGACTCTATAAGTAGGACCCACACAACAAGCACTCAGTCACAGGTCTTGGGAGAGGCCTTTGGCTCAGAGGACATGGCGGAGTTTATTGAACTGGCAACTTGGTTTGCGGACCTCGTACAACGTTCCCTCCCCATACTAAGGCGCTGCAGAGAGCAAATCCTCAACCCTGAACTTTCGGCTGTGAAGAAGCACCTCGTAGTGCTTCAAACGGCCAAGGAACTCTACGCTAATTCCATAAGCTCTTAAATGGCGCATAGAAATGTGCGTTCATTTAGAGCTGCGTTCTGGAACGCAAATGGTATTAGAGAGCAGAGACCTGGCCTGTTAGAGTTTGTAGACAGCCATGGGATTGATATCCTTATGGTCTGTGAAACACACTTGCACGCCGGTGTACAGTTCAGTCTGCCAAGTTACGTCGCCCATCGGTCTGATCGGGTCGGCCGACAGGGCGGCGGTACTGCCATTTTCATAAAGAACCATCTCACACATATTCCTGTTACCATTCCGCCACTACAACACCTAGAGGCAACCGCCATAAGACTATCCTTAGGCGGATGCGACGTGGTACTTGTAGCGGTATATGATCCTCCGGATGGGCGCTTCTATGAAGCGGACATTACGGCACTCCTAAACCTACACCAAAGAGTCTGTATCGCAGGCGACTTCAACGCCAAACACCCAAGCTGGCACAGCCGCACCCAGAACGTGAAGGGTCGGGGATTGTACCGTCTCATAAGCGGGAACCCCGCCCTGCATGTACACGGGCCGAGAGGTCCAACATACTACCCGGCACGCGGCGCCGCGGATGTCATAGATTTCATTGTCACAAAGAACATTCCATTTCACCTGGATCTCTCGGTGATTAACGCTCTGGATTCTGATCACAACCCTGTTGTGGTCGACTCAGACGTTAATCTAACTGCGCTGGGAGTGCCTGATTGGGTTGAGGAAGTCGACTGGGATGCAGCCGTCCTAGCCCTTCACAACTCCGTGGAAGCATGTCCTCGAATAGACTCGATAGAAGCTCTCGAGGAGGCAGCCACGGGGTTCTCAACCTCTATCCTAAATGCGGTGCGTGCTCATACCCACCGTATTCCTACCGATGCACCAAACCCTACAGCTATCCCTGTTCCACTGAAACGCCTCATTCAAGCGAAAAACGCTGTTAGAAGGCTATGGCAGAGATTCCGTCACCCTAGGATAGGAGTAATACACCAGAGGTTCAAATCCCTGGTGAGACGACTCCTAAGAAAGCATAGGCAAGCAGCTTGGGAAAACACGTTGCGACATGTAAACCTCCAGGAGAGGAAACCATGGCGCATCGTCCGAGGCTTGAGGAAAGATAAAACTGTACACCAGCATCCTGTGCATAGCCCTCGGGGAAGACTTGTCTTTGAACCGAGGGAAAAAGCAGAGGCGCTAGCAGACTATTTGGAAACTCAATTCCAGCCTAGAGTCGACCCTCAGAACGACGATCATACTGACCTCGTGGAGCAAGCAGTAGAAGACTTCTTAGAAGTTGGACCTGCGGGCCACGAGGTTTTCCACATCCCGATAGTTACCCCTCGCGAGGTAACTAACACCATCCAACACCTAAAACCTAGAAAAGCCCCTGGGCAGGACCGGGTAACAGCGGAAATGCTCCAGCACCTTCCCTTTAGAGCCGTGATGCACTTGACTCGGATCTACAACGCGTGCCTAAGCATGCGTCATTTTCCAGAAGACTGGAAGAAGGCGCGTGTGGTATGCGTGTTGAAGCCGGGCAAGAATCCGATCTTTCCTTCCAGCTACCGCTCCATCAGCCTCCTACCAGTTATCTCGAAAGTTTTCGAGAAACTGTTCCTGACCCGCCTTCGACCTCTTTTAGAGGAAAAAGGCCTCCTACCGGAACATCAGTTTGGTTTTCGTTCTGACCATTCCACAACCGAGCAACTACTGCGTGTAGCCGAAAAGGCCTCCCTGGCTTACCAGGAAAGGGCCAAAACGGTGGCAGTGTTGCTTGACGTGGAAAAGGCGTTCTCTACCACCTGGCACGAAGGGCTTATCTACAAGCTCATACAGCACGAAATCCCCCCTCCATATATTTACTTGGTGGCTAGTTTCCTACAGGAACGTAGCTTCCGGGTGAAAGTGGAGGGTTCATTTTCCCGAGAAAGGCCCATTGGCGCAGGAGTCCCCGAGGGCAGTGTACTGTCACCGGCACTCTTTAATGCTTACATGGCCGATCTCCCCACGCATCCCAACACTCACATCTGTCAGTATGCGGACGATCTCATGATCTTCGCAGCAAACAAGAACCCGCGCTACAGCTACCGTCAAGTACAAGCCCACCTCTGTGCCATCAGTAGATGGTGCGAGAACTGGCGCATGTCTATCAACCCGGAGAAAAGCTCTGCGATTCTCCTGGCCAACACGCTGGCAAACCGGCTCCCGCAGGACCTCGTGCTTCGGCGCCGTCGGATCCCTTGGGTCACTACGGCGAAGTATCTCGGGGTCACGTTGGACCGGCGGCTAACGTATAGGCATCACGTCAGGGGCAAAGTACTACAAGGTCATGCAGCCCTACGGCAGTTGTATCCCATCCTCAGCTCCAAAACCATGCCCTTTCGCCTGAAACTCCAACTGTATCGTGCGATCATCCCGCCTCTGGTCCTGTACGGATGCGAGATCTGGGGAGTGGTGGCAAAGTCCACCTTCATCAGACTCCAGACGTTGCAGAACCGGGCATTAAGGATGATCTACGACACTGGTTGGAGATTTCCTGCCCACATCCTTCACGAACATTCCGGTATCCCGTACATTGTCGACGTGATTAAAACCCGCGCTCGAACAATGTACAACAAACTCCAGAACCACCCTAACCCACTGGTGAATACTCTGGGACAATACGACCAGAGAGAGCCTCGCCGACTACCATCTAAAAAATTGCCGAAGGACATCTTAAGTCCAACGGTCTAAATTTCGCAGATGGGAAAGGCAAAACGAATATCTGTACTTAAAACAGAGTAAATCGCCTAACTCAGATCACCTCTCAGTGTGTGACTGACGGCCAGAACCAGGAGGAGATTAGCGCGTCACCTGATTGACTAACCAGCCGATCAGCATGTATGGGCAGTGCCCGTTCATGGACCTATCCCTACCATCATTCATCTTGTCCCTAAGATACCCCTGATCCCAAACATTCCCAGATTTTAAATCCCTGTAGACCAAAACACCATACTATCGCGCAGGTAAAGCCGTATAACGGCTAGGTACTGCGGTAAAGACACTTCGGGTGGGGGAATAAGCTTCCCCACTCGACTCGAACTGCCTCTGGATTTGGGACATTCGTCGAATGGTACTCGCCTCGTCCACGTCTACTTTGCACCACTGGTGGAAAACCGTGACGACACAGCAGGACCTCTCGTCAGGGAGCGGAAAACGACGCGGGTGGAGCTGCTACTACGCACCGCGCCTACTACATAGTGTAATAGCCAGGCCGGGCGCCGCTAGTTCGTCGAGGAGTGTCCTATAAGAGATCTGATAGCAGATTTTAGGGCACTCCAAATTGGAGAAGAAGAAAGAAGTATCAGAAGACAACCTTTCCCGGAGGGGATCCGGAGCGGTGGAGGAAGTGGGCATCAGCCCTCTACTTACCTCCCTACTAGAGATAGCTCGGCGAGCTATTTCAAACCAGCACCACCCAGACATGGAGGACTCCAGAGCCGACTCGGCACCGACCGACGGACAAACGAAACCGCAGGCCCACATGGTTGCAGCCAAGGCACCAGGCTCTAGCCTGGACCCGGGGTTCACTGGAACCCCCATAGGCGCGTCGCAAGGCGTTAAACCCTCTGTGGGATGCCGGATGGCACCTGCAATGACTAGAGACACGCCGAGTACCAACGCCAAGGTAAGACCTGACGCGATAGGTACCTCTACCCAGAACCCTTCCCATGGTCCAAGGGTGAACACCGTCAAGGCGAAAGCCAAGACGCTCCTCAGGGCCAAGAACAGGCCGAAGGCCAAAAAGGCTATTGGCCTTGTGAACCAAGGGACAGCACTCCCTGTCACACCACCACCAGTACCCATGACCCCTGTCCCAGCACCTACAACGCCGGATGACGACGGCTTCGTTGTAGTGCAGAGCCGCAGGAGGAGATCTTCCGGTTCAAAGCCGGAAGGGACTCCTGCTTCATCAACATCTGCAACTGCAGCGCTCGCCCCAAACCAGGCCTCACAAAAGGAGGGTAGAATCCCCCCGATTGTGTCTGATCCGTTCCCGAACCACATAAAGGTAATGAAGGAACTGAGACGGCAGTTAAAGGCCAATTTCCAGGCAACCCGGCATCCAGGACGGGTTGTCATCAGAACCACTACCTCTGACGACCACAAGGCCGCTAAAGGGGTACTGAAAGAGAGTGGAATTAAGTTCCACACTTACTCGCTTCAGCGTCCCCACGTGGTTCGCAGAGTTGTCAGGGGTCTTGATTCTGAGACAGACCCACAGGATATCCGTGACGGCCTACAGGACGAACACGGAATCAAACCGAGGTCCGTGGTGCAACTAACCACCACAAAGGTAAAAGAGGGGAAACCCACCAAGGTGCCCCTGCCACTATTTTTAGTGGTAGTTGAAAAACAGGGGGAGGGAACCCCAAAAATCGACCAGGTGACTCATTTGTACAACACGAGGGACACCATTGAGCCCTACCACAGCAGAGAGGGACCAGCCCAATGCTACAACTGCTTGGGCTTTCACCACTCGAGTCATGCTTGTGAGAGGCAACTCAAGTGCCTTCGCTGTGCAGGTGAGCACCTGGTGAAGGATTGCCCGACACCAATAGAGAATAAAAAGTGTGCAAACTGCGACGGGAGCCACATAGGCATCTATCGTGGTTGCCCAAAGCGACTTGCAATTATGCAAGGAAGACAGGGCAAAGTACCAGAGATCCGACAGGGGGTGTCTTTTGCACAGGCAATGTCGGAGCACGAAAGTGCCCTAGCACGGGCCGAGAGTGCAGAAGCAACCCCACAGAACCAAGTTGTCAGTCAAAAGACAACGCCAGTCCCAAGCGTCACCCCAAAGGTGGGCACAAAACATCCTGTGCCACCCCCCAGTGCTGCCCCAAAGGACAAACGTCCTCCTAAAAAGAGGAGGAAGGGGAGAAAGGCTCATGTGACTGTAAGTGCAGAGCCAGAACCAGCCACGGTGGAGGCAGGTAACAAAAGTGTTACCCAATTTCCCCCACCAACTGCACCAGCCAATCAGGCACCAGCCGCTACAGCCAACCAGGCAACAGCAACAGCGCAGCCAATCAGCGCTGGCCCGTCATCAAGGACTGGCTCTATAAGTAGGACCCACACAACAAGCACTCAGTCACAGGTCTTGCGAGAGGCCTTTGGCTCAGAGGACATGGCGGAGTTTATTGAACTGGCAACTTGGTTTGCGGACCTCGTACAACGTTCCCTCCCGTTATACAGATTTTTATATTTTTTATATTTTATATTATATTTTATATTATATTATATTTTATATATATGTGAAGAAGCACCTCGTAGTGCTTCAGACGGCCAAGGAACTCTACGCTAATTCCATAAGCTCTTAAATGGCGCATAGAAATGTGCGTTCATTTAGAGCTGCGTTCTGGAACGCAAATGGAGTTAGAGAGCGGAGACCTGGCCTGTTAGAGTTTGTAGACAGCCATGGGATTGATATCCTTATGGTCTGTGAAACACACTTGCACGCCGGTGTACAGTTCAGTCTGCCAAGTTACGTCGCCCATCGGTCTGATCGGGTCGGCCGACAGGGCGGCGGTACTGCCATTTTCATAAAGAACCATCTCACACATATTCCTGTTACCATTCCTCCACTACAACACCTAGAGGCAACCGCCATAAGACTATCCTTAGGCGGATGCGACGTGGTACTTGTAGCGGTATATGATCCTCCGGATGGGCGCTTCTATGAAGCGGACATCACGGCACTCCTAAACCTACACCAAAGAGTCTGTATCGCAGGCGACTTAAACGCCAAACACCCAAGCTGGCACAGCCGCACCCAGAACGTGAAGGGTCGGGGATTGTACCGCCTCATTAGCGGGAACCCCGCCCTGCATGCACACGGGCCGAGAGGTCCAACATACTACCCGGCACGCGGCGCCGCGGATGTCATAGATTTCATTGTCACAAAGAACATTCCATTTCACCTGGATCTCTCGGTGATTTAACGCTCTGGATTCTGATCACAACCCTGTTGTGGTCGACTCAGACGTTAATCTAACTGCGCTGGGAGTGCCTGATTGGGTTGAGGAAGTCGACTGGGATGCAGCCGTCCTAGCCCTCCACAACTCCGTGGAAGCATGTCCTCGAATAGACTCGATAGAGGCTCTCGAGGAGGCAGCCACGGGGTTCTCAACCTCTATCCTAAATGCGGTGCGTGCTCATACCCACCGTATTCCTACCGACGCACCAAACCCTACAGCTATCCCTGTTCCACTGAAACGCCTCATTCAAGCGAAAAACGCTGTTAGAAGGCTATGGCAGAGATTCCGTCACCCTAGGATAGGAGTAATACACCAGAGGTTCAAATCCCTGGTGAGACGACTCCTAAGAAAGCATAGGCAAGCAGCTTGGGAAAACACGTTGCGACATGTAAACCTCCAGGAGAGGAAACCATGGCGCATCGTCCGAGGCTTGAGGAAAGATAAAACTGTACACCAGCATCCTGTGCATAGCCCTCGGGGAAGACTTGTCTTTGAACCGAGGGAAAAAGCAGAGGCACTAGCAGACTATTTGGAAACTCAATTCCAGCCTAGAGTCGACCCTCAGAACGACGATCATACTGAACTCGTGGAGCAAGCAGTAGAAGACTTCTTAGAAGTTGGACCTGCGGGCCACGAGGATTTCCACATCCCGATAGTTACCCCTCGCGAGGTAACTAACACCATCCAACACCTAAAACCTAGAAAAGCCCCTGGGCAGGACCGGGTAACAGCGGAAATGCTCCAGCACCTTCCCTTTAGAGCCGTGATGCACTTGACTCGGATCTACAACGCGTGCCTAAGCATGCGCCATTTTCCAGAAGACTGGAAGAAGGCGCGTGTGGTATGCGTGTTGAAGCCGGGCAAGAATCCGATCTTTCCTTCTAGCTACCGTTCCATCAGCCTCCTACCAGTTATCTCGAAAGTTTTCGAGAAACTGTTCCTGACCCGCCTTCGACCTCTTTTAGAGGAAAAAGGCCTCCTACCGGAACATCAGTTTGGTTTTCGTTCTGACCATTCCACAACCGAGCAACTACTGCGAGTAGCCGAAAAGGCCTCCCTGGCTTACCAGGAAAGGGCCAAAACGGTGGCAGTGTTGCTTGACGTGGAAAAGGCGTTCTCTACCACCTGGCACGAAGGGCTTATCTACAAACTCATACAGCACGAAATCCCCCCTCCATATATTTACTTGGTGGCTAGTTTCCTACAGGAACGTAGCTTCCGGGTGAAGGTGGAGGGTTCATTTTCCCGAGAAAGGCCCATTGGCGCAGGAGTCCCCGAGGGCAGTGTACTGTCACCGGCACTCTTTAATGCTTACATGGCCGATCTCCCCACGCACCCCAACACTCACATCTGTCAGTATGCGGACGATCTCATGATCTTCGCAGCTAACAAGAACCCGCGCTACAGCTACCGTCAAGTACAAGCCCACCTCTGTGCCATCAGTAGATGGTGCGAGAACTGGCGCATGTCTATCAACCCGGAGAAAAGCTCTGCGATTCTCCTGGCCAACACGCTGGCAAACCGGCTCCCGCAGGACCTCGTGCTTCGGCGCCGTCGGATCCCTTGGGTCACTACGGCGAAGTATCTCGGGGTCACGTTGGACCGGCGGCTAACGTATAGGCATCACGTCAGGGGCAAAGTACTACAAGGTCATGCAGCCCTACGGCAGTTGTATCCCATCCTCAGCTCCAAAACCATGCCCATTCGCCTGAAACTCCAACTGTATCGTGCGATCATCCCGCCTCTGGTCCTGTACGGATGCGAGATCTGGGGAGTGGTGGCAAAGTCCACCTTCATCAGACTCCAGACGTTGCAGAACCGCGCATTAAGGATGATCTACGACACTGGTTGGAGATTTCCTGCCCACATCCTTCACGAACATTCCGGTATCCCGTACATTGTCGACGTGATTAAAACCCGCGCTCGAACAATGTACAACAAACTCCAGAACCACCCTAACTCACTGGTGAATACTCTGGGACAATACGACCAGAGAGAGCCTCGCCGACTACCATCTAAAAAATTGCCGAAGGACATCTTAAGTCCAACGGTCTAATTTTCGCAGATGGGAAAGGCAAAATGAATATCTGTACTTAAAACAGAGTAAATCGCCTAACTCAGATCACCTCTCAGTGTGTGACTGACGGCCAGAACCAGGAGGAGATTAGCGCGTCACCTGATTGACTAACCAGCCAATCAGCATGTATGGGCAGTGCCCGTTCATGGACCTATCCCTACCATCATTCATCTTGTCCCTAAGATACCCCTGATCCCAAACATTCCTAGAGTTTAAATCCCTGTAGACCAAAACACCATACTATCGCGCAGGTAAAGCCGTATAACGGCTAGGTACTGCGGTAAAGACACTTCGGGTGGGGGGAATAAGCTTCCCCACTCGACTCGAACTGCCTCTGGATTTTCCATCATTACTTAAAACAGAGTAAATCGCCTAACTCAGATCACCTCTCAGTGACGGCCAGAACCAGGAGGAGATTAGCGCGTCACCTGATTGACTAACCAGCCAATCAGCATGTATGGGCAGTGCCCGTTCATGGACCTATCCCTACCATCATTCATCTTGTCCCTAAGATACCCCTGATCCCAAACATTCCTAGAGCTTAAATCCCTGTAGACCAAAACACCATACTATCGCGCAGGTACTGCGGTAAAGACACTTCGGGTGGGGGAATGAGCTTCCCCACTCGACTCGAACTGCCTCTGAAGCCTCTGGATTTTCCATCATTTTAGTCCTGAAGATGGCCATGGAGAGTATAATGGCCGAAAGCTCGACCTTTTTAAATTTAACACGGCTGAACACCCGTGAAGCTGTTATCACTAACGTTCGCCGTGAAAGCTTCAAATCCTACAATTTCATTAGTTGATTATTTTGCTGTTTAATGACGCTGTCAATTGGCAGGATCAAATAAGCGCCACCGGTGTGTCGCAATTTCATTCCGCAGGAGTCAGTAAATCTACGGACATGGAGCTGTAGTTTTTAAGCACACTTAAAAACCATCGGTCTGGTCCGGATTTGAACCCGCGACCTTGTGATCGGTGGGCCAACATCTAACCAACTGAGCCACCCAGACCGACCCTAGTCATTTAAGGTAAGTTTAAATGGGATTTTCGTGAGTTCCTCCCTCCCCCCACCCATTTTCATGTTTTAATTCCAAATAGGTATTTTGAAGCTCCTGCTCATTTTCGTGTAACTTCCATAGAGATGCGCTAACTCTAAATAGTTTGAAGGTATTGTTGAAAATAATCCTGCGTAGTAGCATTTTAGCACATTTAGGTACACTACTTGGTAAAACATCAATAACACTGTAAATATTAGTGTAAGAGAAAAGATCCTTTTTTATTTTAATCGGATGGTTTTACTTTAGCTAATGGCATCCCGTTCATATTTCCTCCATGAGAGAGTTTCAAAGTACTTGGAATTAGTACTGTAGTGCTGTTTGTAAAGTTAATTTACATTTGTTGTATTACATACGCGTTTCAGTGTTTTAAATTGTGTTTTGCAAATATTCCGAAACTAAAGGGCGTTTTCATGAGGATTAAAGTTTACAGATAACATATATGCCAGCAAGAATATTAAAAATGCTATTTCAGATGAGGTTATGTCAGCAGGTGCAGTAAATGAAAGTGTTTCAGAACCCAAACTTCACTTATCAAGTGCTCCACAGAGGAAGTTACAAATAGGCGAACATTTTTATAATACTGTAAATAATGATACTGATGACACAAACATAATTATACATTTAAAATTGCTTACTAAAGCATTGTTTGAAAGTGTGAGTTACAGTCTTTGTGGTGGAAACATAAGCATTCTAGGGGATATCGCGAAGGGAGGGCGAGGAAGGGGCCGCGGTCCCCCCTTGGAAATTAATAAATTCAATGTGTAGTCGTTTACTGACTATTGGACTATTGAACAATTTGTATTTAACACAAATTAATACAACTATCCGCAACAAATACTGTCACTTTTGATAGCAGAATAATCAATTAATATTGTTTGATTACAAACTTTCAACATGCGGCCCTCCCCTGAAAAATTGTGCCAATGCCTATGGGGGAAAACATAAAATAAGTGGATTGTTGATTTTTTTTATTTTATGTTTGAAAACAATTTCTGAAAAATTTAAATGTTTTGTACAAAATCCCCATGCTCTCAGTAACTGACATCAAGGGCTGAAGTTTTTGTCGCACCATTTACACCTAAACAGGCTTTATTTTAACGGAAAAAAAAATATTATGCACACTGACTGGCTATTCTTTTTAAATTTAAAAACCAACACTTTTCAATAGAACTTTAAGAGCTTTACTAAAAAAGTCCTACCTTTCCTTACAATGAACAGAAGTAGTTTATTTTTCATCAATCAACTGTGCAGGTATTGTTGAATATATCTTGAAAAAATTAGCACATTATCTTAAATAGTTGCTGAGATAATGGTGAAACTTTAACACTGCCGAAATAGGGCGCTTTTACTCCCCTTAAGAACATGTTGCCTCGCTGAGGTCGTTGGGGCCACCCACCGCCCCTTTTTCAAGCATACACATTTGCAACTCTAACTACCATATCGTGAGTGTGAAGTATTGTCAATTAGTTGATTACTTTGCTACAAGCTGTGCAGTAAATAGACGCAATACATGTGCGCGAAATACGATGTGAACACTTTTAGCAAATACGCAATCTTTACGGTTTTTATTTTAAAGTGCAAGGAAAGGGTAGTTTGGACATGAAAGGAATATAACTCGGACGGGTGCCAGATACATCACCCTTACCAAAAGTACCCCTTGGTTGCCATAGTGTATATTACGCGTTTCTGTCAGAAGTGTAACCAAAATGCGCAGGGAATACACAGACTGAATCCAATATGGCAGCTGAGCCATCTTTGGTGGATACGAGTTTGGGTATTGCAGCTTTGTTTGAGGATTGCGAGTAACGTAAATAAAATGCTCATTTCCGTATGCTTCTAACATCGATTGTTAGTTTAGGTTACATTTTGAATTATGATTTTCACACAGGGCGAAGACGAAACAATGCTCAGTGGAAGTAATATTGCGGCAAACACATGAGAGAGAGTGGGGTTTGCTACTAATTTCTACTTTCTCAAGGATAATACAAAGAGTTTGTTTATGGGATGAGTACTGTCGTTTGGAATGGACAGAAAAAGCTTATTATATAGTTAAATGGATATTTTTCTTACCTTTTTACTCAGCATGCCGGTAACGCTAAACAATCCGTTGCTTAGACACACTACACAACTGACTTTTGTCTAGTGATGGGCAGAATAGAATCCTTTCAAGAATCGAATACTCTGCATTCGAATACTTTTAAGAATCGAATATTTCATTCGAATGCAAGTTCTCGGATACTATCACTCACTAGTAGTAGTATTGAGTAATCGAAATCTCTTGCATTCGAAAAGGTTGGTATTTTAGTTTAATATCTTTCAAGGATGCGACACGAAGATTTTAAAAACGAAAATCCTCCGCCCTAAGCTACCTTTTACATAGAGCATTTTTCGAAATTTTGATTTGCTCTTGCGATTTTGAGTAAAATGCCATATGTTAAAAGGTATTTTTATAGCAATTGGAACGTATATTTTGAATATTCTAGCTTATGTAGTCCTGTTTACTCTTGATGACTTGCATAACCGGTAAAGCGTAAGAGATAGACCAATTATTATTACTATTATTATTATTATTATTATTATTATTATTATTATTATTATTATTATTATTATTATTATTATTATTATTATTATTATTATTATTATTATTATTATTATTATTATTATTATTATTATTATTATTATTATTATTATTATTATTAGTATTATTATTATTATTGTGAAGCAAGATATGACACAGTAATACATTATTTTCATTGTTAAACAGTAGTTTACATGCAGATACACCATTTTATGATATGCTGACTTGGAAATCAATAATATGTCAGCGTTATAAGAATGAATTTTGTGTCGAATTTATAACATTGACGTATGTACGTTCTAGTTAACTGGTCCCGTAATGTGCGCTCCGTTATTTCAAAAACCGAGAACAAGCCGAGTGAAACATTCGAATTCAGCATTCATAACATACGCAAACGAGAACCGAGTGAAGTATTCGATAACAGCAAAGTAGTAATTAACAAACGAGAGCCGAGTGAAACATTCGAATTCAGCATTCATAACATACGCAAACGAGAACCGAGTGAAGTATTCTATAACAGCAGAGTAGTAATTAACAAACGAGAACCGAGTGAAACATTCGAATTCAGCATGCATAACATACGCAAACGAGAACCGAGTGAAGTATTCGAATTCAGCATGCATAACATACGCAAACGAGAACTGAGTGAAGTATTCGACAACAGCAGAGTAGTAAGTAACAAACGAGAACCGAGTGAAGTATTCGACAACAGCAGAGTAGTAAGTAACAAACGAGAACCGAGTGAAGTATTCGAATACAATCTCAGGATTCGAGAACATCTGGAGAACTTTCAAGAATCGAATACATCGACATTTTGCATTCGAATACTCCCATCACTATACAGAAGACTTCAGTTCATATTCAAAGACTAAAGTAACGTGAACATCAAAATTATTTTTAATAGTTTATTCACAAAATGTATTAGTTTCTAATAACAAACTTTTACTTTGTTGTTGTTGTGTTTAACGCCCGCTTTTACTACTATGGCACCGCAGGCGGTGACACTGATGATACGTGAAGATGGAGCACCGGTGGAATGAGATGGCGGGGGAAACCGGAGTACCCGGAGAAAACCCGCCCTGACGCCGCTTCGTCCACCACGAATACCACATGCGGGTCCCTGGGATCGAACCCGGGCCGCCTAGGTGGTAGGCGAGCGCGCTAACCGCTCGGCCACGGCACCGCCTAAACTTTTACTTTCTCTACTACATATACTAAGTCAAGGAGGTATTGTATTCCACCCTAGAATTCGATGTTGAGATTTCACCAGAAATACAGGTTTTGAGGTCCCCTGAATAAAAATAAAGCATTTTTAGAAAAAGCTGCGCGCGCGCGTGTGTATGTGTGTGGATGTATATGGAAAGCGTAAGTCCAAAACGAAGTCACTTAAAAACCAAAGTTTGTCTCAAGTTTAATATCTTTCAAGGATGCGAGGCGAAGATTTAAAAAAAAAAATTCCTCCACCCTAAACTACATTTATATGGAAAATTCTTGGAAATTTTTTATTTTCTCGAATATTTACGTCGACAACATATTTTCTACCTTATTTTTATGAAGTAATAGGCGTATTTGACATTGACACACAACAAAACAGGGGACTAATTCTTGACCATATAAACCTATACCAAATGAAGGAGATTGGTAATCAGAAGAGAAGGGAAAAAAAAAAAAAGCTATATTCTGAACCTTGTATTCCTTATTTAAAAGACATAAAAATTTTCAAATTTGGAAATCACTGCTCACTTTTTGGTGCTCGTTGAGTGATTACTAAATTTGCTATTAATTTGTTCCGACGTCTTGAATTGCAGTTGTTTTAGAAGATATGTTTATAAATTATCCGTGATTCTTTGTACATATTACACAATCATCCGTATACTACTCCAAATTAAATGGACAATGCTAAAGTGGTTAGCTGTCCTATTTCGAAATTTTATAATAATTTTGTACATTATTGCACTTTATCAAATATTTTTAATTATACGATCTTTTATTCTTTATCATTCATATTTAAAATTGTCTTTAGTTCTTTTCAATGCAATTTTGCTTACATCCTATAGGTATTTAATGCAACAATTCTGTATGCAGTTATCTTTTACTTAGAGCTAACAGAAACAAATATCTCGGGTCACGGACAATTCCGTAAACATAAGCATAACGCTGTGCCTCTTGTAAGCAAAGATAAGATACGTGTCTCTGGTAGCGCACTCACAAAGATTATTATAAACTATACCAGGACTCGGATTTTTAGGTAAATACATATTTTGTTTGCGTCCTACTCTGAACTTGAAACTAAGCTTAATGTCCTGGATATTCACACCGGAGCAAATACTGTAAGTTTTATTGCACATAAAAATGCATCGGCTGGCCCCGTGGCACAGTTGCTAGAGCACCTGCCTGCTGTCCAGGGTTCGATTCCCGGCAGGGGGGTCGGAATTTTTCTCCAGCTAAGATTATTCCTCATCCTTCCCTGGGTCTGGAAGTATGAATTCAAAGTATAAAAACCCCAAAGACCGAAAAAAACCCGCTCGTTAAACGAGTAACACCATTTGCCAATACGCAAGGCCGCCGATATGATAAAGGCGGGATATAAAAAATGCGTATTTCCTGACTTTTTATTTCAATAAATATTTTGGGATAAATTACACAACAATCGCATGAAGGAAGCAGCAATAAATTATTTTTAACAAGTCACCATCCACTTCTTTAATGCTCAATTACGCAGGTTGGATGTCGATATTTGTTATTCATTATTGGAAGAACTGAAAGTATCGCTTCAGTTGGAAGAAAATATAAACATCCTGGTTGCTCAAGCAACATGAGCCTGCAAGATAAGAACAGGGAATTCCACCATTGCACATGTTACACTAGTAGGTATATACACTGAAACTGTATAGTCAATTAGTCATTTGTGAATCCGTAAAGTTTATACGACGTTCTATAGTTGTGTTGTGAAATTACATATCGACAGTTTTGAGTTCACAATGGATTAAGCCCGCCTCGGTAGCGTGATGGTTAGCGTGTCTATCTCACGTTCAAGAGGTCGCGAGTTCGAATCTTACTTAGGGTAAGTTATCCGGTTAAGGCTTTTTCCGAGGTTTTCCCTACTCTGAGAGACAAATATCGGGTAAGTTAAAGCTCCATGGACCTCGGGCTCATTTGAAGATCATTTCACCCATTTAATGTCATTCATTCGTCCGATGTGACAATGTTGGAGGACGTTGGAGGATTAAACATGTCTAGATTGAAAAGTACTGCAAGTGCAACAATATATTGTGAAATTTAAGACAGTGTGTTAAGGAATCTTTATTTCCTTTGTGATTCCGTAAATAAAGTGGAATCAGTAGGAATGTCTGTAGCACAAAATTTGAAAATCTGATGTGCTGCATTCACATGACTTTCTCCTCTCTTGCACTAACCATTCTTAAAAACTCTTATACCTATATCTTCTTCGTGTTAGTTGAGATAAACATTTGCAGAAATTACCTTATTGCTTGTTTCCTTGTAGGTGCAAGGGGAATATGGGAATACAGATGGCTTTGAGCGATAGTCAAATCTTTAAAAGCTTTGAGATTCCGTTTTCCTTGCACGGTTAGCGAACAACGATGTTGCATTTGACGAAAGTGTAAGTTTTCGAAATTCACAGAAATAGCAAGGAATATCTCCGAAATTAGTTCTCATTACAAAAAATGTATTTGGACATGGGTGTGTGTTTTAGCGAGATCAACATTTTTTGTAGAGTAATATTTTGTCTATCTCTTCCGGTTTACGAGTTATTCAAAAGTCATTCAGAGCAAACAGGACTACTAGGCTATAGACAGAAAATTCATTATATACATTTCATATGTCATAAAAATATTTAAACATGTCATTTTAATCAGACCCGTTAGGGCCATCTGCAAGAAAATCAAAATTTTCCAAAAATTTTCCATGTAAAGGATAGTTTAAAGTGGAGCAGTTTTCTTCAAAATCTTCGTGTCACATCCTCATAAGACATTAAAGTTAAATACCAACTTGAGTTTTTAACCGGCTTTTCGTTTTTGAGTTATGTTACCCACAAACTGACAGACACATAGGCGCGCGCACACGCACGGACCTTTTTCTATAATTGCATTTTTTTTTCATTCAGGGGGTCTCAAACAGATATTTCCGGTGAAATCTCCACATTGAATTTTTGGGTGGAATACCTTTCTCTACTTCCTTTACGTAGTACAGAAAGTAAAAACAAATGCGACGAAGTGCTCGAAAATAACTGTCGATTTAACATAGTCCATAAAATTTCAAATGTGTTGGACGGGCAACATGAAGACATTGTTATGAGTGTGACTGACATTCCAAATTATGATTATGTTACACTTCTTGTGACGTGAAGCGATTATTTTCGAAATTCAAAACACTTCTTCGTGACAATCGTCAATCTTTCAGGATGGAACATTTGAGAAAGCATGTGGTTGTACACTGTAACTCTACAGTAGTTGATGGTTCCCTCCAAGAGTAATGTCTGGTGAGTACCAAGTGCATCTATATTATTTCGCCATTCAGATCTTAAAAATATTTTATTTGTTTTAGCACATATTTCTTACTTTTTAGCACATATTTTTAGTACTTAGAAGTAAATATTTTCCAAGTTTTTAGCACCTAAAAATCCGAGCCCTAATTATTAGTGCTTCTCCTTCTCCATTTTGAGCCTGGTACATATATTATAGTACATATTTGAAATGATGTCATGCAATGAATATGGTGAACACTGCCTAGCAGGTATACAAAGATTTACATTTTTGTCCAAAGAAAACCAGTGTAACATTAATTAATAGTTTCTAATAATGTCCGCCAAAAAATCCGTCATTCATCAAAACTAAATTTTGCCCGTGACACACTTCGAAGTCTGTCAAATTGGCAATCCCTAACCCGCCACTGCTGCAGTGAAAGATATGACGGTTGCAGCTGTGCGCAGAGAACAGAACGTCAAAACGTGTTTGTGATACAAGCACAATGTTTATGTACGTCCCGACCTTAAGCTAGAGCCAAGAGCCAAGAGCCAAATCAGGTCGCTCGGGTTTACCCGAGCGGGATATATGCCCACGGTACCTATCCATGTAGTATGGATTCACCCGTGAGGTATGAAAGATGTAGTCATTTTACAAGCTATTTTTGTCAGTGTCAGCCAATGGTGATGATTGGTTACTCTCTCTTGCTATAGACTAGGGATATGAGTGCCAGTTAGAATGTCTACCCATCCTGGGGCACCCATGCCCCTCTGCTCACTTAGCAAAGGTCAGCTTGTCTAACCAGCAAGTCAAGCAGTGTCAATTTAGCGAGAAACCGAATGCATTGGAATGTTTGGTGAAATGAGGAAGCAGCGAAGCCAATTAGCCCAAGACATCCTTGGGTAAACGATAGCTTTTGCGCCTCCTGGGAAGATGGGGATCATATTGTCCCAGGGTATTCACCAGCTGGTTAGGGTGTGGTGTAAGTTTCGCATACATAGAGCGGGCTCTATCTCGCACAACATCCACAATATATGGAATGCCAGAATGAGTGTGGAGAATATGGGAAGAAAATCTACGGTCAGTATCGTAGATCATCCTAAGGGCCCTGTTCTGCACGACTTGCAGTCTGCGGATGGTGGTTTGAGCCACGAATCCCCATGCCTCGCATCCATACAGGATCAGGGGAGGGATGATCGCACGATAAATGCGTAGTTTAAGTCGTGTAGGCATAGTTGACCTAAAGATGGGATAGAGCTTTCCCAGAGCTCCGTGACCTTGGGCAGCTTTAGCTGTGACATGTTTGGTGAAGGTAAGTCCTCGGTCTAGTTGTACACCAAGGTACTTGGCTGTGTTGACCCAAGGGATTCTCCTCTGACCAAGTGTCAGGTCCCTTTCTGGTCTCCAGGAATGAATTTTGCCTAACACAAAAGCAGAGCTTTTCTGTGGACTGATTCCCATTCTCCATTTTTCACTCCAACTCTCAATGGCATCTAGGTGTCTTTGCAATGGGGGAAGGCAGTAACGTAGATTTTTGTTACGGGCCAGTATGAGGACGTCATCGGCATATTGGCACGTAACAGTGCTGGGTTCAACGGGGAAGTCAGACATGTATGCGGCAAAGAGCAGTGGCGATAGAACACTACCTTCCGGTACTCCGGCCGCTATTGGTCTGATAGTTGATAACCTGCCCTCCACTCGCACCCTGAAAGTGCGGTCACGAAGGAAACTGGCTATGAGGGTCAGGTAGGGGGAGGGGAGATTTGCATCTCTAAGTTTGTACAGTAGGCCCTGGTGCCATGTTGTTGCAAAGGCCTTATCCACATCCAGAAGTACTGCGACAGTTTTGAAGTTTTCCTGGAAACCCAGGGCAGCCTTCTCAACAAGACGCAGGAGCTGTAAGGTAGTGGAATGGCCTTGACGGAATCCAAACTGATGATCCGGAATGAGCCTCCTTTCCTCAAATAGAGGAGTTAGACGGGACAGCAGAAGTTTTTCAAAAATTTTTGAAATTATTGGGAGTAGACTTATAGAACGGTAACTTGATGGAAACTTGGGATCCTTGCCTGGTTTCAATATGCAAATCATCCTCGCTTCCTTCCAAGCAGTAGGGAAGTGTCGGAGATACAGGCAAGCATTGTAAATTCTCGTCAAGTGGATAATGGCTTTGCGAGGCAGGTGTTGTAACATATGTGTCGTAACACCATCATATCCAGGGGATTTGTTGGGTTTGAGACACCTAATTTGCGAGGAAACTTGCCTTGGTGTGACAATTGGTATGCGAGTCGCCTCGTGAGGTGGTGGAGGATCCTCATAGAGGTAATCCACCGTTGCCTCAACTAGTTCTGAAAAGTCCTCATCTTCTATGTCCTCTCGGGGCTCAAATTGGGACTCTAAATAGTCCGCGAAGTCAGTGGCTTTCTCTTGCGGTTCGAAAGATAATCTCCCGCGAGTGCCATGTATAGGATGCTGATATAGCGTTTTGTCCCTTCTCAGGGATTTAATTATCCGCCAGGGCTTCTTTTCAGAGAGGTTTACGTTCCTCATGGTGTTTTCCCAGGCCTCTTTGCGATGTGCACGTAAGAGGCGTCTAGCCAGGGTCTTAAATCGCAGATAAATTGCCTGCAATCTGGGATGGCGGAAACGCTGCCAAAGCTTCCGAACTGTTGACTTAGCTCTTAGCAACAGTCGGAGTTCATTTGGGATGGTTGTGGGGTTAGGAGTATTGCAAGGAATGCGGTAAGTATGCCCTCGTATCACATTTGATATTTGTCGGGAGAATGCATTTGCCGCTAATTCTAACGACTCGATAGAATTTATATGCGGTCTGGGATCCACTGATTGGTTCAGTTCAAGGACGGCTGCATCCCAGTCTACCTCATACGACCAATCAGGAGTTACCAATGCTGACATATTAACATTGGTGTCGATTAACACAGGATCGTGGTCAGAATCCAGTTCATTGACTGTCGTCAGGTCTATATGGAATCTAAAGTTTTTAGTGACCATAATATCCAGCACGTCCGGTCTCCCTCGGGCAGGATGAAAAGTGGGCTCTCTCGGTCCATGAGCTATGAGGCTTGGGTTACCGCTTATAAGGCGGAATAGTCCTCGCCCCTTCGCATTGGTGGCACGACTATGCCAGTTGGCATGTTTTGCATTTAGGTCACCTGCAATGCAGACCACAGGGTGGAGGTTTAATAAAGCCGTGTAATCTGCTTCATAGAAGCGGTGATCAGGGGGGTCATATGCCGCTATCAGCAATGTATCTAGACCACCTAAAGATAGCCTAATAGCACAGGCTTCTACATGCTGAAGTGGTGGAAGAGGGAAAGGCTTATGGGTAATATGGTTCTTAACAAAGATGGCTGTACCTCCCCCTTGTCGGCCAACCCTATCAGACCGATGGGTGACGTAATTAGGGAGGGAGAAGTTGGTGGCAGCATCCAAATGAGTTTCACAGACCATCAGAATGTCGATTCCGAAATACTGTACAAAATTAGAAATATTAGGGTAATGACTCCGTAGTCCGTTTGCGTTCCAAATCGCAGCTCTAAATGGTCTCCGGACATGTCTTCCAGCCATTATTGAGCGGAGTTGGGGTAGAGCTGTTGGGGGTCAGGTTGGGGTTGTTCAACTGCATCTTACAGTTTCTCAGAGCAGGTAACGCCTTGTTTATTAAATCCCCAAACCATGAGGATAAAGAGCTAAATTCCTCCAGGTCACTTTGCGAAATAGTCGCTAGTGTGGAGGAGGATGTTGCCGTGTTAGGCATTGGTGGGATAGGGGTAGGGGGAATATCCCTAACCTTGGATATAGGCTCTGCCTCTACAGGTGCGTCTGTAGTTATTACAGGAGCTTGTGGCTCCGAAGTTACATTGGGGGCAGAAGATTTGCTCTGCCTAGGTTTTCTGTTCCTCCTCTTCCTGCGTGGTTTTGGTGCAGGGGGTTTAGGCACTATTGCCTTTTCTATAGGACCTGGAGGTGGTGGCACAGAATTTGATGGGGAATCGCTCTTTGGTGTAGCAGCCTCTTGTTCCACTCGACGCAGAGTGGACTCTGCCTTATTTAAGGCATTGGAAAAGGACACACCTGGGCGAACCACTTGGTCATTGGGGCGGTTCTTTCGGCGGCTCTCTATGATCTTTTTCCTTGTGGAGCATCCTTTGTACACACTTACGTGTGTACCATCACAATTAGCGCACTTGCACTCTTCCCTAGGTTTAGGGCAGTTCTCTAGCAAGTGGTTCCCTGCACACCGCAGACATGTAAGCTTTCGCTCACACATCATGCTGGAGTGATTGTACCCCATGCATCGGTAACATTGCACAGGTCCCTCTCTGCCATAATACCTTTCCACTTTGACTACAGTGAAAATTAGTTTCCTTACTGTGTCAATTGGTTGTACTTCATGGTTAAGTACTTTGTCAAGTACTACCAAGAATAGTGGCATAGGAACTTTGTTAATACCCCCCTCGGTATTAACGGTTCTCTTCAACTGTGCCACTGAATTGACAGTTATGCCATGTTCTTCTTTAAGTGCAGTTTTGATTTCATCAGGGGTGCACTCTGAGTCTAAGCCTCTGATGACTCGGCGCTCAATGTGTGGACGTTGTGGTGGCGGAGTTGAATGGTAGAGCTCGGCGAGTGAGGAAGTGCTTTGTTAGTGCGCACGAGAAACAGGCACGTGTAACGGTTTGGCGGGATCATTGTCGAGGATACAACTGCCATAATTTTGTCGGGAAAAGCGTGTTCAAATAAGTGACTGAGTAGAGTGCTTCAGAGGACAAATAAGGAGTAACTGTAAGTAAAGTGCTCCAGATACCCTTTTTTTTAGAGGTGTTGTGACCGTTGTGAGAAGAGGAGTTTGTTGGTGCGCGCGAGAAACGGTCACGTGAAACGGTTTGGCGGGATCATTGTCAACTGCCATAATTTTGGCGGGAAAGACGTATCAAGTGGCTGTGGCGCTCTCCACACACATTTGATTAGGGATATTGAGTACAGAGTGTAGTTATATAAGCGTTGTTATATAGTGTTTTGTTTAGTGTGTCCGTGTACACCTGGACGTATATTTTGAGTGAAGTGCAATAACTAATATGTGAATGAGTATCAATAGTACTCCGTCCCCTGTGTAAATAATTCTACGTATAATTATAGTGTAAATATAGTGTGTAAGTGACAGTATAAAAAGCGCGCGAAATATAGTGTACCCACGCTAAATGGAGGCTCCCAGAAGCACTTGCGACTGGGAGCGGGAACAAGAAGGGGATGGAGAATGCCCCTGATCCGCCGGCCGCCGAGAGCGGAGTCAGGGAAGTGATGGCATCCAGCGCAGCAGCCGTGACTGCCACCGCACTCGCCCCGCCCACTACAGCCCCATTGACTACAGCTCCCAACGGCCAACGAACCACGGACCAACCAACCAAGAAGACCCAGATGACAGAGGAAGAGCGTAAGGCAATGGAAATAGAGAAACTTCAGAAAGAAGTAGATGAACTAAAGGGAGAGATCATCTACTACCAGAATGTGCTGGCAAATATGGATGGGGAATCCCAACAATTTTCAAAATTCGCACAGGACCTCGGGTTCTGCTACAAAGAGCATGCCCTCAAGAAGCGGCGATTAGTCATCCTCAGCGAGGGGTGGCAACAAGTGCCTGCAAGAAATAAGAGGAATAGAAGAAGCGGCCGGGAAAGCGATTCAGATAGTGAACGTCCCGACCAGCAGCGCCCCAAGCGCGTCTCAAAACAAAAAACGCCGCCATATCCCCTCACCACGAGAAACACCTACGCGCCGCTGAGGGTACAAATTGATGCAGAATCCGACGACGAGACGTCAGAGGATCCACCACCACAACCCGCAATAGCCTCCACCTCTAGAGACCCCTTCCCCAAGCTACCCCCCACCAAAGCCCCCATTCAAACACAGACACAGAAGAAACACACCACCCAGCCCACCATTCCCACCCCCACTCCCGCCCCAAGCACATCCAACAACGCAGCAAAAACATCAGACAACCAGAAACCACCAAGAATAATAATCCCTGACGTCCAACACACGGTAAAGGTCCTCCGCATCCTGCGTGGCTCCCTTCCTGCCGGCACATATAAATTGCAGACGACGAGGGACTGCCTTAAGCTCTTCCTCCAACGGAAGCAGGACGCGAACCCGACAATGCAGCTCCTGAAGGACGCCGGAGTAGAAAACTACAGTTTTACTCCACGTGGGGATCAACCTCTTCGCTACGTAATCAAACGTCTTCCAGCTGACTTAGAGGAAGATTACGTGAAAGAGGACCTGGTCCTAAAAGGCTACACCGGCGTCCAAGTACGACAGATGATTTCACGTGGGAGGCCTCTGCCAAATTTTCAGGTTAGTCTTGACAGGACCACCGAAAACCAAAAACTTCTACAGGAACGAGAGGTGTGCCATATGATGGTCACCGTGGAGGTCCTGAAAACAAACCAAAACATAACGCAATGTTACAACTGCCAGCAGTTGGGGCACACTTTTAGGAACTGCAATATGACCTCCCGGTGTGTCCTTTGCGGTGACCTCCACCGCCTGGCTGATTGCCCGAAAAAGGCAAAGCAGGGCGTTGTACCCCACTGTGCTAATTGTGGGGAAACGCATCCTGCCAGCTACAGGGGGTGCGAGACGTTTCGCAACGAACGTCACCGCCGTCAACTGGCATCCATAGCCAGGAGCTCTCCCAGTGCTCAGCCAGGGCCAAAACCCATCATACACCCGGCCCTGGTTCAAACAGGTATCTCCTATGCGGGAACTACCGTAGGGCAAAACGCACCAGTGCCACCACAGAATGGTCCCCCTCCACTACCCCAACAGGCGCCCACGGGTGACCTGAGTGGGATAAAAGATATATTAAACATGTTCAGAGACCTAAATTTACCATCACTATTGATGAAGGCGCAGCCTTTCCTGGACAAATTCAAAAGCTGCAGCAACACTTGGGAGAAAATAGAGACCATCATATGTCTCCTCTCAGCCCTTTTAGAATAAATGGCCCACGTAAGGGGAGGCACAACTTTAACTCGCGCACTACTGTGGAATGCAGATGGCATCCACAGGAAGCAACACGAACTTGAAAACTACCTACGGCGTAACAAAATTGACGTCGCATTCATCTGCGAAACAAAATTAAAGCACGAGCACACTTTTAAGCTCCAGGGGTATCAAATCTTTCGGAACGACAGAATTGGCAGACAAGGGGGAGGGACTGCTATTTTGCTTAGAAATACTATTGCTCATGCTTCTGTTACGTTGCCTGTAATGGCAGCGTTAGAGTGCACAGCACTTAAAACACGTGTAAATAGTAAAACGGTTATGCTGGTAGCACTTTATCGGCCCCCTAACTCCCCAGACTTTACACAAGACCTCGAGCAGATCCTCGCTTTAGAGGAGCACGTTATAATTGCAGGAGATTTCAATGCCCGGCACCCCTGGTGGTTTTCACGCCTGGCAAACGCGGCGGGAAATCTCCTGGTTGAATTTATAACTGATAATGATGACATTGAGGTACATCTTCCCCCAGAACCCAGTTTTTGGCATCGATCAGGGCACTTTGACGCTGAGATTTTGGACATCGTACTAACAAAAAATGCGACACTGTTAAATAACTTTACTGTTTATCACAGCCTGGACTCCGACCATCTTCCTGTGCATTTCGACATACAGGGTGGCATTTCAGCCAGTGCCTCTGGCCCTCAAAGTAGAGCTGAGACCGACTGGAATAAGTTCACCACTGAAATGCACGGGATGGCGCAACCCAGACTGTCATACTATAGCGAGGCAGACATAGATGTCGCCATTGAAAACTTTACTGCCTCGCTACACACAGCCAAGAGAAATGCTACCACATACACCACAAGACCACCCGGTTTTTGCACGTACCCCGAGGTAGAGCAACTCATTGCGCGGAGACGACGCTTGACAAAACTGTGGCGATACACCCGTCAGCCTGAATATAAAGTGCTAGCAAAATGGCTACGCAACATCATTCGGCAACAAATTAAAATCAATAAAACTGAACAATGGGAAAACAAAATGCTGAGTACCACACATTCGGACTCTTCTTTGTGGAAATTACTCAAGGCTTTCAAAGTTTCCACGAGCGTCAACTCCGCAACTGAGGCGCTGCACACTCAAAGCGGCTTGCACTTCTCCGCAGAGGAGAAAGCCGAGGTCTTCGCTGACTGTCTCCAAGACAGATTCACCGAAAACCCAGTGACCAACTGTGAAATAGAACGGGAGGTCCAGACATGGGTACAAACCTGGGTGGCGCAGAAGCAAGAGCAACAACTACCCACCATAACACCGCAGGAAATTTACAAGCTCATTAGGAAATTGCCTAATGGGAAAGCTGCCGGTCCAGACAAAGTGACTAATGAGGAACTTAAGCATCTCCCGAGAAAAGCTCTGGTGCAACTAACAAAGATATTTAACGCCTGTTTGCAGCAAGGCTATTTCCCCTCTACTTGGAAACGAGCTAAGGTTATCATGCTCCCAAAGCAAGGGAAAAGCACCAGACAACCGCAAAACTACCGTCCCATTAGTCTTTTGTCTACTATTGGTAAACTGCTCGAAAAATGTATCCTTTCTCGGCTTCAAAAACAAGTCTCCGCAACACATGAACTCTCAAATTCACAGTTTGGCTTTAGAAAAGGACATTCCACTGAACTTCAGCTCCTCAGACTAACTGATGACGTAACAGAGCAATTTAACAATGGGGCTTCAACGTTGGCGCTATTTCTGGACGTAGAAGCTGCATTTGACCGGTGCTGGCACAATGGCCTTATTTATAAACTGCACCACAATTTCCCGGCTCTTCAAAATTATCTATACTTGCTGCACAATTTTCTAGAAAATCGGCAGTTTTACGTCCAAGTGGGCCGCTCCTCCTCACGGGAGCGAGTGATGCGGGCTGGCGTCCCACAAGGGGCAATAATGTCCCCTTTTCTGTATATATTGTTCACCAATGATTTCCCAGTGGACGCCAGATGCAAGGTCGCCATGTATGCTGACGACACTGCAATATACAACCACCATAGAAATCCACGTTTCGGCCTTGCAGAAATGCAACGTTATGTGAACAATTTCCTCTCATGGCAACATGACTGGAAAATCAAAATTAATCCCGACAAATGCCAGCTGATTCATTTTTCTAAGCGGCGTCACACTTTGGCAACGGACCTAACGGTCGATGGTCAAATATTGCACTGCCGTCAGCAAGTTAAATACTTAGGTGTCACCTTGGACCGAACAATGTGTTGGTCCACCCACATAAAAAATAGCGCCAATAAAGGCAGACAGCGGCTAAAGCTGTGCGCCCCCATCTTCCGTAGTAAACAGTTGCGACTAAAGTCAAAACTTATACTATATAGGTCATTTATTCTCTCGGTGGTCCTGTATGCATGTGTGGCCTGGGCTAATGCCTCCAAAACTGCCCTCAAACAACTCCAAACCCTCCAAAACCTCTCCCTCAGAAAAATCCTCTCTGCTCCACTCCTCACCACCACCCAAACTCTTCACCTCGAAACTCATATCCCGTTCATCCCGGAGGCAATAGACAAAAGAGCAATGGCGGCATGGACGCGCATTAGGAACCACGAAAATGACGTGATCGCTAACATCGGCAAAGGCGAGCCGAAGCACCGCAAACATACTAGGATAAAAATGTTCTAGAAGCGGCTCGGCTCGCCGACTAATGCGCGTCCACGCAACCTCGTCCCTAGGCCACATACATGTTCCGGCAGAGGCCCTCGCCTCGGAAAATATTCAGGAGCTGCCACCGCGGGACAGTGTATATAGTGTCAAAACTGTAAATAGTGTAGTGCGCTGGGACGCATATTTCTGGTGTGCCCAGTGAAGATGTGTGTGTATGTGTGTACGAGTGTGTGTGTGGGTGAATGCGTGCGTGTATGTGTCTGTATATAATTTGTAAATATGTACATATGTATATATAACCCAAAGACGAAACAGACAAAAGACAAAAGAAAACTATTCTCGGTGACCTACAGATGGTCACCGTATGGGTTTTTGTATATAGCGAAAACTGTAAATATGAACAAAGTCAACTGTAAATCAATGTAAATATAGCCTGTAAGCCGGGCCCATTGTACCGGCACCAGGCCAATACTTTTAAAATAAACTAAACTAAAACTAAAAACGTTGTGGTGAGTACGAGTAGAACGTTATGTTCATTTCTCGTAACACCAACTTGGCGGTTTCCAAATCACCCAAACTGTGGGTAAGGATATGGACGCTCTTAGGCTTCCTTTTTGCCTCAAAAGTATACTTGAGGTGTTTGGCCAGTGTACGCATTACCCTAACATGGTTAGGGAATACGTCCGCAATGATTGGCGGAATTCTTGGCCCCTTCTTGGCTTGGGATGATGCAACATTCTGAGGATGTTGCATCATATTGGATGATGCAACATCCTGTGCATGTTGCATCATATTTGGTGATGGCGTCTGTTTTCCCCGTTTACGGTTTTCCACAACCGTAAACTCCCCCAGCTCCATATCGGACTCGGAGTCAGATTCAGGTAAGGGATTGTTTGAACCCAGGCTCTCTAGTTCTGCCATGGGTATGTGGCGTGGAGTAGAGCACTTACGCTTTTGCGTATCGGTCTTGGAGCGCTTCCTATTTGGCTCCACTGCTTCAGGTGATAAGGATCTGTATGAAGATGATGTCGAAGGTAATTGTCCATCATCGGCAGTAAGCGCGGTTGCCCTCCGGCTGCTCACAGAGGACCGCACCTCCTCTAAGGCGGCGCCTTTGCGAGCCATTTCGGCTCGAGGTTTCAGGCACAAAGCCGTCAACCCTTGGCTAGGATCTTGTGAGCCCGCTGTCACGTAAGTCGTCAGTCTGAAAGTCTGTCAAGGAAAGAAAGAATAAAGCAAAAGAGTAGGAAGAAAAGGGAAATACCTGAGTAGCTTTCTATGCCACTCCGGGAAGCTAGCCTGGTGAGTTCCAAAGCTTGCTTGCCAAGCCCCTTTAGGAACTCCACCAAATTGCGCTGTGACTAATATAATGTATTAGTCCGTAGATTGAAGCGTGCAATCCACCGACGCACACCACAACACTCCACCAAGTCGGCACGGGATCTCCTGCTCCGGCGAGTCAGCTTTCTGGATACCGTCTTTTCCACCAGTGAGAAGCAAATCACGTCCGCTCTGGTCGAACGACGACGCGAGGAATGACCTTAAGCTCGGAAGGACTACAGGTCTATTAGGATGCAGTTAACAGAAGGAGAATGAATCTGATTGGTTATTATTATAGTGGGCAGACACAGTGGATATTCTTAGTAGCTCTCTTTTTCTAATCTAATGTTTTACAAAAATGAAAATAAAGAGAATATGTAAATGTGAATTAATAAACATTTTCAAACGGCGAATAAAACATGGAGATGCCCATAACCTACTTTAGCAGATATACACGAGAAACGGAGAAAGAGTTTTGCTGTAAATAGTCACATAGAGGAGCATAATTTATTACTGCATGGTACTACTCGCCGATTGGTTGAAATTAGTCACGTTAACTTAACCCTCAATAGTTCCATTTAATATTTGTGACTTTTCCATTACGTACCGTCGCGTTAAGTCACATTATGTTAAGTTCATCGTAAGCCCGGCATTACTCTATCTTTTCAGCTTTTGACAATAAAAATTATGAATTCATATTGCTTGATTGCAAAGTTTCAACATGCGGCCCCCCCCCCCCCCCCCTGGAAAGAGGTCTGCCGACGCCCATGCTTCCATCAATACCAGTAGCGCATGCCGCTATGAAAGAGACATATCAAAATATGAAACTAATTTTAGAGAAAATACAATATGGAAAATATGAATGGAATATCTGTGGTGATTTAAAGGTCATTGTTTTATTGCTTGGCTTGCAACTTGGGTTCACCAAATTTTGCTGTTTTTTGTGCGAGTGGGGCAGCAGAGATAAGAAGTCTCACTACGTTAGAAAGTCATGGCCAAAACGTGAATCTCTTCTCCCTGGCCAGAAAAATGTGGCATGTGTCCCTTTAGTGAATCCTGAAAAAATATTTTTACCTCCATTGCATATTAAGTTAGAAGTTATGAAAAATTTCGTCAAAGCTATGGATAAACTTTCTGATAGATTCTTGTACTTGAAATCGAAATTCCCCAAAGTCAGTGATGCTAAATTGAAAGAAGGAGTTTTTATAGGACCACAAATCCGATCATTAATGGCTGATGAACATTTCGAGGGACTGTTAAATCCACTGGAGAGAGCAGCCTGGCAGTCTTTCAAAAGTTTATGTTGCAATTTTCTTGGAAACCATAAAGCAGAAAACTATCGTGAAATAGTGGCTGATCTTCTGCATTCTTATAAAGCTATGGGATGCAACATGTCTTTAAAAATTCACTTCTTGGACTCTCACTTGGACTTCTTCCCAGAAAACCTTGGAGCTGTCAGCGATGAACACGGTGAGCGCTTTCATCAGCACATTTCTACGATAGAGAAGAGGTACCAAGGCAAGTGGAGTTGCAATATGCTGGCTGACTACTGTTGGACTAAAATGAGAGACGTTCCAGATGCAAAATATACCCGAAAATCACTATCTACCACTTTCTAGGTAAGTCAGAATCAGTAGTTATAATTTTGAGTTAGATAGCTAGTTACGGATTTTTTAGAATATTATAAAAATTCAAATGAATATCACACAAAACTCCTGCCCGATGCGGACAAACTGTAATTATATTTGAATTCAGCACGAAAAATACCTTTAGAATCTGTTATTTTAATTCTTGTGAAAGAGAAAAAGTTAATTTTGCGCCAGTCGTTACTATCATATGATGGTCTCCCCAGTTGTTGAATTAAACCTGGCACATCACTGCAATAAACAAGCTGGTCTTTCATCTTAAAGAACTTGGTAAATTCTTTATCTCTATTCCTATACCAGGAAAATGTGTTGTCTGGGCCCAGCATATTTTTCTCCTTTAATCTCGATCCTAGTAATTCGCTCCTGTCCTTGGTAAGACCTAAGTCGTTCAACTCTTCTTGACTAAAATGCTGTGACTTGTCTTCACCAGTGTGTGCTGGGAAATGCTCATCAACATTGGAATTTTCTGTTGACCCGCCCAGAGACTGGATTCTCAGTATCCTCTAGTTAGGTTGGTGGAACAGAAATAGGGAGACCTACTCCATGTGGCACAGGTCTTAGACATGATGCAAAACCATCTGGATATTTAATGTTTGATTAATTTTTTTATTGTACCTGGATACGTGACACATGCAGAAGTAACAGTCATCATAATGATATTTTTGTTCACGTCATATCATAGGAATCCCGAACTTGATTGATTAATTCTGTTTTCCATTGTACCATTGCCTTAGTCCTTCAGTACATGTCTTGCAAACAGTATGTGCAGCCCATAGCTTAACATTAAGATATACAAAATACACCTTTTTAATAAATGATGTATAATGTTAGTTTTCTGCTTCTGTAGCAAGAAAAGAAGGTTATTAGGATTGTTCACACATTTTAGCTAATGTTAAAATGTACAACGACACAATACGAACTAAAAATAAAGCAATAGAAATGATAAACCTTTTCCGGAAATCGCACTACAACTCGATCACTGCGAGTTATAAGAAGCAGCTAAAGTTGAGATATATCTATCTTAAGACAGACGTGTGCCTATAAGGGTGAGTAAGTAACGGATGTTTGTCTAAGATTCAATGGCTGAAAGCGTTATTGCCTGCACATGGTCGCCCAGAGATGAATAAATACTAGTCTCTCGCTCGCTCGCTCGCTCACACTCAAACTGCTTAGCTAGTCATCAGCTCATCACGGAAGAACACAAGGGATGGTTTATTTTGTTAATATACGTACAGTATTTACAGTAACTCTCAAGAACCACAATGAGTGCTATTCATCTTAAGTTATAAAATTATACATCTATAATAATCATAATAATTATAGTTTCATGCATACGTACGTATTACTGTACAGGTCCAGTGTCTAGCTTAATTAATAACATTTCGAATTGCGTAAGAATTATAGGTGTTACGGAAAAACTGTTATCATTTTCGAAAGCACCACGTTTTTTCCCATGCAAATACCCAATGTCGATCAAAAACGGGAAACTGTTGCGGGCTAGTGTTATAGGAGCGGCTAAATCCACAGATTACTTTATAACTCTCTAAAACTGCCATTATCATATATTCAAGCCTTGTATAGAAATGTAAAGTGTTTAACTATGAAACTATTGTTGTATTGCAGGAGTTAGTAAAAATAAATGGTTGCCTTACATCTCTAAAAAATTACTGTTATCAGTTCCCTTCCTTATATAGAAGTTTACAATGCTTAACGCTCACATGATAGGAACTGGTAACTCTCAAATACTACACCTAGGTACCATATGCAAAAGCTATGTAGATATCTGAACCATTTAAATCTCAAAATATTGAATTATTGGACGTAGCAACAAGAACTGGTAACTTAGATCTATCAAAAAGTTGCCTTACTGTAAATCCAACACATATGTAGAAATTAGCACTGTTTAACTCTAAAATATTGAACTATAAAAGGGCTGCCCTACATATCTAAAAATCACCTCAAGTGTGTATCCAACCCTTATGGGCAAATCAGGGTTAATTCTCAAAGTATCAAATTCGAGGACTTGGAAATATATTCCAAAACCTTCACAGGCCGTTTATGTCTATAATATGGATCGATGAAATTTCTAAAACAACATTTGATAATTCCATATTGGCCAATAACAGTACAAATCTTTTTACTAGATTTTTAGGACTCTTATTTACTTTTACAGCTCCCCTTTTACTACTTAATACATTTTTACTTTCTCTAGTGCGTTTAGTAAAGTAGAAGAAGTATTGTATTCCACCTAAAAATTCGATGTTCAAATTTCACCGGAAATAGCTGTTGAGACCCCCTGAATCCAACAAAGGAAATTTTTAGAAAAATGCCTGTCTGTCTGTCTGTCTGTCTGTCTGTCTGTCTGTCTGTCTCTCTCTGTGTGTGTGTGTGTGTGTGTGTGTGTGTGTGTGTGTGTGTGTCTTTCAGTCTATAGACAACATAACTCAAAAACGAAAGTCGGTTGCAAACCAAAGTTGGTATTTAAGTTTAATGTCTTTCAAGGATTCCTCCAACCTAAACTACCCTTTACATGGAACATTTTTCGAAAAATTTCATTTTGTTGAAAATGGCTCTAACGAATTTTATTAAAATGTCATATGTTTGAGATATTTTTATGACAAATGAAATGTCCCGCCCAATAGCTTTGGGTTTCCTTGGAGACATTAAAAAATAGTTACTAATAAGTACCCTTAAACAAAGAGTTAAAGCTCTTAGGACACCACAAGTAACAAAAAATACACAAAATAAATGAATAAATGAAAGCACGGGTAAAATAATATTCAAACCCTCTGTTAAACAATCACAAATACCACAGGAGGAAGAGCGAGTAGAGGAAGCTGTGTGAATGCAATAAGTTGCATTTCTATTTCACTCATATAGGAAACTGTATGTATTGTTTGTATAAGAGAGAGTAGAGCAGGAAGTGCAATTGTGCTTAGTAAAAGAAAAGTCAGCAGAGAAAGCCCTGTTGTTGTAATACGTTACATTTCTACTTCAATCATCTAGAAAATTGAGTTGTTTGTAGAAGACGGAGTAGAGACGGCTAAGATATAAAACATGAATCACGATCTTCCATTTGATGAAAGTTTGTTGTGTGTGATTTCTGTGTGGGTTGTGTGTGGAATGTGTGTGTGAGGTGTGTGTTGTGTGTGTGGGGTGTGTAAGGTGTGTGTGGTGTGTACGTTTGTGTGGGATGTGTGTGAGGTGTCTGTTGTGTGTGTGGGTTGTGTGTGGGATGTGTGTGTGGGGTGTGTAAGGTGTATGTGGTGTGTAGTGTCACCGCGCCCGCCGTATCTAATTGCCGACAACCGCAGTGTCACCCATCGCATTATTGTCGGCACTACCGCAAAGGAGCCGAAGGAAAGAGACAGAGAATGGCCGCATTGTTGGGCGCTTGCCGAAAGAGAGAAAGTGATAGAGGCCTCTAGAAATGTCTGCTTTGTATTTCACCGCAAAATAAGTGAACGTTCCTGAAGCTTCCAGAATAGTGCCTGGGAGATATAAATAGCGGTAAAGTGCGACAGAAGGGTTAGTCAGTATGTGAAGGTTGAGTAGTCGTGCCGACGGAGACGGACAGACGATGTGGAGAGTTGTGCCGACGGAGAAGAGTTAGTTCTTTGTGTTACGAATTCGGAGCCGTGCTGTTGGAGAATCGGAAAAGACTTTCTTGTTGTTGCAACGAGTGTACAAACTTACTGTTTACGGAAATAAAAGTGTTTCTTTATCTCGACTACATCTGTCTTCTTTACTTCACACCCACACCAAAAAAAAGTCACACTGGTGTCAGAAGTGGGATCCGTCGAATTGCTTCTAGTTTCATTACATCGTCGTTAGAAGTTGCAACGTTAGAACCAAGATGGAGGGAGATTCGGAAACCAGGATGATGGCAATGATGAAAGAATTATTCGCCGAAATGAAGACGGCAAACGACAACCTCGCTGCCAAAATGGAAACGTCATACGACAACCTCGCTGCCAAAATGGAAACGTCATACGACAACCTCGCTGCCGAGCTGAAAGAGATGAAGACGGCAAACGACAACCTCGCTGCCAAAATGGAAACGTCAAACAACAACCTCGCTGCCGACCTGAAAGAGATGAAGACGGAGCTATCGGCGAAAATTCATGGCGAACTGATTGGCGTGACGGAAGACGTGGAAGAACTCGGCGAAAAGGTGGTAGACCTCTGCCAGCACGTGGACGTCGTGGAGGACGACGGGGAACGTCTTGGCGCCCTGGTAGTAAGAGTTGACGAGAGCGTCAAAGTACTGGATGCCAGGGGCAGACGGAATAGCGCGGAGCCGGGGAGGGAGCACCTAATGGCCGAGGCGACAGTTGCGCCCGTTTCAGATGATGTGAGGGAAGACGTGAAACAACTCGGCGAACTGATTGGCGTGACGGAAGACGTGGAACAACTCTGCGAACTGATTGGCGTGAGGGAAGACGTGGAACAACTCGGCGAACTGATTGGCATGACGGAAGACGTGGAACAACTCGGCGAACTGATTGGCGTGACGGAAGACGTGGAAGAACTCGGCGAAAAGGTGGAAGACCTCTGCCAGCATGTGGACGTCGTGGAGGACGACGGGGAACGTGTTGGCGCCCTGGTAGTAAGAGTTGACGAGAGCGTCAAAGTACTGGATGCCAGGGGCAGACGGAATAGCGCGGACCCTGGGAGGGAGCACCTAGTGGCCGAGGCGACAGTTGCGCCCGTTTTAGATAACGAAAGTGTACGTCTCGGGGAAGACAAAGGGGCAGTTCAGGGACGTCGTCGAGGATCCTCTGGAGGAGTGTGTCGGGTACGTAACCAACCAGGATACGACGTGGAGGACGATCAGCAGGGAAGCGCACAAGCAAACGAGCATCACGCGAGAACCGACGTGGCGTGTGACTTGGGGGGACCGTCGGAGCCATCCAATCACCTGACGCATAGTGCCGTGAACGGAAGAATGGTGGACATCATCGTGGACGGCAGGATACCGGAGAGGCCGTGCCGAGCACGAGTGAACACGAGTGCAGCGGTGGACGCGACTCGCGCGGATGTGGTGGGGTTTGTTGCCGGACCCATCGGAAGCAAGGTGGCTGCAAAGGTGCGCCAGAGAGATCGGCGGGCACGGTACCCAATGAGCCGTTTCCAAGTGCGCAGGATGGCCCGTCAACACACCAGGAAGAAGGGCAACTGGACGAGGGACCGTCAAGACCGGCGGTACTGTTGCAGAATTTCGAAGCAGGATGGCATACGTCGTCCTACCCAGACCAAGGGACACTATCCAACAGCGATACCTAGGATCGTGCCTCCTGGAGAAGAGGTTCGATGGGATAGTCCGCCGGGGCGCAAGGGAGATGCCGCAGTGATAGTGCTGGTCGGGACGAGCAGTTCTGAGGAGGGAGCAGTGTCACCGCGCCCGCCGTATCTAATTGCCGACAACCGCAGTGTCACCCATCGCATTATTGTCGGCACTACCGCAAAGGAGCCGAAGGAAAGAGACAGAGAATGGCCGCATTGTTGGGCGCTTGCCGAAAGAGAGAAAGTGATAGAGGCCTCTAGAAATGTCTGCTTTGTATTTCACCGCAAAATAAGTGAACGTTCCTGAAGCTTCCAGAATAGTGCCTGGGAGATATAAATAGCGGTAAAGTGCGACAGAAGGGTTAGTCAGTATGTGAAGGTTGAGTAGTCGTGCCGACGGAGACGGACAGACGATGTGGAGAGTTGTGCCGACGGAGAAGAGTTAGTTCTTTGTGTTACGAATTCGGAGCCGTGCTGTTGGAGAATCGGAAAAGACTTTCTTGTTGTTGCAACGAGTGTACAAACTTACTGTTTACGGAAATAAAAGTGTTTCTTTATCTCGACTACATCTGTCTTCTTTACTTCACACCCACACCAAAAAAAAGTCACAGTATGTTTGTTTGGGATGTGTGTGTGGGTTGTGTGTTTCGGGTGTGTGTGATGTGTGTGGGTTGTGTGTGGGAGGTGTGTATGGGGTGCGTAAGGTGTGTGTGGTGTGTATGTTTGTGTGGGATGTGTGTGTTGTGTGTGTTGTGTGTGTGGGTTGTGTGTGGGTTGTGTGTGGGTTGTGTGTGTGTGTGTGTGGGGTGTGTAAGGTGTATGTGGTGTGTATGTTTGTTTGGGATGTGTGTGTAGGTTGTGAGTTTCGGCTATGTGTGGTGTGTGTGCGTTGTGTGTGGGATGTGTGTATGGTGTGTGTAAGGTGTGTGTGGTGTGTATGTTTGTGCGCGATGTGTGTGAGGTGTGTGTTGTGTGTGTGGGTTGTGTGTGTGTGGGGTGTGCAAGGTGTATGTGCTGTGTATGTTTGTTTGGGATGTGTGTGTGGGTTGCGTGTTTCGGGTGTGTGTGGTGTGTGTGGGTGGTGTGAGGGATGGTGTATGGGGTGTGTAAGGTGTGTGTGGTGTGTATGTTTGTGTGGGATGTGTGTGTGTGTGGGGGTTGTGTGTGGGATGTGTGGGTGGGGTGTGTAAGGTGTATGTGATGTGTATGTTTGTTTGGGATGTGTGTGTGAGGTGTGTGTTGTGTGTGTGGGTTGTGTGTGGGATGTGTGTGTGGGGTGTGTATGTTTGTGTGGGATATGTGTGACGTGTGTATGTTTGTGTGGGGTGTGTGTGTGAGGTGTGTATGTTTGTGTGTGGTGTGTGTGGTGTGTATGTTTGTGTGGGGTGTGCGTGTGACATGTGTATGTTTGTGTGGGATGTGTGTGTGAGGTGTGTATGTTTGTGTGTGGTGTGTGTGGTGTGTATGTTTGTGTGGGGTGTGTGTGTGACATGTGTATGTTTGTGTGGGATGTGTGTGTGGGGTGTGTATGTTTGTGTAGGATGTGTGTGTGAGGTGTGTATGTTTGTGTGGGATGTGTGTGAGGTGTGTATGTTTGTGTGTGGTGTGTGTGGTGTGTATGTTTCTGTGGGGTGTGTGTGTGACATGTGTATGTTTGTGTATGGTGTTTATGTTTGTGTGTGTGTGGGATGTGTGTGTGAGGTGTGTATGTTTGTGTGGGTGTGTGTGAGGTGTGTATGTTTGTGTGTGGTGTGTGTGGTGTGTATGTTTGTGTGGGGTGTGTGTGTGACATGTGTATGTTTGTGTGGGGTGTTTATGTTTGTGTGTGTGTGGGATGTGTGTGAGGTGTGTGTTGTGTGTGGGGCGTGTGTGGGATGTGTGTGAGGTGTGTATGTTTGTGTGTGTGGGTTGTGTGTGGGATGCGTGTATGGTGTGTGTAAGGTGTGTGTGGTGTGTATGTTTGTGCGCGATGTGTGTGAGGTGTGTGTTGTGTGAGTGTGTTGTGTGTGGGTTGTGTGTGGGTTGTGTGTGTGTGGAGTGTGTAAGGTGTATGTGGTGTGAATGTTTGTTTGGGTTGTGTGTGTGGGTTGTGTGTTTCGGGTGTGTGTGGTGTGTGTGGGTTGTGTGAGGGATGGTGTATGGGGTGTGTAAGGTGTGTGTGGTGTGTATGTTTGTGTGGGATGTGTGTGTGTGTGGGTTGTGTGTGGGATGTGTGTGTGGGGTGTGTAAGGTGTATGTGATGTGTATGTTTGTTTGGGATGTGTGTGTGAGGTGTGTGTTGTGTGTGTGGGTTGTGTGTGGGATGTGTGTGTGGGGTGTGTATGTTTGTGTGGGATATGTGTGACGTGTGTATGTTTGTGTGGGGTGTGTGTGTGTGAGGTGTGTATGTTTGTGTGTGGTGTGTGTGGTGTGTATGTTTGTGTGGGGTGTGTGTGTGACATGTGTATGTTTGTGTGGGATGTGTGTGTGTGAGGTGTGTATGTTTGTGTGTGGTGTGTGTGGTGTGTATGTTTGTGTGGGGTGTGTGTGTGACATGTGTATGTTTGTGTGGGATGTGTGTGTGGGTTGTGTATGTTTGTGTGGGATGTGTGTGTGAGGTGTGTATGTTTGTGTGGGATGTGTGTGAGGTGTGTATGTGTGTGGTGTGTGTGGTGTGTATGTTTGCGTGGGGTGTGTGTGTGACATGTGTATGTTTGTGTGGGGTGTTTATGTTTGTGTGTGTGTGGGGTGTGTGTGGGATGTGTGTGAGGTGTGTGTTGTGTGTGGGGCGTGTGTGGGATGTGTGTGAGGTGTGTATGTTTGTGTGTGGTGTGTGTGGTGTGTATGTTTGTGTGGGGTGTGTGTGTGACATGTGTATGTTTGTGTGGGGTGTTTATGTTTGTGTGTGTGTGGGATGTGTGTGAGGTGTGTATGTTTGTGTGTGTGGGTTGTGTGTGGGATGTGTGTATGGTGTGTGTAAGGTGTATGTGGTGTGTATGTTTGTTTGGGATGTGTGTGTGGGTTGTGAGTTTCGGCTGTGTGTGGTATGTGTGGGTTGTGTGTGGGATGCGTGTATGGTGTGTGTAAGGTGTGTGTGGTGTGTATGTTTGTGCGCGATGTGTGTGAGGTGTGTGTTGTGTGAGTGTGTTGTGTTTGGGTTGTGTGTGGGTTGTGTGTGTGTGGAGTGTGTAAGGTGTGTGTGGTGTGTATGTTTGTTTGGGGTGTGTGTGTGGGTTCTGTGTTTCGGGTGTGTGTGGTGTGTGTGGGTTGTGTGAGGGATGGTGTATGGGGTGTGTAAGGTGTGTGTGGTGTGTATGTTTGTGTGGGATGTGTGTGTGTGTGTGGGTTGTGTGTGGGATGTGTGGGTGGGGTGTGTAAGGTGTATGTGATGTGTATGTTTGTTTGGGATGTGTGTGTGAGGTGTGTGTTGTGTGTGTGGGTTGTGTGTGGGATGTGTGTGTGGGGTGTGTATGTTTGTGTGGGATATGTGTGACGTGTGTATGTTTGTGTGGGGTGTGTGTGTGAGGTGTGTATGTTTGTGTGTGGTGTGTGTGGTGTGTATGTTTGTGTGGGGTGTGTGTGTGACATGTGTATGTTTGTGTGGGATGTGTGTGTGTGAGGTGTGTATGTTTGTGTGTGGTGTGTATGTTTGTGTGGGGTGTGTGTGTGACATGTGTATGTTTGTGTGGGATGTGTGTGTGGGTTGTGTATGTTTGTGTGGGATGTGTGTGTGAGGTGTGTATGTTTGTGTGGGATGTGTGTGAGGTGTGTATGTGTGTGGTGTGTGTGGTGTGTATGTTTGCGTGGGGTGTGTGTGTGACATGTGTATGTTTGTGTGGGGTGTTTATGTTTGTGTGTGTGTGGGGTGTGTGTGGGATGTGTGTGAGGTGTGTGTTGTGTGTGGGGCGTGTGTGGGATGTGTGTGAGGTGTGTATGTTTGTGTGTGGTGTGTGTGGTGTGTATGTTTGTGTGGGGTGTGTGTGTGACATGTGTATGTTTGTGTGGGGTGTTTATGTTTGTGTGTGTGTGGGATGTGTGTGAGGTGTGTATGTTTGTGTGTGTGGGTTGTGTGTGGGATGTGTGTATGGTGTGTGTAAGGTGTATGTGGTGTGTATGTTTGTTTGGGATGTGTGTGTGGGTTGTGAGTTTCGGCTGTGTGTGGTATGTGTGGGTTGTGTGTGGGATGCGTGTATGGTGTGTGTAAGGTGTGTGTGGTGTGTATGTTTGTGCGCGATGTGTGTGAGGTGTGTGTTGTGTGAGTGTGTTGTGTGTGGGTTGTGTGTGGGTTGTGTGTGTGTGGAGTGTGTAAGGTGTGTGTGGTGTGTATGTTTGTTTGGGTTGTGTGTGTGGGTTCTGTGTTTCGGGTGTGTGTGGTGTATGTGGGTTGTGTGAGGGATGGTGTATGGGGTGTGTAAGGTGTGTGTGGTGTGTATGTTTGTGTGGGATGTGTGTGTGTGTGTGGGTTGTGTGTGGGATGTGTGGGTGGGGTGTGTAAGGTGTATGTGATGTGTATGTTTGTTTGGGATGTGTGTGTGAGGTGTGTGTTGTGTGTGTGGGTTGTGTGTGGGATGTGTGTGTGGGGTGTGTATGTTTGTGTGGGATATGTGTGACGTGTGTATGTTTGTGTGGGGTGTGTGTGTGAGGTGTGTATGTTTGTGTGTGGTGTGTGTGGTGTGTATGTTTGTGTGGGGTGTGTGTGTGACATGTGTATGTTTGTGTGGGATGTGTGTGTGAGGTGTGTATGTTTGTGTGTGGTGTGTGTGGTGTGTATGTTTGTGTGGGGTGTGTGTGTGACATGTGTATGTTTGTGTGGGATGTGTGTGTGGGTTGTGTATGTTTGTGTGGGATGTGTGTGTGAGGTGTGTATGTTTGTGTGGGATGTGTGTGAGGTGTGTATGTGTGTGGTGTGTGTGGTGTGTATGTTTGTGTGGGGTGTGTGTGTGACATGTGTATGTTTGTGTGGGGTGTTTATGTTTGTGTGTGTGTGGGGTGTGTGTGGGATGTGTGTGAGGTGTGTGTTGTGTGTGGGGCGTGTGTGGGATGTGTGTGTTTGGTGTGTGTTGTGTTTGTGGTGTGTGTGCGGGATGTGTTAGTGGGGTGTGTGTTGTGCGTGTGGGATGTGTGTGAGGTGTGTATGTTTGTGTGGGATGTGTGTGGGGTGTCTATGAGGTGTGTATGTTTGTGTGGGGTGTGTGTGGGCTGTGTTGTGTGCGTGGGGTGTGTGGTTGTGTATAAGGTGTTTATGTTTGTGTGGAGTGTTTTTGGGCTGTGTGTGGGGTGTGTGGGGTGTGCGTGGGGTGTGTGTGGGGTGTGCGTGAGGTGTGTGTAGGGAGTGTGTATGTTTATGTGGGGTATGTGTGGGGTGTGTATGAGGTGTGTATGTATGTGTGGGGTGTGTGTGGGGTGTGGGTTGTGTGTGTGGGCTGTGTGTGAGTTCTGTTTGAGATGTGTGTGTTTATGTAGGGTGTGTGTGGGATGTGTATGAGGTGTTTATGTTTGTGTGGGGTGTGTGTGGGGTGTGCATGTTCGTGTGTGTTGTGTGTGGGGTGTGCGAGGAGTGTGTGTGGTGGTTGTGTGGGGTGTGAGTGGGGTGTGTGGTATGTTTGTGAGGTGTGTGTGGTGTGTGTGGGGTGTGTGTGGAGTGTGCGTGGGGTGTGTATGGGTGTGCGTGGGGTGTGTGGGGTGTGTATGAGGTTTTTATGCTTGTGTGGGGTGTATATGAGGTGTGTATGTTTGTGCGGGGTGTGAGTGGGGTTTGTATGAGGTGTGTGGGGTGTGTGTGGGGAGTGCGTGGGGTGTATGTGGGGTGTGCGTGGGGTGTGTATGGGGTGTTTATGTTTGTGTGGGGTGTGTGTGTGGGGTGTGTGTGGGGTGTGTATGAGGTGTGTACGTATGTGTGGGTTGTGTGTATGGGCTGTGTGTGGGTTGTGTTTGAGATATGTGTGTTTATGTAGGGTGTGTGTGGGGTGTGTATGAGTTGTGTATGTTTATGTGCGGTGTGTATGGTGCTTGTAGGATGTGTTTGGGGTGTGTGGGTAGTGTGTGGGAAGTGTTTCAGTTGTGTGTGGCGTTTATGGGTGTGATTAGTGTGTGGTATGCGGTGGTGTGTGACGTATGTGGGTTGTGTGTGGTGTGTATGTGGTGTGTGTGGTGTGTGTGTGGTGTGTGTGTGGTGTGTGTGTGTTGTGCCTGTGGTGTATGTGTGGTGTGTGGTGAGTGTGGTGTGTGTTGTGTGTGTGGTGTGCGTTGTGGTGTGTGTGGTGAGTGTGGTGTGTGGTGTGTGGTGTGTATGTGGTGCGTTTGGTGAGTGCGGTGTGTGTATGGTGTGTATGTGGTGTGTGTGGTGTGTGTGTGTGGTTTGTGGGGTGAGTGTGGTGTGTCTATGGGGTGTGTGTGGTGTGTGTTGTGTGTGGGGTGTGTGGCTTGTGTGTGTGGCTTGTGTGTGTGGCGGTCTGTGTGGTTTGTGTGCGTTGTGCAATGTGTATGAGCTGTGTGTTTCGTGTGCATGCGGTGTGTGTGCCGTGTGTTGTGTGTGTGGGGGGCATGTGTTTGAGTTGTGTGTTACGTTTATGGGTGTGTTTGGGATGTGGTGTGCGGGGGTGTGTGATGTATGTGGGTTGTGTGAGGTGTGTGGGATGTTTCCATGGGGTGTGTTTGGGGTGTGTTGGATTTGCGTGGGATGTGCTGGTGCTGTGTGTGAGGTTTCACGGGTATGAGGGGTTCGTGAATTGTGGGGTGTGTGTTTTGTGTGAGGTGTTTTTTGGGTCTGAGGGGTGTGTGAGGGGTGTGTGGTTTGTGGAGTGTGTGTGAGATGTGTGTGGGATGTTTGTTGGTGTTCGCGTTTGCGGTGTGTGGGGATGGTGTATGTGGTGCTGGTGTGTGTGAGGTGTGGGGTGTTTGCAAGGTGTGTGTGGCGTGTTTGTTGATGTTCGCGTGTGCAGTGTGTGGTTGTTGTGTGTGGTGCGTGTAGTGTTTGTGTGTGTGTTGTTTGTGTGGGATATGTGGTATGTGTGTATGTGTGTATGTGTGGGGGGATGTGTGGTGTGTGGATTTTGTGTCTCTTAGTGGGTGGTCTGTGTGTGGTGTTTGTGGCAGTGTGTGGGATGTGTGGTGAGTTTTATTTTTATCTTTTTAATTTATTTATTTATTATTTTTTTTTTATTTTTTTTTTTATTTTTTATTTTTTTGCATGGCCCATTCAGTAGGAATACTACATGCTTGCATTTATTTATTTACTCACAATTTACATGTTATATACATGTATATATTGTTGGTGATGTTGTATTTGAACATTTACACTTTTATTTACCTCTAATTTTTTATCTAGCTTAGTCTAATTGAATACTTCTCTATTGTGTATATTTACAGTTTTTTTATTTGATGTTTGTTGTTTAATGCTATTTTATTTTGTTTGACTTTATTTCTTTAACCTAATGCTATTTTACAAAATAAATAAATATGGTACTTATCATATAGTAAAAGGCAAATATAGTTATACTCGTAACAGCAGTAGAGTATTGACATGTGTTTGAACGGTGATGCTGGTTGCAATCGTGGTAAGGAGTAGAAATTACATATATTTGGACCTAAGTCACTCTATTTCTGCGAATTTTATAGAATTAATGAAATTAACGAAACGTTGTATGAAATTGTTTCCAAGTTCTTCTTTATTTATGGGCCAAACAGCACCTTTACTTTGTATTTTCCTAATCATGGCGTTTCTCTGGTTGTGTAGTATTTTGCATCGAAATATAATGTGGTTTACTCTTCACGTTTGCACATTGGGTTATCTAAAAATCCAAACCTGTGGCGATACGATCGTAACTTTACATGTCTTGTTATCATTGCTGTGAACTCCGGAGATATTGGTAACCGTTGCTTCAATCTCCTTCTCACGGATGGGAAATATTCTTTGCTTACCGCTCCTTTCCTTGATGCTGTCCATTGTTGTTGCCATTCTTCGAGTCCAGTTTCATTCTCTCTAGTTGCTATAGCTTCTTTTGATACTTTGTCATATATTATTTCAGTGTCTTCCGTGGCAGCTTCTTTTGCTAGTCTGTCCACAAGTTCATTTCCATGTATTCCCACATGTCCTTTCACCCAGCCGAAATGTAGTGTCCACTTGGATTTTGACAGCTCAAGGATTTTGGTTTTGATTGCTTCTATCAGCTGGTTATGTTTCATGTTGTTCCTGAGCAGATCTAGAGTTATCTTACTGTCTGTGAATAATGCAGCTCGTTTTTCATCGCATTCTCCATATCCAAGCCCATCTAGTTTTTTGACTGTTTCTAATATTGCCAGTTGTTCAGCCTGGTTATTCGTGCATCGTGGATGCAACTTGAACTTTAATTTATATGCCAGGTTGCCATGGATGAAGATGATCCCTGCTGCCCCAACTTTATCACCAGTTTTGCTACCATCGGTGTACATTTCAACTGCATATTCATTGTTGTCATCTACCTCATCCATTAGGGGTATTTCCGCAGGGTGTCTCCAATACCTGACTTCCAGCGGTGTGTCATATTTTTTATTGTTGACTTTTGTTGACAGGTAGGTTCTTACATATTGTTCAATGGTTATCTGTAAGGGTGGAACGCCTGCTACCACGCATGCTGTCTCGTAGGAGATTGTTCGGTAGGCTTCAGCAATTTTTATATTAATCAATCTTTGTATCCTTTTATATTTTGTTAGATTTTTTAGTTTTCTTATAGTGTCTATCCACACGGGATGTGTGGTGTGTGGATTTTGTGTGTAGGGTGTGTGTGGCGTGTGTGCTGTGTGTGGTGTTTGTGGGAGTGTTTGGGATGTGGTGTGTGTGTGTGGTTTTGTGTGGTATGTGTGTGTAGGTTGGGTGTATTTGTGTGTGTGGGGGGTGGTGTGTGTGTGTGTGGTTTTGTGTGGGATGTGTGTGTAGGTTTTTGTGTGTGGGGGGGGGGTGGTGTGTGTGAGGTTTTGTGTGGGATGTGTGTGTAGGTTGTGTGTGTGGTGTGAATTTTGTGTGTTGGGTGTGTGGTGTATGTAGGGTGTGTGTGGGGGATGGGATGTGTGTGAAGTGTGTGTGGGGTGTTTGTGTGTGTGTTATGTGGTGTGTGGGGTGTTTCCATGAGGTGCGTGCGTCGGTGTGGGGTGTGTATGTGGTGTGTGTGGGGGTGTGTGTTGTGTGCATGTGTGTGCGTGTGTTTGAGGTATGTGTGGTGTGTGTGTGGTTTGTGTGTGGTGGTGTGTGTGGTGGTGTGTATGTTTGATGTGTGTGTGGTGGTGTGTATATGTGATGTGTGTGTGGTGGTGTGTATGTGTGATGTGTGTGGTGGTGTGTGCGTGTGTTTGAAGTGTGTGTGGTGTGTGTTGTTTGTGTGTGGTGGTGTGTATGTTTGATGTGTGTGTGGTGGTGTGTATGTGTGATGTGTGTGGTTATGTGTGCGTGTGTTTGAAGTGTGTGTGGTGTGTGTTGTTTGTGTGTGGTGGTGTGTGTGGTGGTGTGTATGTGTGATGTATGTGTGATGTATGTGTGGTGGTGTGTATATGTGAAGTGTGTGGTGATGTGTATGTGTGTTTGAAGTGTGTGTGGTGTGTATGTTTGATGTGTGTGTAGTGGTGTGTATATGTGATGTGTGTAGTGGTGTGTATATGTGAAGTGTGTGGTGGTGTGTGCGTGTGTTTTAAGTGTGTGTGGTGTGTGTTGTTTGTGTGTGGTGGTGTGTATGTGTGATGTATGTGTGGTGGTGTGTATATGTGAAGTGTGTGGTGATGTGTATGTGTGTTTGAAGTGTGTGTGGTGTGTATGTTTGATGTGTGTGTAGTGGTGTGTATATGTGATGTGTGTAGTGGTGTGTATATGTGAAGTGTGTGGTGGTGTGTGCGTGTGTTTTAAGTGTGTGTGGTGTGTGTTGTTTGTGTGTGGTGGTGTGTATATGTGATGTGTGTGGTGGTGTGTATATGTGATGTGTGTGGTGGTGCGTGCGTGTGTGTTTGAGGACAGTATATCTGAAAAACCAAGCATTGGTTAGTATCCAAAGTTGGTATTTAAGTTTAATAACTCTCAAGTATGCGACACGTAGATTCCTCCACCCTAAGCTATTCTTTGCATGGAACGCTTTTCGAAAATTTTCATTTTCTCAAACATAGCTCTATCGATTTTGATTAAAATTGCCCAAGTTAAAGAGACGTTTATGGCAAATGAAATGTATATTTTTGATTTTCTGACTGAAGCCTTTATGATTCTGTTTGCTCTTGATGACTTTTGCAAAACTCGTAAAGCCTAAGAGATAGACCGAATCTTACCATAGCAAAAATGTGGATTTGGTAAAAGCACACAAGCTATGTCCAAATGAAATTCTTTTTTGTGGAGTGAATCATTTCAGACATATTCCTTGTTATTTGTATGAGCTTGGCAATACTTATACTTTTCTCAAATGGACGGTTGCTATTTACTTTTTTATCTCTTGGCGGTGCAAAGAGAACGGAAATTCAAAGTCATCATATAGCGACCAGCTATAAAAGATTTGACTGTCACTCAAAGCCTACTGTATTTGCATATTCCCTTTGCACCTATAAGGAAATAAGGAATATGATAATAGTCTACGAATGTTTATCTCAATTAACATGGAGATAGAGGAATTAGTATTTGTAACAATGAGCTATTGCAAGAGTAGAGAAAGTCATGTGAGTGCGACACATCAGATTCTTTCCTCTAAGTGTAGTTCTTTATTTGGATGCAACGTTTGTATTTTACCCCGTGCTTTTTGATTTGAGGTTATTGTTGAAATTTCTCTACTACTAAGTAGAGGAAGTGTAGTATTCCATCCAAGCACTCGATGTCGAGGTTTCTTCGGAAATACATGTTTTGAGGCTCTCTGAATAAAAAACAAAGCATTTTTTGAAAAAGTTCCGGGCGTGGGTGTATGTGTGTGTGTGTGTGTGTGTGTGTGTGTGTGTTTGTATCTGTGTGTCTGTGTGTCAGTGGACAGCATAACTCAAAAACGAAAAGTCGGTTGAAAACCAAAATTAGTATTTAAGCTTAATGTCTTCCAAGGATGCGAGATGAAGATTTTTAAGAAAATTGCTCCACCACAAACCACCTTTTATATGGAGAATTTTTAAAGAATTTTAATTTTCTTGGAAATGGCTCTAAAGATTTTGATTAAAATGCCATATATTTGAGATATTTAAATGACATATAAAATGTATATTTTGAATTTTGTGGCTATAGCCTATGTAGTCTTGTTTACTATGGATGACTTTTGGATAAATCGTAAACCATAAGAGGTTAGCAAAATATTACTATTCAAAAATGTCGATCTCACTAAAACACATAGTTTATGTCCTAATACATTTTTTGTAGAGTGAACCATTTCCGAGATATTTCTTTTTATTTGTATAGGTTTTGCAGAACTTATACTTCTGTCAAATGGAACATCGCTATTCACTTTTTATGCTAGGCGTGCAAAGAGAACGGAATTTGAAAGCTTTAAATGATTTGACTATCGCTCAAAGTCTACTGTATTCCCATATTCCCGTTGCACGTGCAAGAAAACGAGCAGTAAGATAATTTCTGCAAGTGTTTATCTCAACTAACACGAAGAGGATAGCACAATTAGAGTTTGTAAGAATGGTTAGTAGAAGAGTAGAGAAAGTCATGTGAGTTACTGCAACACATCAGATTTTTTCTGATGATGAGCCTCTTGAAATAGAGAATGATATTATCTAAAGAGAGAGACAGAGAGAGAGAGAGAGAGAGAGAGAGAGAGAGAGAGAGAGAGAGAGATGCGCCCATCTACCTAAACTTGTGGCAAGTTGAGAAGCAAGAACCCTGAAGACAATATGTGCTATTCCTTTGTTTTTGTTGTTGTAACATGGTTTTCCTAAAATAGAAATATGTCAAACAGATCTCGTACTTATCATCACAAGGAACATGTTAATGATGCGCAACTGTTCTGTTGAGAGCTACCTTCACACGAGCTTCACAACCCAAACTTGCTATGTTCTTGTCCTTGGTTCATATCACAAACCACAATTTCCCCTTTAAGCCGGAAGTAACGCTATCTATCCGATATTATCAAAGTCAAGCAAGGACTCCAAATAACAAAGTTTACAGCGAAATGTCTGTAAAATGGTGTCATTTAGAATACTTCCTTATTATAACTGTAAATATCTGTGACGACGTACGAAAATTAATTGCATCGAACTTTAAAATAGATTCCTTTTTTAACCAGTTTATTATACTAATATGGTTCTCATAACTTGAATTTAGACTAAATCTTCTCGTCGTGAAAACACCGCCATGGATCAGTTTTCCTTCTCTGTGCTACTTGTTTAATATTAATCAAGGTTTGAGATGACACCCAACATTTAAATACAATGATGATAATAACAAGAGAAGTTTTATCTGTGTTAGTGTGAAAGTTTGAAAGAGTAGGTATACGGGAAATTAATAAACACCACTTCACATTTTAAAAATGTGTCGTCCTTAAAATATAGAAAACCTGAAGCACAGTACGAGTATTTGTTAGAACGCTAAGACAGTAGTAACATTTTAATTTATATATAGCATAAAAAATGAATAGCGACGTCCCATTTGACAGAAGTATAAGTTCTCCAAAACTTCCACAAATGTTTCACTCTACAAATAAAAGAAAAAAAATTTAGACATTAATTGTGTGTTTTAGCCAGATCTAAATTTTTTGTATACTAAGTTTTGTTCTATCTCTTACGATTTACCAGTTTGCAAAAGTCATTCAAAGTAAATAGGACTTCACTGGCTATAGCCAGAAAATTCAAGTTGTAAATTTCATTTGTCATAAAAATATCTCAAACATACGGCATTTTAATCAAAATCGTTAGAGCTATCTTTAAAAAAAATCAAAGCTTTTGGAATGTTTCCCATGTAAAGGGTAGTTTAGGGTGGGGCTATTTTCTTGAAAATCTTCGTGTCGCATCCTTGAAAGACATTAAACTTAAATACCAACTTTGGCTTTTTAACCGATTTTGCTTTCTGAGTTATGCTGTCCACAGACACACACACACACACACACACGCACACAGACACACACACAGGCACGGATCTTTTTCTAAAATGCTTTTTTTTTTTTTTATTCAGGGGGCCTCAAAACATATTTCCGGTGAAATTTCGACATCGAATTTTTGGGTGGAACACAATACTTCCTCTACTATACGTAGTAGAGTACGTAACAAAGTGCCTAACTTCATATTGGAGATGAACACTTTCAACAACGAAAAGTGAAGAATTTTATTCTATTCCTCACAGCACAATAATCTTTTCATGTAAAAGAGTCGTTGATTTTTTCGAGAAATACCTTTAACTATTTTATTTAAAATGTTGTATATATGAGATATAAGTGTGTGCAACAGGACCAAATGTGCCGACATTTGCAGTTTAGTTTACGTTATTCACACTACATTTTGTATAAGTAAACATTTCATAACATGGAATGTAAGTCTAATTAAATTACGGATTTATTAAATCATTTGATAACTTGGATGAACTCCAGGTTCTTCCTTTATGTTAAATATTTGCAGGTTGAGGCCGAGACCTCTATGAGCGTGTAAACGTGAGCGATTTTCCTTCCTTAGCGTGCGTTAATTACACAGCAAACCATATTATGGTTAAAACGGCATTCTCTCATTCCGCACACACAATAAAGAAATGAAATACGTGTTGACTAATTTGAAAGTCTTTGTAGGCAGACGTTTCGAATTTTATTATAAGAATAATCGACTGTTTGTATAAATCATGAGGCAAACGCGTGGAAAGTTAACAGGCTGAGAGAGAAACACAGTATGACTAACGCATATTTTGGATAAAACCTCAACACATAATTTTTCTGTAATCAATTTATTTCTAAGGCGTGTAATAAATGTATAGTAATTAACCATAGTGGAGAGAGAAAGTTATGTGATTTATCACATTCATTTCAGCGTTAACAGTTAACAGACATAATAATAATATAAATAATAATAATAATAATAATAATAATAATAATAATAATAATAATAATAATAATAATAATAATAATAATAATAATAATAATAATAATAATAATAATAATAATAATAATAATAATAATAATAATAATAATAATAATAATAATAATAATAATAATAATAGTAATAATAATAATAATAATAATAATAATAATAATAATAATAATAATAATAATAATAATAATAATAATAATAATAATAATAATAATAATAATAATAATAATAATAATAATAATAATAATAATAATAACAATAATAGTAATAATAATAACAATAATAATAACAATAATAATAATAAAAATAAGAATAATGATAATAAGTACCTGGGCGACCGAGCTTCGCTCGGCGTTTTTCGCCTCTGTTTTTGTGAAATCTTATTTTTTGTGGGAGAAGATACTTATTTAGACAAACCTGAAGGGCAAAACTTTAACTAAATAAAACTACTTGTCGCAATTGTTAAGAGCAATGTCCGAGATACAAGAGGTATAGAAATACATTAAAATATTGCATAAACACCATCATTTCAGCTGTGTACTGCTGAAAGCAGGCCTCCCCCATAGATATCCACCCAGTTTGAGGTTTTCCTCGAGCATTTGTTCCATTATGGATTTCAGTTCTTTGCTGCTGTGATTGACTCCAGGACGTTAACACGTTGACCAAGGTCCGTCATACTTCCATCGAGTTCTTCCATGGCTTCCTTAACCCCAGCCAGTCGCTCGTTAGTATTCTTCGATAGACCTGTATTCATATTGGAATTCCCGTCTTCATCTTTTCCGTTTCGGAGTTTACATTTTCAATTTGCCTTCCATTTTTGTTCCCATATTTTCTATTCCGTAGTTTACATTTTTCCAATCCGGTTTTCATATTTGTTTCCTCTGCCGCATTCCCGAATTCATGTCATTTCCCATTATGTCCATCTTGGCTAACATTGCCCCCCTCAATAGCGTGATGGTTAGCGTGTCTGCCTCACGTTCAAGAGGTCGTGAGTTCGAATCTCGCTTAGGGTAAGTTATCCGGGTAAGGTTTTTTTTTTTCCCGAGGTTTTCCCTACCCTGAGAAGACGAATGTCGGATAACATAAAGCTCCATGGACCTCGGGCTCATTTGAGCATCATTTCACCCATTTCATTCATTCGTCCGATATGACACAATGTTGGAGGACGTTAATTAAAAAAAAAAGCATTTGTTTCATCAACTGTTCCATATCGTGCTTTTCGTCGCACTCCGGACACCAATTGTGATTACTTTACTTTTTTAACTATTTCTTTATTTTTTATTAAAACACCGGAAAGACACTAAGTAAACGCAATGTTGAAGAATAACAAATACTACAGAAAGAAGAGGTGGTGGATAAAGCCATGTGAATGTACTACGCGCATTTATGTTTCAAACATATAGGAAATTGTATGAATTGTTCGTAATTGTTCTTCGAAGCGGGAGTAGTGAAAGAAATGTGATTGTGTTTTACTAAAGAAAAATGAGTAGAAAAACCGTGTGAATGTTATACGTTGCACTTATATTTCAAGTGTACGGAAAAATGTATGGATTGTTTGCAGAAGAAGGAGTAGTATATTAGGTAAAAGAAAAGGGAGTAGAGAAAACCATGTGAAGGTAATACATTGCGTGGTAAAATGGATTGCATAAAAACCTTCGCCATGAAAAAAATTTCACTTTTCATGGCGATCGGTCAACCTGTTTTGGAATTTAATCACTCTTCAACATAAGATATGTATAGGCCTTGGTATGTATGAAGTTGATAAACCATAGGGAATAACATGTGAATTGCTACGTAAAACAAAAGTGAGTAGAGAAAGTAGTATGAATGTAATACGTTGCATTTGTTTCAAACATATAGCAAATTGTATGAATTATATGTTGAAGGGCGAGTAGCGAAAGAAGACTGATTGTGTCTCGTAAAGGAAGAATTAGTAGAGGAAATCGTGTGAATGTAATACGCTGCATTTATATTTCAATCCTAGAATATTATGTGAATTGTATGTTGAAGGGCAAACAGAGAATACATGAATGCGCTACATAAAAGAAAAGCGAGTAGAAAACCATTTGAAAGTAATATATTGTGTAGTAAAATTGTTATCATAAAAACTCTCCATGAAAAAAAATACATATGCGTGCCGAATTTCGCGGTGATCGGTTAAGCGGTTTTCGAGATTAACAGTTAGATATATACAAACATTCAAGTTGTATAGATGATATGAATTGTTTGTAGAAGAGTGAGTGGAGAAAGTCATGTGAAGGTGTTACCTAAAAGTGAGTAGGGAAAACACTGTGAATGTAACATGTAGCATTTCTATATCAAACATGCACAAAATTGTATGACTTATTTCTAGAAGAGTAAGTAGAGAAACAGTTATGAGTGTGTTACCCAAAAGCAAGTAGAGAAAACAGCATGAATGTAATACGTAGCATTTCTATTTCAAACATGCATGAAATTGTATAACTTATTTGTAGAAGAGTGAGTAGAGAGAGATGTGAATGTGTTACCTAAGGGTGAGTAGAGAAAACAGTATGAATATAATATGTAGCATTTCTATTTCAAACATACAGAAAATTGAATGATTTCTTTATAGAAGGGTATAGAAAGAGATGTGAACGTGATACCTAATAGTGAAAGGTTCACAAACAGTGTGAATTTAATAGCATTTCTATTTAAAATATACAGAACATGGCATGACTAATTTTAAAAGGGGGGATAAAAGTGTTTTATTGGTGCAAAATCACGTCTTTTATGGAAAATTGTTTATAGAAGGGTGAGTAGAGAATGATTTGTAAATGTGATACCTAAAAGTAAGTAGAAAAACCACTGTGAATGTAATATGCAGCATCTCTATTTCAAACATACAGAAAATTGCATGACTTATTTGTAGAAGAGTGAGTAGAGAAAGAGGTGTGAATGTATAACCTAATAGTGAGAGGAGAAAACAGTGTGAATGTAATAGCACTTCTGTTTCAAACATACAGCACATGGTTTGACTTATTTTAAAAGTGGGATAAAAGTGTTTTTCGGTGCAAAATCACCTTTTCTATGAAAAATTGTTTATAGAAGACTGAGTAGAGAAAGAGATGTGAATGTGTTACCCAAAAGTGAGTAGAGAAACCGCTGTGAATGTAATATGCAACATCTCTGTTTTAAACATACAGAAAATTGCATGACTTATTTGTAGAAGAATGAGTAGAGAAATATGTGAATGTATCACCTAATAGTGAGAGGAGAAAACAGCGTGAATGTAATAGCACTTCTGTTTCAATCATACAGAACATGGTTTGACTTATTTTAAAAGTGGGGATAAAAGTGTTTTTCGGTGCAAAATCACACTTTTTATGGAAAATTGTTTTCAGAAGAGTGAGTAGAGAAAGAGATGTGAATGTGTTACCTAAAAGTGAGAGGAGAAAACAGTGTGAATGTAATAGCACTTCTGTTTCAAACATACAGCACATGGTTTGACTTATTTTAAAAGTGGGATAAAAGTGTTTTTCGGTGCAAAATCACCTTTTCTATGAAAAATTGTTTATAGAAGACTGAGTAGAGAAAGAGATGTGAATGTGTTACCCAAAAGTGAGTAGAGAAACCGCTGTGAATGTAATATGCAACATCTCTGTTTTAAACATACAGAAAATTGCATGACTTATTTGTAGAAGAATGAGTAGAGAAATATGTGAATGTATCACCTAATAGTGAGAGGAGAAAACAGCGTGAATGTAATAGCACTTCTGTTTCAATCATACAGAACATGGTTTGACTTATTTTAAAAGTGGGGATAAAATGTTTTTGGTGCAAAATCATGTTTTTTTATGGAAAATTGTTTATAGAAGACTGAGTGGAGAAAGAGATGTGAATGTGTTACCCAAAAATTGAGTAGAGAAAACTCTGAATGTAATATGCATGTATACAAAAATTCAACCAAATCTTTAGAGCCGTTTCTGAAATACGGGAAATATAGGTCAGTGTTATTAATAGGTGCACAAATGAACTATGTCTAGAGAGCAGACAGTTACTGACATCTGTCTTTGCAGGATAAGGAACATTCCTGAAAAAATCTTGTACAATTGAGATTCAACATATGTATTTTGTCGTGGAATGAATATGCAAGTGTTTTCTGCATATTTTCTGAATATTTTAGTAGCAGAAGTGTTTGAATAATTTAGCATCAGAGGTTAATTTTATGATGTAGCAGACCAAAAAGCAGAGAAGCGTCCTAGTTATAATGAATTAATTATGAAATGTGTTCATTTTAGTTATTTGCCATAAAAATAAGTGAAACTAATTTACCAAAACATGTGTTTCAGAATTTTTCAGCTTAGTAGCTTCCTCGTTATTTTTAAGGGCACTTGGAAGCGGTTTTGGATAAAAAAAAGTGGATTTTTATTATTTTGGTTAATATGAATCTACATAGTTTGCAGAATATGCCCATATAAGATTGTGTGTTTGCGGCAATTAAGTACATTTAAATAACTTAAGCATACCCTCAGGGGTCTCCGTCTAGGGGATATGTGAATAGCAACCACAAGGTACCCAAGCTGAGCAGAACATTACTTCTACTTACTGGTGTTTTGCTCCTCACTGTAACTTTTCTATCTGACCTTACCTTGGTCAACTCTTGTTCTCTTCCGACCCCGATGCTATTAGGATTCCCGAAGGCTAGGGAGTCTTTATTTTTCCAACATCTCCATTTCTCTAATTCTCTATAAAACCTTAACCCCTAACATGCTGACCTGTCATGGCATGTATACGTCCTCTGATTGGTAATCAGAGGATATGGTCGGTGAATTTATTTTGATAATTCTCCCGGTCAGGTCGGTGAGACCCGTAAACCAACGACAGGTGTGGTCCTCCAGACATTCTGGGGGTTGTGAGAGAGCGATGTGACCGCCAAAACATAAAAATATGGTGCTCTCCAAAAAGCGGTTACATTTATTGCTATAAGTCTCTTCAATATTTATGCAATATGACTGGAGGGGTAAAATGTTCCGGAGTTAAAATAGTTCCCCATTCGGATCTCCGGGCGGGGACTACTTCTCGAGAACCAAAACATTATATTAATAGAAGATCTAACATCAGACTTCTACAATGGAATGCTGGTGGTCTCACACAAACAAAAAGAGTAGAACTGAATAAAATTGTATTTGATTATAATATTGATATATTTTTCATACAGGAAGCAAATCTAACAAATGACCAACTTATATACTTCAATTTTACTGGTTTTCTACTACACCTACTATCCAAAAATAGACAGATAAGTAGTGGAATATTTGTTGGAGTCAAAAAGGATATTAAATCCTCCTTTGAAATTGTTAAAGAAATGGATAACACAGATAAAAGTGAATTAATAAAGCTAAATTTTTGGGATAACAAAACACATCTACATTTATACAGTATTTACAATCCTCCCAGGAATGAACCAGATCTCTCCCTTATTGACCAATTAAATAAAACAATCGTAATTGGGGATTTCAATGCTCATTCCAAAAGATGGGGTTATGAAAAAGTGGATTCAACAGGGAAGATAGTGTAAGAATTTTTGAATACCACAACTTTTGAACTGATTTATAGTAAAGAAGATCCCACAACCTTCATACACTACTCCGGAGCAGGCAGTAATCCAGACCTCTTGTTAGCCACAACAGATATTGTTTCAAAAATTAAAAAACAAGTTATAGAAGATCCAAGTTCTGGTCACAGGGCAGTAATTGCTGATATAAAACTAGATAATACAAATAACAGTCAATGTCACACGAATCTGTATTGGAACTTCAAAAAAGCAGATTGGATCAAATATAAAACTGAACTGGAACATAAATTTAAAGAACAAACAAACTCACAGCTACATGACCAACCAGATCATTTGAACAAAAATTTCTGTAAAGTCATCCTAGAAACCGCAAAAAGACATATTCCTCGGGGAAGAATTAAAAATTTCAAACCCTTTTGGAACCCCCAGTTAGAAGAACTGAAAAAGCAAAGGGATATAGCTAGAAATACAGCTGAACAAACAAGAAACATATCGGATACACAAATATGGCGGAAGAAATGTGCCTCACTTAAAAAAGAAATTAATACTGCTAAAAAGAATTACTTTAATAATTTCTTAGAAAAAATGGATTATAGGACAGATGGTAACAAATCTCATAAGTTCATAAAAAATGTCAAGGGTAGGAAAGAAAACAACAGCACACGTATCATACACAACAATAAAATATTAACTAACGAAGCAGCCATAGCTGAAATATTCAATAAATATTATGCTAATTCATATAAAATAACAAGAAATAATAAAAAGGAACGTAAAGAATTTAAGAAAGATTTGAAACAAGAAAGAGAATGTGATCCTAACACTCAATGCAATATCTTTTTTCAAAATTTTAATATGCAAGAACTGAACATTGCAATAAATAATCTAAAAAACAAAAAGTCTCCTGGACCAGATTACATACATCCAGAGTTAATAAAAAAACCTTGGAAAAACAGCAAAACAACAATTACTGAAACTCTACAATCTATCCTGGAAAACCACTATACCTGCTGAATGGCGAAAGGCAATAATTGTCCCACTCTTGAAGAAAGACAAAACAGCATCAGAAATAAAAAATATAGACCATAGCTCTTACTAGCATAATAGCAAAAGTGATGGAAAGAATGGTGTCAAACAGGTTAAATTGGTTTCTAGAATCAAAAAAATTAATTTCCCCATGTTAAGCTGGATTCAGAGAGTTCCACTCTACAAATGAACAAGTCTTACTTCTTAGTCAAGAAATCAAAGACTCCTTCAATAGAAAAGAAGATAATTTATCAGTTTTTATTGATTTCCGAAGTGCATATGATTCTATATGCAGAACAAAACTACTAAAGAAAGTAAAAAAAATAGGGATACAAGGTCCAATGTTTTCATGGCTATGCCATTTCCTAACACAACGCTTTATTGCAACCAGATATGGAAGAAATATATCTAAATACAAACAAGTACACCGTGGCTTACCACAAGCCGCAGTGCTAAGCACAACACTTTTTAATATATTTATTAACGATCTGGCACAACAAACACAAGAATCAGGTGTGAAGTGTGCACTATTTGCTGATGACTTAGTAATGTGGACTTCAAAACCAAAAAGCAAAAGTACAGAACTAGAAAAAACCATGCAACAATCCTTAACCAAATTACAAAGGCGGACCAAAGAAAATTTAATGACTGTTAATACAACAAAATCAAACTACCAAATCTTTTCACTAAGAAAAAAAACCACTAAAAATAAAACTAAATTTTGAGGGTCAACAATTACCAGAAACAAAGGAGGCAAAGTATTTAGGAGTTACATTTGATACTAAACTTGCATGGACCAAACAAATAGAAAATGTAATACAAAGAGCAGAGAGCCGCCTTTCACTGTTAAAACGTCTAACAGGAATGAAGTGGGGATGTTCCAGAGCAACTCTTAACACAACATATATTGTATATATAAAGCCATTATTTACTTACTGCAGCGAAGTTCTTGTAACAGCAAACACAAAAAAGATTCAAATCTTTCAAAGCAAAGTCTGAGATTAATTACAGGTGCTATCAAAACCACACCAATAGCAGCTATCGAAATTCTAACCAACCAATGCCCCATTGAATATGAAATAGAAAAAGCGGCTCTTATTCAACACGAAAAGTTTATCAGACTCCCAATCAATACATGGCACAAGATATTTTACACATACACTAAAGACTCAGGAGAGCTTTCTTTGCAAAATTCAAGACATCAAGAAGAATGTATACCTTCCTAATTCAAAGGAAAACTTCATATCTAAAGTCAATCCGACACAAACATTAGAGATCACATATTATTTACACCTGACAGAAGAAGTTAAGAAAAGTGATACTCCAACTAGTGTTCTAAAATTATTGGCATTAGAGACAATCCATACTAGATTTCCAGAACATGAGTGGCTCCATATTTATACTGATGGATCACTAATATCAAACCAAGATGGAGCAGGTGCTGGAATCACATGTCACCTCTTTTCCAATTACAAATCTTTAAGTTATGGAACTACAAACTTTGATGGAGAAATTGAAGCAATTCGAATGGCCCTACAAAATCTTTTGTACAGAATGTCACATTTTCAGCAAGCAGTTCTCTCAGATTCCAGGGCAGCAATTATGGCAATTACTTCCAAGTTGTCACCAAAAAACCAAACAATTATAGAATGTTGGAAAATCCTTACCCATCTAACAGCACTTCAAAAACACCTAGTCTTCCAATGGATACCAGCTCACTGTGGACTGAGTGGTGATGAGAAAGCTGATTTTCTTGCAAAAAAGGGTACCGGCAATGTGCAGAAATCAATAGTTAATCTACCATTTTATGCAGCTAAAAGATTAGTCAACTCAGAATTCAAAAAAATTATTGAAAAATATTACTATGAAAAATCAAAGAATAAAAGATGGGAACTACCAAACATTCAAACAGTAATTCCTGAGTATCCTCGAAAAACAGCAGTTGCAACCTTCGGGTTGATTACAGGACATGATTGTCTGGCAAAACATTTAAACAGAATTGGGATATATTCTTCACCACTCTGTCCTCTATGTGATCTGCAAGAGGAAATGGATCAAGACCACCTTCAAATATGCCCGGCCACTTCTAATGCCCCATCCATCAGTGAAAAATATTGGAGAGCAAGAGGATTAATGACTTCATTGTCAGAAATCCAGCATTTGCTAACAACAACAACAACATATACAAGAATTGCACTGTAGAAGCGGGAATATAAAAATTTTATTTTTTATGTAAAATCGCGTTTTTTCGGGAATCACACCTATATAGATGAACTTAAAAGGCAAAACTCTATCTGAATACAAAATTTGATCAAAATCGTAAGAGCCGTTTCCAAGTTGCGCGGAATAAATATATATATACAAGAATTGCTCGTTTAAATATATAAGATAATAATGATAATGATGATGATGATGATGATACTACTACTACTACTACTACTACTACTACTACTACTACTACTACTAATAATAATAATAATAATAATAATAATAATAATAATAATAATAATAATAATAATAATAATAATGATAACCCCACCTCTGCTCACTATAGGCATCATGAGTGGGGGCAGTACTAGAGGGTGGGACATGGTCTGCACCTCAATCCCTCCCGGCCTACGTAACCAGGGGCCGCTACTATTCAATCAAGTTCCTCAATTGGCGGCTCAGTGGCCTAATGAGGCTGAGTGTACCCCGGACCTGGTCTCCCAGCGGGAGAAAATCCCGACGCCGGTACCGGGAAGCGAACCCAGGTTTCGTGCATAGTAAGCAGCAGCGCTACCTACCACCAGGCTAAGCAGACGACCGCACATACAAACACATATTCGTGTAATTTAACAAAAATGTATTCTTGCACTCAGCGGCCTCCAAACGTGCATTTCTCATGAAATCTCGGTAGCTCATTTATGGGTGGAATGTAGTAGGTACCTATATTGTCTACATGAACACGACATCCAAAGCTTAACACACGGCTCAATGTACAAACAGCAGAAATGAAATTCCTTACAGTTGCTTATGCAAGACTAGGCACAAAATAAAACTATCAAATACGACAACAATTAAAAGTAAAGGAATTGAACTAAACAATAGTGGAATACAGAACCAATTGGAAACAAGCCTTAAATAGAATGAAGGAAAATAGAATTCTCAAAATAACAATTATTAACTCTCAGCCACATGGACGACCGAGGAAAAGGACAAGACTTCGGAGCCAGCCGAAACAGGCTAAATGGTCTAAACTGTGTTGGAGAAGAATAAATATTAAATAAACTCATTCTTCATTACTAACCACACAGTATAAGTTTATGGGAACAAATGAGAGCGACAATGAAATAAACTGATGTCTGTATGTAAATCTAATTGTGCAATGGAGCATTTTTTTTAATTCTGTGCAACAAAAATACAAAATTAACGTTAATGTTGATATCTTGGCGCATAGAAACATCAATGTTACATAACTGCAAGGTAATTTGAGCTAGGAATGGTGAGGTTATGTATTTTCCTAACACATCAAGATTAATGCTTCTCGTTTACCCTATACCCTGTAGCTCTGACAAATTTTGGGGTGAAACATGACCAACTCACACAACTAGTTCAACTTGATACTTTGGAAGTGACGTCATTCGGACCTACTGCTCTTTACTTTCTCTTCTGGTAAGTAGAGGAAGTATTGTATTCCACCCAGGGTTACCAACCCATACGATAATTATAGGGGCATACTATAATTTGTATGTATGTACTTATGGTTGTTAACCCGTACGATAATTATTGGGGGTACGATAATTTCGATATAGACGAAATATCATTTTCACTGCTTTGTCACACCAGCGAAATGAAATGAATTACAAATAGCGAAACCACTTTTGCCCTCATGGCCTGTCTCTAACCCTCTAAGGCAACCACTTCGTATCCTATTAATCCTTCTACCCTTTATCCTCTAGTTGCCAGTGTGCTCAGATCTGGTAATCTCAATTAAGAACGGACAGTTCAGAAAATTGATGGTCAATGGAGAAAACTCGGAAAACGTGATATTCCGTGTGAAATAAAGAACATACCTGAACCTCACAGTTTCTGGAGTTCTGTTACCTTGGTTGAAATACTGATTTCAAAGAACTGGCGGATGTTGCATTATCAGTGATTTCATTGCTGCACAGAAACACTTCTTGTGAAAGAGTTTTTTCCAAACTGTTTAATAGAAACCAAAATTAGAAACAGATTGGCGCTAGATACGGTAAATGGACTTGTCTGTCGTCTCAGCTTATTAAAGAATGTGGTGGGTCCCAAAATCTTCAAGTTCAAGATGTTAAAGTTTATCTCGACAACAAATTTGTATAATGCTGCAACAGCTGAGGAAGATAAACTTCCAGATGAATATTGCGAGAAACATAAGTGTAAAGTTGTAATACTGATTGAGGTCATCAATCTTGTAAGTGAGTACCCTAAACATCAATACTATTACATTTTTATAAGTGTTATGCTGATACATTTGTTGTTCTGGCATTTGGGTTATGATGTACGATAATTTTACTTCTAAACATTGGCAACTCTGATTCCACCCAGAAATTCAATGTCGAGATTTCACCGGAAATATATGTTTTGAGGTTCCCTGAATCCAAAAAAAGCATTTTTGGAAAATTGTCCGTGTGTGTGTGTGTGTGTGTGTGTGTGTGTGTGTGTGTGTGTGTGTGTGTGTGTGTTTGTGTGTGTCTGTCTGTCTGTCTTTCTGTCAGTGTGTGGACAGCATAACTCAAAAACGAAAAGTCAGTTAAAAACCAAAGTTTGTATTTAAGTTTAATGTCTTTCAAGGATACAACACGAAGGTTTTGAAGAAAATAGTTCCACCCTAAACTACCCTTAACATAAAACATTTAAAAAAGAATTGGTTCTCTTGAAAATGGCTGTAACGATTTTGATTAAAATGTCATATGTTTGAGATATTTTTATGACAAATGAAATGTATATCTTGAATTTTCTGGCCATAGCTCATGAGGTCCTGTTTACTCTGGATGACTTTTGAATAACTCGTAAACCGTAATAGATAGACAAAATCTTACCATACAAAAATGTAGACCTTGCTAAAACAAGCAGTTTATGTCTGAATATATATAAATTGTACAGTGAACCATTTTGGAGATATTCTTTATTATTTGAGTCAGTTTCGGAAAACTTAAAACTTTCGTGAAATGGAACATCGTTGTTCATTTTTATACGTTAACTGTGCAAAGAGAACGGAATTTGAAAGCTTTAAAAGATTTGACTATCGCTCAAATCCTACTGTATTCCCATGTTCCCCTTGTACCTACAAGGAAATAGCCAATAAGATAATTTGTAAAAATGTCTGTTTCAACTAACACGAGGAAGATATAGGAATAAGAGTTTGTAAGAATGGCTAGTACAAGAGTAGGGGGCAACACATCAGATGTTTTTGGCATCTTTTCTACTCCTTGGTCGGTAGTAAATAGCACGGGCTTTGTTGCAGTTCCTAAGACTTGGAAGATGCTGAACTTAAATACTACCAACTTTGGCATATAACCACCTTTTGGTTTTTGAATAGGCTGTTCACAAACATACATACAATAGGGCCTTTTTCTAAATAATTCGTATTTAGATTCTGTGAAATCTCGGTATTGGGTTTTGGATGGAAAGAACTTCTGCTTATTATACTAGTAAAGACTGCAATGAACAGAAATAAGGAACATGTTCACACATTTATCCTATTACAGAATGTCACACGGGATTGCTATCATATTGCAATATTTCAACGTAAAAGTGAACGCCCTTTCTGTGGTAGGAGATGAAGTATTGTATTCCATGTCTGATATCCAGTTTGCACCGGAAATACATGGCATGAGGGATCATGAATCCGGCGCCGGTAAATTGCCTCCCCAGCTATAAAAGGAACGTAAATTGCCTCCTGTTTACTTGAACTCTATAGCGTAAATTGCCTCCCCCATTCATCTGGGTATTTTGCCTTTACTTTCAGTCCGCCACTGTTAACTGAAGTTTTTCGAGCCAGACATGAATATCCCACAAAATTAAAAATACCGTTTTTCCCGTTTTAATGGCTTCTTAAACAAGTAGTTATTGGTTAATAATCATAAACCATAATTTTCCTTCCCATTTTCCTTCCCAGTAATGCAAGATGCAAGTTACTGTTATGGTTAAAATGTACATGGTGTTGTTAAAACACGTGCCATTCTTTAAACTGGTAAAAATTTAAAAAAAAAAACAGCGCCTAAAAACTGAAGTCTAGTAATAATTCGTTGTCGGAATGCTAATATTTTATTTTGTAAAACTATTTCTTTCGTAATAGCAGGTTTATTTCCTTTGGCTACACTTGTGTGGGGTACTTAGGGGTCTTTTTGTATTTCCTTCACTACTTCAGTCAATATATAAATATTTGGATGCCTGGCGTTGAAAAGACTTATTTTTTCTGTGGAAAGATTCCTAGTTGGTGGTGCGTCTAATTGATGTTGAGTTTAGCCCACATCATAGGAGGGAATTTGGCATCTTCTGATATGTAGTTATCCAGAATGGAATCGGTGAATTCTGTTATTGTTTCGTCTTCTGGTTGAAATGCCGTTATATCTACGAAGCATTCACCAACATCTTCAGGTTACAGGAATGCAAATCCAAAGAACTTTACTTCTTTCTCCTTCTTCTTTATACCTACCTTCTTTATACCTACACAGAACTTAGTTCCAAGGTTTGAATTGTTCTGTACCAACGCTGAGCTAGATGAAATCTACATCCCTCAATGTCTATTTCGGGCCACACTGTTTTTACGGTTTTGTGGACTGCCACTTCAAAATCTGCAATATACGTGAGCAATGCAAATTTAAATTATGTTTGTTACATTCTTTAACAATGTGCCTAAATGCTGCATGTCGAAATCCATCATTTCGTCATTTTCCATGAAGAAGTAATCCCAACCGAAATCCAATCAGTGGCGGATTTACAAATGTGAAATACTCAGCGACATGGAGGCAATGTACGTATATCGTCTCAAGTGTCTGGGAGGCAATTTACGTAGGTACTTGTGAAAAGACAAACAGTATCCCGGGAGGCAATTTACATTACCCCCATGAATCCAACAGTATCATTAATAGAATTATTTCCTTGTGTGTATGTGCGTGTGTCTTTAAGAACATACGTAAATCAGAAACTATAATATGTATTGGTGTAAATCTATGTTGCTATCAAAGAGGTCGCGATCACTACATGGCAGTTTCAAGTATAAGTGAACAACATTTAACTGTCGGAGAGAGGGATACTTTTCACATTGGAGGTTTGTGCTTCAACTACATTCTGAGAAAAATAGTACAGTACTTACTTAGTTTCTAGTGCAATTCTAAAAGAAAACAGTAAGCATTCATAGCTGTAAACGGTTCAACAACGATTGTACTAGGAAGAAAATACGTAAAGAAATATGTAGAACCATAAAAAAGTACATTCCGTGTCAACTTTTTCGTAATCTTAGCCGTTTTTACGGTGCAATATTGCTAGCTTGGACTTCTCCTAAGTTTGATCCAACAGAGGTAGGTAGGTACCTGAAAGTTTGACGTCATTGTCTTCCTTAAACGATGAGGTGCGAATAGTTTGTTACCAACAATATATATTCTTTGAGCAGAGAATATGGAACAGATCTAGTACAATGTTAGATGCATGAGTAAACTAACATTATAGCAGAATCACTTCCTCTTTTCCTGCCCGTTACATAATGTGGGTAGAGGAAGTATTGCCTTCCAAAGCCTTAATCGATATTACACCGGAAGTGCAAGTCTTGAGAGTCTCTGTCGGTCTGGGTGGCTCAGTTGGTTAGACGCTGGCCTACTGATCCCAAGGTCGCGGGTTCCAATCCGGTCCAGACCAATGGTTTTTAAGTGTGCTTAAAAACGACAGCTCCATGTCAGTAGATTTACTGGCATGTAAAAGAACTCCTGCGGGACAAAATTCTAGCACACAGGCGACTCTGATGTGATCCTAGCAATTGACAGCGTCGTTAAACAACAACATAATTTTTGAGAGTCTCTGAATCCAAAGCAAATCCCTTCACTTGACCTTCTCCTCTAATTCTTGTACCAGCTAATGCTTGTTCTTTTATCGAGACAGATATTTGTAGAAATTGCTTTATTACAATAGGAATTTGTGAATGCAGTAGGTTTATGTGATCCCCAGATCAACCATCTTGTGATGGTTTAGAAATATCGCTATATTTGCATCAACAAGAGAGGAAAATATGAATTTGATAAAATTATAAGTACTGGAAAATTCAATTTAATAACAATCATTAGTTCAGAAATGGTTAACTCAATCTCAATTATGAGAACTGAGCCTTTGTATAGTAACATTTTATATATTGCTTAGTGAACTTCATGTGTTATTCCAGAGGGTTGTTATACATTCGTTTTATTTTTCATAAAAATGTCTTAAACATAAACATGGTAATTCAATCAAAATAGTTGCAGCCAATTTTCAGAAAATCAAAACTTTGAATGAATATTTCACGTGACAACTAGAATAGAGTAAGCTTTTCATTCCATCGAAAGCTTGACCTCCTCCTAAAGAATACTACAAGTTTTGGAAAATTGAAGTCACTAACAACAACTACCTCGGAAATGATTAACAAAGTGGATAAAAGGATGTAATCTCTCAGTTGTCTTCACAGTCTATCTTCAGAAAACTGGGATATCTAATTTTGTAATGTTATTACCATAAACATATAGTAATTTAAAGAATATCGTTAGTTATTTTTGAAAGAACAAAACTTCGGAAAACTTTTCCATTTTAAGCATACTTTGGAGTGGAAGTTGCGTTTTGAAAATCTTCCTGGCCCATCCTTTTTAGATGCCGAAATTAAATATAAACTTTGCTTTTAGTTTTTATTCGCATATAGACATGCCCACACACACATACACACACAATCACCCAAAACACACACAAACACACAGCACACATAAACACGCACAATACACTCCAAAGTTTTTTACTTTCTCTACAGGTAGGGGAAGTATTGTATTCCACCCAAAAATTCGATGTCGAGATTTCACCGAAAATATGTTTTGAGACCCCCTGAATCCAAAAAAGGCATTTTTAGAAAAAAAAGATCCGTGTATGTGTGTGTGCGCGCGTGTGTGTGTGTGTGTGTGCGCGCGCGCGCGGGCCAGTGAGCAGCACAACTCAAAAACGAAAAGTCGGTTAAAAGCCAAAGTTGGTATTTAAGTTTAATGTCTTTCAAGGATGCGTCATGAAGATTTTGAAGAAAATAGCCCCACTCTAAACTCCCTTTATATGGACAATTTTTCAAAAATTTTGATTTTCTTGAAAATGGCTCTAACGACTTTGATTAAAATGTCATATGCTTAAGATATTTGTTTGAAAAATGAAATGTATATTTTGAATTTTCTGGCTATAGCCTATGTAGTCCTGTTTACCCTGGATGACTGTTCAATAACTCGTAAACCGTTAGAGATAGACAAAATCTTACTGTACAAAAAATGTAGATGTTGCGAAAACACACAATTTATGTCAATTTTTTTTTTTTTTTTTTTTTGTGTAGAGTGGACCATTTCGGAGATATTCCTTATTATGTGTGCCAGTTTTGGAAAATGGAACATCGTTGTTCATTTTTTGTATGTTAAGTGTGCAAAGAGAACGGGATCTCAAAGCTTTAAAGTATTTGACTATCGCACAAAGTCTACTGTATTCTAATATTCCCCTTGCACCTACAAGGAAATAACCAATAAGATAATTTGTACAAATGTTTATCTCAACTAACAAAAAGAAGATATAGTAATAAGAGTTTGTAAGAATGGTTAGTACAAGAGTAGAGAAAGTCATGTGAGTGCAACACATCAGATTTTTAAATATACGTTATTTGGACTGAGGGAGTCTACTGCTGGTAGAGTTGAGCAAGTTTTGGGAGGAATACAATACCTCCTCTACTTACTGAAAGTACCTGGTAGAGAGGCTAACAATGACCAATAAAACAAACACACGAGTATCTCGAATATGGCTGATGTAACAATAAAGTTATTTGAAATATAGGCATCTAGGCTTTAAGGAGCAACTAGTGAGGGCTTCAGAGGAAATTTCAAGATGCATTTCATTTTCCCATCAAATATCTTGAATGTCATATATTGTAATTAAAATCGTGTCATCTGTTTCTCAGAAAATAAAAAGGACAACATTTGTGGTACGTGGAGTTTTTTGAAAAGCTTTATGTGTTATACATGAAGGATGCGTCACCTAAACATTTAGTTCTGTGTTTAATCAAGCTTTGTTGTTGTATTGTATTGTTCAGAGTTTTATTGGAACACAATTCTTCGTTTACTTGCTGTAAGTAAGTAGCAGAGACAATAAAGATAGGCAATATCCCATGAGTTGTTTCCTTCCTCAGCGCCTGTCTTATCTACGTCCTGTTAAAGTGACAGAAGTGTTAAATATCACGAAAAACAGAGTTCCTGGCAAATCACAGTGCTTTAAAACAAACACAGAGCAACGCATTTGGCTTTGTAAAACACTTGATTTACATTTAGCAAAAGTCATGTAAAACGTAGATGATTTCTGAGGACATTCCCAGGAAGTTCAAGACGTACATTTCATTTGCCACGAAAACACCTTAACATATGGTAATTTAATGGTACAGTTAGGGCCTCTTTTGAGAACATGAGAATTTTCTAACAATGTTCGATGTTAAATTTAGTCAACAGTTTCTGTATTTTCTTGAAAAATGTTTGGACGAAACGGTACTTAAATAATCATGTTTTAAGCATAAGTGAAAACCCTTAAATCACTGTAATAGGCGGCATTTCATATACTTGACACCACATTCAGGGTAGTACTTGGTCGCGGGTTCAAACACGCGGAAGGCAATGGATAGACGCACAGGCAAATACGGACACGCACACGCGCGCACACACACACACACACACACACACACACACACAGACACAGAGTGAGAGAGAGAGAGAGAGAAGTAGCAGAAAAATTTGAAAAGTCCATCAGTAGCGTATGTAAGAAGTCCTTCAACTTTTCTACTCAGGAAAAATAACCACCTTCTTAACAGGACACGGGAAAATAAGCAGTTGTTATTATCGTCTTCAAATAAAAGACAGTCCTATGTGTACATGCGGAAAAGCAGAGACGAATGATGAATAGTGATCGAAATCCAGGCTCTAGTAATAATCAAATATCTACATGCATTCAAGTTAAATTTAAATTATTATTAGAAGGTTTTGAGGTAATCTGTGGTTAGGGTAGATGGGTTTATTTGAAAATGTTTGTGTCGCATCCAAATGTTGGTATTTAACTAGTTGTTATTTTCAGTTTTGCTGTTCTCGCTTTCTTTAGTTAACGTGCTCCAGCGTAGTGTCATATCGGACGGTGAGTGAATGAAACGGGGGAAATGAGCCCGAGGTCCATAGAGCTTTAAGTTACCAGACATTCGTCTTCTCAGGATAAGGGAAAACCTCGGATAACTCATCCTAAGCGAGATTCGAACTCGGGAAGTCTTGGACGTGAGACAGACACGCTGACACCACGCTACATAGGCGGGCATGCTGTTGACTAATAGAGAAATAGATGCACATGGTCATGTTACTTATTTAACATTTTATTCGATTTAATATAGCCATACTTTTGTTGAACACCAATAAGTGCTGCTTCAGGTTCAAATACAATGACCTTCTATAACATTGTGATGAGCAGCAAAAACACTTTCAAAAATCTGATGTGTTGCACTCACATGACTTTCTCTACTCATGTACTAACCATTCTTACAAACTTATTCCTATATCTTCTTCGTGTTAGTTGAAATAAACATTTGTACAAATATCTTATTGCTTATTTCCCTGTAGGTACAAGAGGAATATTAGAATACAGTAGGCTTTGTGCGATAGTCAAATCTTTTAAAGCTTTAAGATTCCGTTCTCTATACACACTTAACATACATATACAAAAATGAACAATGATGTTCTATTTCACGAAAGTTTTGTTTTCCGAAACTCACACACATAACAAGGAATATCTCCGAAATGGTTCACCCTACAAGAAAATTTGTTCTAACCTAAATTGTGTATTTTAGCAAGATCTACATTTATTGTGGAGTACGATTTGATCTATCTCTAATGGTTTACCAGTTATGCAAAAGTCGCCCAGAGTGAATACGACTACCGGATCTGTAGCCAGAAAATTCAAGATATACATTTCATTTTTCGTCAAAATATCTCAAACATATGACATTTTAATCAAAATCTTTTGAGCCGTTCTCAAGAAAATAAAAATTTTTGAAAAATGTTCCATGTAAAGGGTAGTTTAGGGTGGGACTATTTTCTTCAAAATCTTCGTGTCTCATCCTTGAAATACACATCCCACACACACAACACACACACAACCCACACACACACACACATCCCACACAAACATACACACCACACACACCTTACACACCCCATACACCATCCCTCACACAACCCACACACACCACACACACCCGAAACACACAAACCACACACACATCCCAAACAAACATACACACCACATACACCTTACACACCCCACACACACACAACCCACACACAACCCACACACAACCCACACACACAACACACACCTCACACACATTGCACACAAACATACACTCCACACACACCTTACACACACCATACACACATCCCACACACAACCCATACACACCACACACAGCCGAAACTCACAACCCACACACACACATCCCAAACAAACATACACACCACATACACCTTACACACCCCACACACACAACCCACACACAACCCACACACACAACACACACAACACACACCTCACACACACATCCCACACAAACATACACACCACACACACCTTACACACCCCATACACATATCCCACACACCCGAAACACACAACCCACACACACATCCCAAACAAACATACACACCACATACACCTTACACACCCCACACACACATCCCACACACAACCCACACACACAACAGACACCTCACACACATCCCACACAAACGTACACACCACACACACCTTACACACCCCACACACAGATCCCACACACAACCCACACACACATCCCACACACATCCAACACACATCCAACAAACACCCCACACACACAACACACACCTCACACACACATTCCACACACAACCCACACAGAAATCACACACAACAAACTTTCGTCAAATGGCCAGAGGCCAGAGGCAGTTCGAGTCGAGTGGGGAAGCTTATTCCCCCACCCGAAGTGTCTTTACCGCAGTACCTAGCCGTTATACGGCTTTACCTGCGCGATAGTATGGTGTTTTGGTCTACAGGGATTTAATCTCTGGGAATGTTTGGGATCAGGGGTATTTATAGGGGCAAGATGGATGGTTGGTAGGGATTGGTCCATAAACGGGCAATGCCCATACATGCTGATTGGCTGGTTAGTCAATCAGGTGACGCGCTAATCTCCTGCAGGTTCTGGCTGTCAGTCACTCACTGAGAAGTGATCTGAGTTAGGCGTTTTGCTCTGATTTAAGTACAGATATTCATTTTGCCTTTCCCATCTTCGAAAATTAGCCCGTTGGACTTAAGATGTCCTTCGGCAATTTTTTAGATGGTAGTCGGCGAGGCTCTCTCTGGTCATATTGTCCCAGAGTGTTCACCAGTGGATTAGGGTGGTTCTGGAGTTTGTTGTACATTGTTCGCGCGCGGATTTTAATCACGTCGACAATGTACGGGATGCCGGAATATTCGTGAAGGATGTGGGCAGGAAATCTCCAACCAGTGTCATAGATCATCCTTAAAGCCCGGTTCTGCAACGTCTGGAGTCTGATGAAGGTGGACTTTGCCACCACTCCCCAGATCTCACATCCGTACAGGACTAGAGGCGGGATGATCGCACGATACAGCTGGAGCTTCAGGCGAATGGGCATGGTTTTGGAGCTGAGGATGGCATACAACTGCCGTAGGGCTGCGTGACCTTGTAGTACTTTGCCCCTGACGTGATGCCTATACGTTAGCCGCCGGTTCAACGTGACCCCGAGATACTTCGCCGTAGTGACCCAGGGGATCCGACGGCGCCGAAGCACGAGGTCCTGCGGGAGCCGGTTTGCCAGCGTGTTGGCCAGGAGAATCGCAGAGCTTTTCTCCGGGTTAATAGACATGCGCCAGTTCTCGCACCATCTACTGATGGCACAGAGGTGGGCTTGTACTTGACGGTAGCTGTAGCACGGGTTCTTGTTAGTTGCGAAGATCATGAGATCGTCCGCATACTGACAGATGTGGCTGTTGGGGTGCGTGGGGAGATCGGCCATGTAAGCGTTAAAGAGTGCCGGTGACAGTACACTGCCCTCGGGAACTCCTGCGCCAATGGGCCTTTCTCGGGAAAATGAACCCTCCACCTTCACTCGGAAGTTACGTTCCTGTAGGAAACTAGCCACCAAGTAAATGTATGGAGGGGGGATTTCGTGCTGTATGAGCTTGTAGATAAGCCCTTCGTGCCAGGTGGTAGAGAACGCCTTTTCCACGTCAAGCAACACTGCCACCGTTTTGGCCCTTTCCTGGTAAGCCAGGGAGGCCTTTTCGGCTACTCGCAGTAGTTGCTTGGTTGTGGAATGGTCAGAACGAAAACCAAACTGATGTTCCGGTAGGAGGCCTTTTTCCTCTAAAAGAGGTCGAAGGCGGGTCAGGAACAGTTTCTCGAAAACCTCCGAGATAACTGGTAGGAGGCTGATGGAACGGTAGCTAGAAGGAAAGATCGGATTCTTGCCGGGCTTCAACACGCATACCACACGCGCCCTCTTCCAGACTTCCGGAAAATGGCGCATGCTTAGGCACGCGTTGTAGATCCGAGTCAAATGCATCACGGCTCTAAAGGGAAGGTGCTGGAGCATTTCCGCTGTTACCCGGTCCTGCCCAGGGGCTTTTCTAGGTTTTAGGTGTTGGATGGTGTTAGTTACCTCGCGAGGGGTAACTATCGGGATGTGGAAATCCTCGTGGCCCGCAGGTCCAACTTCTAAGAAGTCTTCTACTGCTTGCTCCACGAGGTCAGTATGATCGTCGTTCTGAGGGTCGACTCTAGGCTGGAATTGAGTTTCCAGATAGTCTGCTAGCGCCTCTGCTTTTTCCCTCGGTTCAAAGACAAGTCTTCCCCGAGGGCTATGCACAGGGTGCTGGTGTACAGTTTTATCTTTCCTCAAGCCTCGGACGATGCGCCATGGTTTCCTCTCCTGGAGGTTTACATGACGCAACGTGTTTTCCCAAGCTGCCTGCGTATGTTTTCTTAGGAGTCGTCTCACCAGGGACTTGAACCTCTGGTGTATTACTCCTATCCTAGGGTGACGGAATCTCTGCCATAGCCTTCTAACAGCGTTTTTCGCTTGAATGAGGCGTTTCAGTGGGACAGGGATAGCTGTAGGGTTTGGTGCGTCGGTAGGAATGCGGTGCGTATGAGCACGCACCGCATTTAGGACAGAGGTTGAGAACCCCGTGGCTGCCTCCTCGAGAGCCTCTATGGAGTCAATTCGAGGACATGCTTCCACGGAGTTGTGGAGGGCTAGGACGGCTGCGTCCCAGTCGACTTCCTCAACCCAATCAGGCACTCCCAGCGCAGTTAGATTAACGTCTGAGTCGACCACAACAGGGTTGTGATCAGAATCCAGAGCGTTAATCACCGAGAGATCCAGGTGAAATGGAATGTTCTTTGTGACAATGAAGTCTATGACATCCGCGGCGCCGCGTGCCGGGTAGTATGTTGGACCTCTCAGCCCGTGTGCATGTAGGGCGGGGTTCCCGCTAATGAGACGGTACAGTCCCCGGCCCTTAACGTTCCGGGTGAGGCTGTGCCAACTTGGGTGTTTTGCGTTGAAGTCGCCTGCAATGCAAACCCTATGGTGTAGGTTCAGGAGTGCCGTGATGTCCGCTTCATAGAAGTGACCATCCGGCGGGTCGTATACCGCCACAAGCACCAGATCGTTCCCGCCCAAGGATAGCCTTATGGCGGTTGCCTCCAGGTGTTGTAGCGGAGGAATGGTTACAGGAGTGTGGGTGAGATGGTTCTTTATGAAAATGGCAGTACCACCGCCCTGTCGGCCGACCCGATCAGACCGATGAGCGGCGTAACTTGGCAGGTTAAACTGTACACCAGCGTGCAAGTGCGTTTCACAGACCATCAGGATATCAATCCCATGACTGTCCACGAACTCCAGCAGGCCAGGTCTCTGGTCTCTAACCCCATTTGCGTTCCAGAACGCAGCTCTAAATGAACGCACAGTTCTATGCGCCATTAAGAGCTCATGGAGCTAGAGTAGAGTTCCTTAGCCGTTTGAAGCACCGCGAGGTGCTTCTTCACAGCGGAAATCCCGGGTTTGTTGAAGGTTTCCCTGCAGCGTCGTAGTATTGGGAGGGAACGCTGAACTAAGTCGGCGAACCAGGTTGCCAACTCGATGAATTCAGCCATCTCCTCGGTGGCGAATGTGTCCCTATGGTTGGTTCCGGGATGTTTTGTGGAGGCACTGCTGCCTCAGGGTTGGTTGGGCCAGTCCGCTGGGACGGGCTAGCATTGGCGGACTCTGCCGCTTGCTGGGTGGTTGACACAGCTTGAGCTGTGGGTGCTGGTGGTGGGGGGAGTTTTCCAACAGTTTTGTTGAAATCCTTCACCACAGTAGGTTTTTCTGTGTTTCCCACCACAGAGGCTTTCTTCTTCCCCTTCTTGGGGGGACGCTTTTCCTTAGGAGCAGTGCTGGGTGTTGGAGCAGTCTTTGTGCTCGCAACCTGGGGTGGGACACTTTCCGGGACTGGCGTTATCATCGACTTGGCAACCTGGTCGCTAGCGGTTACTTCCGCGGCCTCGGCCTGCGCGAGAGCACCTTCGTGTCCCGCCAGGGCCGTGGCGAAAGAGACCCCTGTTCTGACTTCAGTGTCAGCCTTGCCCTCTCTGCCTTGCATTATCGCAAGTCTCCTAGGGCACCCGCGATAGATCCCTATGTGGCAGCCATCGCAGTTGGCGCACCTTCTTTCTTCTTTTGGTGTCGGGCAATCCTTTACCAGGTGCTCGCCCGCACAACGGAGACACTTGAGAGTCCTCTCACATGCAAAGCTTGAGTGGTAGAAACCCAGGCATTTATAGCACTGGGCTGGCCCCTCCCTGCCGTGATAAGGCTCAATCGTGACCCGTGTATAATACAGGCAAGTCACCTCGTCAATCTTAGGGGTTCCCTCCCCTTGTTTCTCTACCGTTACTAGGAATAATGGTAGGGGTACCTTTGTGGGTTTCCCCTCTTTCACCTTTGTCGTGGTGAGTTGCACCACGGACCGCGGTTCGATTCCGTGTTCGTCCTTCAGGCCGGCACAGATATCCTGGGGGTCTGTCTCCGAATCGAGACCTCTAATGACCCTGCGGACCACGTGGGGTCGCTGTAGCGAGTACGTGTGGAATTTTATTCCACCCGCTTTCAGCACTTCCCTTGCGGCCGCATGGTCTCCAGAGGAAGTGGTTCGGATAACAACACGCCCTGGGTGTCGTGTTGCCTGGAATTCCGCCTTTAACTTTCCCCTGAGTTCCTTCATCACCTTGATGTGATTAGGGAAGGGGTCAGACACAATTGGCGGAATTTTTTCCGCCTTTTGTGCGGCTTGGTGCTGGGGGGACGCTGCAGGTCCCGATGAAGGAACGGGTCGCTCTGGGTTCGAACCAGAGGACCTTTTCCTGCGGCTTTGTACCAGTACAAAGCCATCGTCGTCCGGCAGTGCTGGAGTCGGGTTGACAGAAGCTGGCGGTGTTATAGGGGCGACAGTCCCTTGGTTAACAAGGCCCACGGCCTTTTTCACCTTCGGCCTACTCTTGGCCCTAGTAAGTGCCTTGGCTTTCGGCTTGGCGATGCTCACTCGGGGACCGGGTGAGGGGTTCGAGGTAGAGGGTTTCGGGGGTGTCAAAACCATTTCAGGTCTTACCTGCTTGCTGGTACTCGGTTTTTCAGTCAAGGTCGGTGCAGGTGCCATTCGGCTCCCCACAGAGGGCCAGACGCCTTGCGGCGCGCCTATTGGGGTTCCAGCGAACCCCGGGTCCAAACCTGAGTCCAGACCCTTGGCTACAACCTTGTGGGGCTGCAGTCTCGTGAGTCTGTCAGTCGGTACCGAGTCTCCTCCGTCCGACATTTCCTCCTGGTTGGCTAGTGAAAGAGCTCGGCGAGCCTCTTTCACTAAACAGGCTAGTAGAGGGCCTACGCCCGGTCCTGTGTTGGGACAGCTCCGGGAAAGCTGCCTCGGTGGATTCTCTTCTTTCTTCTTCAGTTTGGAGTGCCCTAAAATCTGCTATCAGATCTCTTATAGGACACTCCGCGACGAACTAGCGGCGCCCGGCCTGGCAAATGCACTGTATGTAGTTGGCGCGGTGCGTAGAAGCTGCTCCCTGGCGAGAGGTCACGCAGTTGGCTTCCCTTTTCTTCCAGTAGTCCAGCAGAGTGGTCGAAAGGTGTACACGATGCGAGCTCCAATCACAGAGTGATCTGTCTGCTCGCTAATTCGTGGAAAAATGAAATGAAAATGAAAAAAGGTAATTCGGGCATGTTTTACAACATGCCCAGGCTGTTTAGGGACAGTCCCTCTTCAGCCTCGTCTTGGTATTATTGTTTGTCGTGTGGGAGAATCTTCCTGGCGTGTGTGTGTAATGTTTTGATTGTAGTGATGTGGCTTATGTATTTGTTTATGTTTGTTTGTGTGTGTATTGTCGTCCCCAGCTGCATGAAGATGGCTTCTGCCCTCTGTAAGTTTTTTGTTTGTTGTTGCTGCCCCGGCTCATATGTAATTTTTTATATATTAGTTGTGTTGTTTTGTATGTTAGGTTATGAAAGTGTGTGTGTTTGTGTTTGTGTATGTATAGTGTGTGTTTGTGTTTGTGTGTGTTTATGTTTACTGTGTGTTTTTGTTTACTGTGTGTTTGTGTTTTTTATTTAGTTCATTGTGTGATTGTATGTTTTTATCTGTCGTCTATAAAGATGGCAAGTTGGTTGCCAACTCTAGTTGTGTTGTCAGCTTTTTTCAAGGTCTTTTGTGCTGTTTGTGTTAAGTTGTGTAGAAATCTGGATCTTTGAGCTGGTGGAGTTATGTCATAAATTGGCGGAATGAGTGTGCTTAGGATTTGTGTTATTGTGGTGTTCATGATTTGTCGGATGTACTTTGTAATGTTTTCTTGGATGTGTGTGATTTGTTCTTGTAGTGATTTTATTTGCTGTTCTGTATGTCCTATTACGTGTTTGAATGTTCCAATGGTTTCATTTGGCGTCATGTCCGTTTTTGTCCTTGGGATTTTTGGGAAGTTTATCTTGGGCCAGTCAGTCACGTGTTGTGGTTTTGGTGGTGTTGGGATGTTGTGTGGGAAAATGTGGGTTTTCGCAGTGTGTTCGGGAAGTGTGGGTGGTTGTCTGGGATACATCGGGCATTTCACTTGCCCGGTGTAGTGCCCATTTTGTCGGCAGGTGGAGCAGTATGGGGTGTTGTGTCTTATGGGATGATTGCATCGTCTTGTGTCGGTGTTGTGTCCGCAATGGAAGCAAGTCGGTTGTTGTGCGCATTGGTCTTCGTTATGTCCGTATTGTTGGCACTGTCGGCACGGTACATGTCTGTCTGTGTGTCTTGATGGTTCTGCATGGAAGATCTGCTTTTCAATTATTGCGCCTTCTTTTAGAATTGTGTTGATTGTTGCGACACAGGTACTAAAGACTCGTACCAGTGGTGTTTGTCTATTTTGGCTGATTATGCGTGAGACACGTGAAATTTGTGGGTGGTTCTGGCTCTGCACTTACAGTCACATGAGCCTTTCCCCCCTTCCTCCTCTTTTTAGGAGGACGTTTGTCCTTTGGGGCAACACTGGGGGGTGGCACAGGATGTTCTGTGCCCACCTTTGGGGTGACGCTTCGGACTGGCGTTGTCTTTTGACTGACAACCTGGTTTTGTGGGGTTGTTTCCGCACTCTCGGCCTGTACTAGGACACTTTCGTGCTCCGACATTGCCTATTCAAAAGACACCCCCTGTCGGATCTCTGGTACTTTGCCCTGTCTTCCTTGCATAATTGCAAGTCGCTTCGGGCAACCGCGATAGATGCCTATGTGGCTCCCGTCGCAGTTGGCACACTTTTTGTTTTCTACTGGTGTCGGGCAATCCTTCACCAGGTGCTCTCCTGCACAGCGAAGGCACTTGAGTTGCCTCTCACAAGCATGGCTCGAGTGGTGAAAGCCCAAGCAATTATAGCATTGGGCTGGCCCCTCCCTTAGTTAGTTAGTTAGTTTATTTTAAAAGTATTGGCCTGGTGCCGGTACAATGGGCCCGGCTTACAGGCTATATTTACATTGATTTACAGTTGACTTTGTTCATATTTACAGTTTTCGCTATATACAAAAACCCATACGGTGACCATCTGTAGGTCACCGAGAATAGTTTTCTTTTGTCTTTTGTCTGTTTCGTCTTTGGGTTATATATACATATGTACATATTTACAAATTATATACAGACACATACACGCACGCATTCACCCACACACACACTCGTACACACATACACACACATCTTCACTGGGCACACCAGAAATATGCGTCCCAGCGCACTACACTATTTACAGTTTTGACACTATATACACTGTCCCGCGGTGGCAGCTCCTGAATATTTTCCGAGGCGAGGGCCTCTGCCGGAACATGTATGTGGCTTAGGGACGAGGTTGCGTGGACGCGCATTAGTCGGCGAGCCGAGCCGCTTCTAGAACATTTTTATCCTAGTATGTTTGCGGTGCTTCGGCTCGCCTTTGCCGATGTTAGCGATCACGTCATTTTCGTGGTTCCTAATGCGCGTCCATGCCGCCATTGCTCTTTTGTCTATTGCCTCCGGGATGAACGGGATATGAGTTTCGAGGTGAAGAGTTTGGGTGGTGGTGAGGAGTGGAGCAGAGAGGATTTTTCTGAGGGAGAGGTTTTGGAGGGTTTGGAGTTGTTTGAGGGCAGTTTTGGAGGCATTAGCCCAGGCCACACATGCATACAGGACCACCGAGAGAATAAATGACCTATATAGTATAAGTTTTGACTTTAGTCGCAACTGTTTACTACGGAAGATGGGGGCGCACAGCTTTAGCCGCTGTCTGCCTTTATTGGCGCTATTTTTTATGTGGGTGGACCAACACATTGTTCGGTCCAAGGTGACACCTAAGTATTTAACTTGCTGACGGCAGTGCAATATTTGACCATCGACCGTTAGGTCCGTTGCCAAAGTGTGACGCCGCTTAGAAAAATGAATCAGCTGGCATTTGTCGGGATTAATTTTGATTTTCCAGTCATGTTGCCATGAGAGGAAATTGTTCACATAACGTTGCATTTCTGCAAGGCCGAAACGTGGATTTCTATGGTGGTTGTATATTGCAGTGTCGTCAGCATACATGGCGACCTTGCATCTGGCGTCCACTGGGAAATCATTGGTGAACAATATATACAGAAAAGGGGACATTATTGCCCCTTGTGGGACGCCAGCCCGCATCACTCGCTCCCGTGAGGAGGAGCGGCCCACTTGGACGTAAAACTGCCGATTTTCTAGAAAATTGTGCAGCAAGTATAGATAATTTTGAAGAGCCGGGAAATTGTGGTGCAGTTTATAAATAAGGCCATTGTGCCAGCACCGGTCAAATGCAGCTTCTACGTCCAGAAATAGCGCCAACGTTGAAGCCCCATTGTTAAATTGCTCTGTTACGTCATCAGTTAGTCTGAGGAGCTGAAGTTCAGTGGAATGTCCTTTTCTAAAGCCAAACTGTGAATTTGAGAGTTCATGTGTTGCGGAGACTTGTTTTTGAAGCCGAGAAAGGATACATTTTTCGAGCAGTTTACCAATAGTAGACAAAAGACTAATGGGACGGTAGTTTTGCAGGCCCCTCCCTGCTGTGGTAGGGCTCAATGGTAACCCTCGTGTTGTACAGGTGGGTCACCTGATCGATTTTTGGGGTTCCCTCCCCATGTTTGTCGACTACCACTAAAAATAGTGGCAGGGGTACCTTGGTGGGTTTCCCCTCCTTTTCCTTTGTGGTGGTTAATTGCACCACGGACCTCGGTTTGATACCGTGTTCGTCCTGTAGGCCGTCTCGGATATCCTGGGGGTCTGTCTCCGAATCAAGACCCCTGACCACTCTGCGAACCACGTGGGGACGCTGAAGTGCGTAAGTGTGGAATTTAATTCCACACTCCTTCAGCACCCCCCCTCGCGGCCGTGTGGTCGTCAGAGGTGGTGGTTCTGATGACAACCGGCCCTGGATGTCGGGTTGCCTGGAAAGTGGCCTTTAACCGCCGTCTCAGTTCCTTCATAACCTTTATGTGGTTCGGGAACGGATCGGACACAATCGGAGGGATTCTACCCTCCTTTTGTGGTGCCTGGTTTGGGGCGAGCGCTGCAGTTGCAGATGATGGTGAAGGGAGAGTCCCTTCCGGCTTTGAACCGGAAGATCTCCTCCTACGGCTCTGCACTACAACGAAGCCGTCGTCATCCGGCGTTGTAGGTGCTGGGACAGGGGTCATAGGTACTGGTGGTGGTGTGACAGGGACTGCTGTCCCTTGGTTCACAAGACCAATAGCCTTTTTGGCCTTCGGCCTGTTCTTGGCCCTGAGGAGCGTCTTGGCTTTCGCCTTGACGATATTCACCCTTGGACCAAGGGAAGGGTTCTGGGTAGAGGTAGTTGCGGTACCTATCGCGTCAGGTCTTACCTTGGCGTTGGTACTCGGCATGTCTCTAGTCTTTGCAGGTGCCATCCGGCATCCCACAGAGGGTTTAACGCCTTGCGACGTGCCTATGGGGGTTCCAGTGAACCCCGGGTCCAGGCTAGAGCCTGGTCCCTTGGCTGCAACCATGTGGGCCTGCGGTCTCGTTTGTCCGTCGGTCGGTGCCGAGTCAGCTCTGGTGTTCTCCATGTCTGGGTGCTGGTTTGAAATAGCTCGGTGAGCTATTTCTAGTAGGGAGGCAAGTAGAGGGCTGATGCCCACTTCCTCCTCCGTCCCGGAGCCCCTCCGGGAAAGTTGGTGTTCTGATGTCTCTTCTTTCTTCTCCAACTTGGAGTGCCCTAAAATCTGCTATCAGATCTCTTATAGGACACTCCTCGACAAACTAGCGGCGCCCGGCCTGGCAAATGCACTGTTGAGTTGGCGCGGTCCGTATAAGCTGCTCCCTGGCGAGAGGTCACGCAGTTGGCTTCCCCGTTCTTCCAGTGTCCAGTAGTCTCGAGGTGCAGACGATGCGAGTTCCAATCACCGAATGATTATGTAATGTCGTCAAATGGAAGATCGTGATTCATGTTTTATATCTTAGCCGTCTCTACTCCGTCTTCTACAAACAACTCAATTTTCTAGATGATTGAAGTAGAAATGTAACGTATTACAACCACAAGGCTTTCTCTGCTCACTTTTATTTTACGAAGCTCAATTGCACTTCCTGCTCTACTCTCTCTTATACAAACAATACATACAGTTTTCTACATGAGTGAAATAGAAATGCAACATATTGCATTCACACAGCTTCCTCTACTCACTCTTCTTCCTGTGGTATTTGTGATTGTTTAACAGAGGGTTTGCATATTATTTTACACGTGCTTTCATTTATTCATTTATTTTGTGTATTTTTTGTTACTTGTGGTGTCCTAAGAGCTTTAACTCTTTGTTTAAGGGTACCTATTAGTAACTTTTTTTTTTTTTTAATGTCTCCAAGGAAACCCAAAGCTATTGGGCGGGACATTTCATTTGTCATAAAAATATCTCAAACATATGGCATTTTAATAAAATTCGTTAGAGCCATTTTCAACAAAATGAAATTTTTCGAAAAATGTTCCATGTAAAGGATAGTTTAGGTTGGAGGAATCCCTGAAAGACATTATACTTAAATACCAGCTTTGGTTTGCAACCGACTTTCGTTTTTGAGTTATGTTGTCTATAGACTGAAATACACACACACACACACACACACACACACACACACACACACACAGACAGAGAGAGAGAGAGAGACAGACAGACAGACAGACAGACAGACATGTTTCTAAAAATTTCCTTTGTTGGATTCAGGGGGTCTCAACAGCTATTTTCGGTGAAATTTGGACATCGAATTTTTAGGTGGAATACAATACTTCTTCTACTTTACTAAACGCACTAGAGAAAGTAAAAATGTATTAAGTAGCAAAAAGGGGAGCTGTAAAAGTAAATAAGAGTCCTAAAAATCTAGTAAAAAGATTTGTACTGTTATTGGCCAATATGGAATGATCAAATGTTGTTTTAGAAATTTCATCGATCCATATTATAGACATAAACGGCCTGTGAAGGTTTTGGAATATATTTCCAAGTCCTCGAATTTGATACTTTGAGAATTAACCCTGATTTGCCCATAAGGGTTGGATACACAGTTGGGTGATTTTTTAGATATGTAGGGCAGCCCTTTTATAGTTCAATATTTTAGAGTTAAACAGTGCTAATTTCTACATATGTGTTGGATTTACAGTAAGGCAACTTTTTGATAGATCTAAGTTACCAGTTCTTGTTGCTACGTCCAATAATTCAATATTTTGAGATTTAAATGGTTTAGATATCTACATAGGTTTTGCATATGGTACCTAGGGGTAGCATTTGAGAGTTACCAGTTCCTATCATGTCAGCGTTAAGCATTGTAAACTTCTATATAAGGAAGGGAACTGATAACAGTAATTTTTTAGAGATGTAAGGCAAGCAATTATTTTTACTAACTCCTGCAATACAACAATAGTTTCATAGTTAAATACTTTACATTTCTATAAAAGGCTTGAATATATGGTAATGGCAGTTTTAGAGAGTTATAAGGTAATCTGTAGATTTAGCCGCTCCTATAACACTAGCCCGCAACAATTTCGCGTTTTTGATCGACATTGGGTATTTACATGGGGAAAAACGTGGTGATTTCGAAAATGATAACCGTTTTTCCGTAACACCTATAATTCTTACGCAATTCGAAATGTTATTAATTAAGCTAGACACTGGACCTGTACAGTAATACGTACGTATGCATGAAACTATAATTATTATGATTATTATAGGTGTATAATTTTATAATTATAACTTAAGATGAATAGCACTCATTGTGGATCTTGAGAGTTACTGTAAATACTGTACGTATATTTACAAAATAAACCACCCCTTGTGTTCCTCCGTGATGAGCGAGAGAGAGGCTAGTATTTATTCATCTCTGGGCGACCACGTGCAGGCAATAACGCTTTCAGCCATTGAATCTTAGACAAACATCCGTTACTTACTCACCCTTATAGGCACACGTCTATCTTAAGATAGATATATCTCAACTTTAGCTGCTTCTTATAACTCGCAGTGATCGAGTTGTAGTGCGATTTCTGGAAAAGGTTTATCATTTCTATTTCCTTATTTTTAGTTCGTATTGTGTCGTGGTACATTTTAACATTGGCTAAAATGTGTGAACAATCCTAATAACCTTCTTTTCTTGCTACAGAAGCAGAAAGCTAACATTACATCATTTATTAAAAAGGTGTATTTTGTATATTTTAATGTTAAGCTGTGGGCTCCATATACTGTTTGCAAAACATGTGGTGAAGGACTAAGGCAGTGGTACAATGGAAAACAGAATTAATCAAGTTCGGGATTCCTATGATATGACGTGAACAAAAAAATCATTATGATGACTGTTACTTCTGCATGTGTAACGTACTTAGGTACAATAAAAAATAAATAAAACATTAAATATCCAGATGGTTTTGCATCATGTCTAAGACCTGTGCCACATGGAGTAGACCTCCCTATTTCTGTTCCACCAACCTAACTAGGGGACACTGAGAATCCAGTCTCTGGGCGGGTCAACAGAAAATTCCAATGTTGATGAGCATTTCCCAGCACACACTGGTGAAGACAAGTCACAGCATTTTAGTCAAGAAGAGTTGAACGACTTAGGTCTTACCAAGGACAGGAGCGAATTACTAGGATCGAGATTAAAAGAGAAAAATATGCTGGGCCCAGACAACACATTTTCCTGGTATAGGAATAGAGATAAAGAATTTACCAAGTTCTTTAAGATGAAAGACCAGCTTGTTTATTGCAGTGATGTGCCAGGTTTAATTCAACAACTGGGGAGACCATCATATGATAGTAACGACTGGCGTTTATTTATTGATGCTTCAAAACGAAGCCTAAAACCGTCATATTAACAATAGAAGCGAATTTGCCTCAAAACCACTTGCACATTCTGTTTTCTTTAGAGAGTCATACGGAAACCTTGAAATCATTTTAGAAAATATCAATTACCAGGAACATCAATGGCTATTGTGCGGGGACCTAAAGGTATCCGGTATCTTACTAGGGTAAAAAGGAGGTAATACAAAATACCCATGTTTTTATGCGACTGGGACAGTAGAGATAGGGTTAAACATTGGACAACGAGATTATGGTCTAAGAGAAAGTTTAACATCAGAAGAAAAAAATGTAATTCGTGCCAGTCTAGTTGATCCAAAGAAAACGTTATTACCTCCATTGCATATAAAACTGGGTATTATGAAACAATTCATGAAAGCATTGGACAAAAATGTTCGTGTTTCAAATATTTGAGAAGTAAATTTTCTGTGATGTCTGAAGCTAAGATAAAAGAGGGCGTATTTAATGGACCTCAGATAAGGCAGCTAATGAAGGACAGTGCATTTTTGGATATCGTGAATGACGCAGAACTTCCAGCATGATGTGCTTTCAAAGAAGTAGTCAATAAATTCCTGGGAAATGCAAAGGATTCACAATATGAAGTAATTGTGAGAAATATGTTAGAAAAGTTAGGAATACTTGGGTGTAATATGAGTTTAAAACTTCACTTTTGCATTCGCATCTAGACATTTTTCCTGATAATTTAGGATACCTCCGCGATGAACAAGGCGAAAGATTCCATCAAGAAATGAAAGAGATGGAGAGGAGATATCAGGGTTGGTGGAATGTTGCGATGCGATGCTAGCGGACTACTGTTGGTGCTTGAAAAGGGAAACCAACTTGACATTTTGTGTTATTAATGTGCTATTTATTCTCACATAAAATAAAGCAAGGATATATGTAAGTAAAGTAACTCAAAACTCATATATGTGTATAATAAAACAACTTTAACCGTAATTCTTACTTTCTCTGCTACATATAGTAAGTAGCGCAAGTATTGTTTTGTGTCCAAAAATTCTATGTAGATATTTCACCGGAAATATGTTTTGAGGCCCCCGAATCCAAAAAAGCATTTTTAGAAAAAGAACAGCGTGTGTATATGCGTGTATGTGTGTGCGTGTGCGTGCGTGCGCGTATGTGTGTATGTGTGTGTGTGTTTGTGTGTGTGTGTGTGTGTGTGTGTATGTGTGTGTGTGTTTGTTTGTGTGCCCCTGCGTGTGAGCAGCATAAGTCCAAAGCGAAAAGTCGGTTTACACCCAAAGTTGGTATTTACGTCTCAATATCTTTCCAGGGTGTGACGCGAGTTGTCGACGGGCGGGCCGTTAAACTACAATCACTCACCCAACCTAATCCTGGGCCCTTATGACCTAGTTGTGGACGGGCGAGCCCTTAAACAACACTAACTCACCCAAACTAATCCCGGGCCCTGATGACCTAGTTGTCGACGGGCGGCCCTTAAACAACACTCACTCACCCAACCTAATCCTGGGCCCTTATGACCTAGTTCTCGACGGGCGGCCCTTAAACAACACTCACTCACCCAACCTAATCCTGGGCACTTATGACCTAGTTGTCGACGGGCGGCCCTTAAACCACACTAACTCACCCAAACTAATCCCGGGCCCTTATGACCTAGTTGTCGACGGGCGGGCCCTTAAACAACACTCACTCGCCCAACCTAATCCTGGGCCCTTATGACCTAGTTGTGGACGGGCGAGCCCTTAAACAACACTCACTCACCCAACCTAATCCCGGGCCCTTATGACCTAGTTGTCGACGGGCGGGCCCTTAAACAACAATCACTCACCCAACCAAATCCCGGGCCCTTATGACCTAGTTGTTGACGGGCGGCCCTTAAACAACAATCACTCACCCAACCTAATCCTGGGCCCTTATGCCTAGTTGTCGAAGGGCGGGCCCTTAAACAACACTCACTCACCCAACCTAATCCTGGGCCTTTATGACCTAGTTGTGGACGGGCGGCCCTTAAACAACACTCACTCACCCAACCTAATCCCGGGCCCTTATGACCTAGTTGTCAACGGGCGGGCCCTTAAACAACAATCACTCACCCAACCAAATCCCGGGCCCTTATGACCTAGTTGTTGACGGGCGGCCCTTAAACAACAATCACTCACCCAACCTAATCCTGGGCCCTTATGCCTAGTTGTCGACGGGCGGGCCCTTAAACAACACTCACTCGCCCAACCTAATCCTGGGCCCTTATGACCTAGTTGTGGTCGGGCGAGCCCTTAAACAACACTCACTCACCCAACCTAATCCCGGGCCCTTATGACCTAGTTGTCGACGCGGGGGCCCTTAAACAACAATCACTCACCCAACCAAATCCCGGGCCCTTATGACCTAGTTGTTGACTAGCGGCCCTTAAACAACAATCACTCACCCAACCTAATCCTGGGCCCTTATGACCTAGTTGTCGACGGGCGGGCCCTTAAACAACACTCACTCACCCAACCTAATCCTGGGCCCTTATGACCTAGTTGTGGACGGGCGGCCCTTAAACAACACTCACTCACCCAACCTAATCCCGGGCCCTTATGACCTAGTTGTCGACGGGCGGGCCCTTAAACAACAATCACTCACCCAGCCTAATCCTGGGCCCTTATGGCCTAGTTGTCGACGAGCGGGCTCTTAAACAACACTCACTCACCCAACCTAATCCTGGGCCCTTATGACCTAGTTGTCGACGGGCGGGCCCTTAAACAACACTCACTCACCCAACCTAATCCTGGGCCCTTATGACCTAGTTGTGGACGGGCGGCCCTTAAACAACACTCACTCACCCAACCTAATCCCGGGCCCTTATGACCTAGTTGTCGACGGGCGGGCCCTTAAACAACAATCACTCACCCAGCCTAATCCTGGGCCCTTATGACCTAGTTGTCGACGAGCGGGCTCTTAAACCACACTCACTCACCCAACCTAATCCTGGGCCCTTATGACCTAGTTGTCGACGGGCGGGCTCTTAAACAACACTCACTCACCCAACCTAATCCCGGGCCCTTATGACCTAGTTGTCGACGGGCGGGCCCTTAAACAACAATCACTCACCCAGCCTAATCCTGGGCCCTTATGACCTAGTTGTCGACGGGCGGGCTCTTAAACAACACTCACTCACCCAACCTAATCCTGGGCCCTTATGACCTAGTTGTCGACGGGCGGGCCCTTAAACAACACTCACTCACCCAACCTAATCCTGGGCCCTTATGACCTAGTTGTGGACGGGCGGCCCTTAAACAACACTCACTCACCCAACCTAATCCCGGGCCCTTATGACCTAGTTGTCGACGGGCGGGCCCTTAAACAACAATCACTCACCCAGCCTAATCCTGGGCCCTTATGGCCTAGTTGTCGACGAGCGGGCTCTTAAACAACACTCACTCACCCAACCTAATCCTGGGCCCTTATGACCTAGTTGTCGACGGGCGGGCCCTTAAACAACACTCACTCACCCAACCTAATCCTGGGCCCTTATGACCTAGTTGTGGACGGGCGGCCCTTAAACAACACTCACTCACCCAACCTAATCCCGGGCCCTTATGACCTAGTTGTCGACGGGCGGGCCCTTAAACAACAATCACTCACCCAGCCTAATCCTGGGCCCTTATGACCTAGTTGTCGACGAGCGGGCTCTTAAACCACACTCACTCACCCAACCTAATCCTGGGCCCTTATGACCTAGTTGTCGACGGGCGGGCTCTTAAACAACACTCACTCACCCAACCTAATCCCGGGCCCTTATGACCTAGTTGTCGACGGGCGGGCCCTTAAACAACAATCACTCACCCAGCCTAATCCTGGGCCCTTATGACCTAGTTGTCGACGGGCGGGCTCTTAAACAACACTCACTCACCCAACCTAATCCTGGGCCCTTATGACCTAGTTGTCGACGGGCGGGCCCTTAAACAACAATCACTCACCCAGCCTAATCCTGGGCCCTTATGACCTAGTTGTCGACGGGCGGGCCCTTAAACAACAATCACTCACCCAGCCTAATTCTGGGCCCTTATGACCTAGTTGTCGACGGGCGGGCTCTTAAACAACAATCACTCACCCAGCCTAATCCTGGGCCCTTATGACCTAGTTGTCGACGGGCGGGCCCTTAAACAACACTCACTCACCCAACCTAATCCTGGGCCCTTATGACCTAGTTGTCGACGGGCGGGCCCTTAAACAACACTCACTCACCCAACCTAATCCAATCCAGCCTTTGCTTGGAAAATTTTGATTTTCTGAAGAATGGCTCTAACGATTTTGATTAAAATGATATAGGTTTTAGGTATATTTATAGGAAATGAAATAAGTATTTTGAATTGTTTGCCTATAACCTATGTAGTGCTGTTTACTCTTGATGAGTTTAGCATAACTAGCAAATCGTAAGAAATATGTAGACCAAAACTTTCTATACAAAAGTGTAGATCTCGTTAAAACACAATTTAGGTCAATTTTTTTTTTTTTTTTTTTTTTTTTTTTTTTTTTTTTTTTTTTTTTTTTTTTTTTTTGGTTGGGGGTGGGAGGGCGTTGGAGTGAACTATTTCGGACATATTCCGCGTTATTTGTCCGTGGTTTGCAGTACTCATGACTGCCGTGAAATGGAAGATATCTTAAATTTGTTCTGTTTTGAATAAAATCGTTGTCGCATTTTAACCAATTAAAATATACAATAAATGTTCTGTGGAGAGTTTTGATAAGTTTGTGCTGTTGAGAGTCTTATGTTGAAGACAATTCTCTCTCTGCTTGTTTAAGAACGTCACAGAGACAATAAAAATAGACAATATTCCATGAACTGTTTCCTTCCTTATCGTGGTTCTTATCAATATCCTGTAAAACGCAACAGAAAT